>CM039679.1:62907675-63322675 GCA_022537955.1 Schmidtea mediterranea | reverse complement strand
TTTTTCAATATGCCTCCTCAAATTCTGTGAAATATTTAGTTTTACAAAAAATCACTTTGACTTTGAAAGGAATATTTTATTAATATTTTTTTATAATAGGTATCCAAATTGAAAATTATAGTACCTTCGATCAATCTGAAATTTTGAAAAAATGCATTGTTCTCGAAGACTAATCTATCTGCCAAATTTCAGCTCGATGTAATCACGGAAAGTGGGTTTATTTGCGGTGCAAGATTGGCGTGTTTCATACAAAGTGAAGTTAATATGTAGAGAGAGTAAAAGCCAGTTGTGTCAATGATGAGCCACGCACGCACCGTACCAATGCACACACACACAGACAATGAACACATACTCACAAAAACATAGACAGTGAGCACACAAGCGCAATAAGAATGTTAAAAATATATTATGATTTATACTTTTTTGTCAAGGTCTTAGAAAATTGTTATTTATTTATGTAAATGTAATATTTCAAAAACAAATTGGTATAAATGCTGACTTTATTTCTTAATGCAATTTATTATTTTAAAATAAAATATAATGGTAATATTGTCAAAATGGACAAATCATTTTATTAAATAATAGCATGACGTGATACCCTATTGTCAGAGTTTGTAATTTTGTTTTAATGAATTGCGCATTTAAAGATTTTCAAATAGTTTTGGCGAAATATTTAATCATTTTTAAGTGCTTTACTCATTTTGAACCTTCGAAAAATGAATCATGAAAACCTGTTTATTTCATATACTTTATCTAAGAATCAGAGTTGGTCTTTTCTCATTTCTGTGACTTGAAACCTTTTTCATTTTCGAAGACTTTAAACCCATCATGGTTAACTTTCAGCCCAAATTTAGTATACCAAAAGTATCTTACGTCAAACTACCATTCTCATCTAACAAATGAACAAAAAAACTACAGTAAATTAAAACAGTATTCACAAATTATGAGCCGAACTTTCAAAATTCAAGACATTTTAAAAAATTTTTTAAAAAATGTTTAGACATTTACCTATATAATTACAAATAAACCTATGAGTATAATTGTTTTTATTCAAGTTTCTCATTGCTAGAAGAATGCAGCCGAGTTGTCGAGATATTTTGCAAAATTTTATTTTTTAAATGGTGTTCTGTTGCTTTTTTTGAAAATTTAAATAAATTTTTAAAATTTTATCCATCGAATTAAGAGCAGAATAAAGTTAAAACATCTGAGAAAAAGAAATTTTCAAAAATAAAAAGGTAATTTTTTACTACTTATTAAAAAGATATTATCTACATTGAACATATATAATAATAAATTTACAAAAATAAATTTTGCTAATTATTTTTACAATAAATCATAGCTCAAGTGGACAATGCAGCCTGAAAATAATGTATTAATTTATGATTCAATTAAAATGAACTCGTTTAATTAATATAAACAAAAAAATATTATTTTAATGATAGATAAATAATTCATCGACTTTTGGAATTTTTTTCCTTTTTTTTATTAAAAGGCATTTTTTATTGTTAATATCATTGAGATTTTTATCTGGAGGGAAATGAAGCTTCAAATGAGACTGGATGTTCGTGTAAATGATGGATCCATGCTTGGAGAAACAGAATTTAATACGTTTAGGATTTCCAGATGAAAACGTACACAAATGACAATAATAATATCCAATATTTAATTTGCTGGATTCTTTATTTTCTACAATTTTAAGGGTGAAATCAACATTTTCTTTTAGGAGTTGACTTCCCACTATTGAGGCGGTATTTTTAATAACGCTTTTATAGTATTTTTTAGGAACCTCATTTGATGAAGTTTGGATTTCAGAAGATCCATCGCTGCTTTTTAAACTGTTCTTTCCTGGTTCTATTTCTTTGAGATTATTGTCAAAGGGTTGATTAGTTGATCGGCTTCCACTGTTTGATGAAGAACTTATGCGATATGAAGTATCTGTGGAGTCTTCAATAGCTGGAATCGTTTCCAAAGAACTTTGGGAATTATTATCATCACTTTTGTTTAAATCGGTAAGGCTGAGATTCTTTTGGAATTCTATTATTGTTTGATTAACAGATCTTATGAGCCTTTGACCAAACGCAGGAGAAAACATAAATTTTTCAGGATGATTGATAAAGCTTCCTCCAAATAATTCCTTTCTCAAATTCACAGGGGCATTTATTAATATATTTTGTAAATCTTTCTCCATTTTTTGAAGTGCATTTTTATCAAAACCATAAAGTTGTTTTATTAAAGTAATTTTGCATAAACTGAAAATTCTTTTTACATTTTCATCACCCAAATAATTAGCAATCATTTGAATAATTTCCTCCATTGTTTTAATTTAATAATAATTATTAAATAAACAAATTTATATTAATAAGTTTTTTAATTTTCGTTTTTTTAATACTTTCTGAAATTTGCGGTTTTTCATAAAAGTTTTGTTCTATTTAAAGTTACATATTATGGCAAAAGAAATTTATTATAAACAATTTTTATAATGTAACATTGTGAAATTAATATTTACAAACCTTTTAATGAACTATAGAAAAAATAATTACACTAGTTAAAACAAAAAGTGCAGTGTGAAATTATAAAAAAAAAGAAAAAAAATTATCTGATAGAAGAATTGCTCAAGAATACTTGAGTTTAAGTGATGAACTTAGACTTTGTTCTAATTAACTGAATTTTTTTACTCGAGAATTTTCCGAATTTAAATGATTAATATTTTATTGTAATATTATTTGAGAGAAACTTTTAGTTTACTTACGGAAATTTAGGAGGAAACAATAATATTAAAAAACAAACATTTAAAGAAGTTTTTAATTTAAAAAATTAAAACAAATCTCAGTTTAATATTAATAGATAATTGAAATAATTATGGAATTTCTTTCGTATTTAAAAATCGATTTAAAATTTACATTAAATGCAATTTTAAATCAAAATATTGGAGAATGCAAAAGGAATTTTTATGCGATTTTTGATGTAATCGCATTGGGATATTTGATATACATGATAAACCAAGAGAATTAGCCAATCATTTTATTGAAGGAATTGGGGAGTTTTTCTCGATTACTTCGACTTCTTCCTCAAGCTACTCTGGTAACTCTGGCCCTAAAGCTTTCATTTAAAGATGAAGAGACATGATATTGCTCTCAATATTCAAGATCCATGATCACTACAATGAACAAGAGCTTAAAATATCAGTTAAAATTATCTGATGAGGACTTATCATTAAGTATCAAAGAAAGGATATGGTATGAATAGTGTGAATATGAATATGGTATGAAAATCTTTAGAACAGCAAATGCTTAAAATATAAAAAGCATTCTTGAATAAAAGATCTTTGATAAAATCAAGAAAATATAATATGACTAAAAGTCTAAAAAGGATACCATGATAATTATTCATCCATCTTTCAAAATTTTGAGCTGTAGTAAAACTTCGTTCTGTTAGGATTTTCACGTCTCTGCTAGCAAAATCATTCAGAATATTACACGAGCTAATGCATAATATTGGTAAATTTACGCAACATTTGATATCTATCTCCTGCCTCTAAAACGATACCAGACTCAAAGAAAGAAAGAACTGATTGCAATACAACAAACACAGCTAATGAATTAAAAGTAGAAGACATAATTTTAGTAATATTTTCGATGTTCGCATTTGAGTTCAACATTGCTTTAGTTAACAAATCTGGAGGTTCTTTGAGTGATACACTCCGTTCATTATAAATTGTGTGATGCCAAACATTTTCCGTATCATCATAGTTTGTCCAAATATCGTGTTGATCTTTTTTGGTTCTAATTCATATTCATTAACATCATATAAGCATATTTTTTCTTCTAATATAACTCCGAAACCAGTTGCTTTTGTCATATCGATCAATTTATCTACCTCTGTAAAGCTGAAAAGTACGTATCTGTATTTTCGTTCCATTTTTATTTTCTCCATATAATAGAAAATAATTAAGAAATCACAAAATGTTGATTTCTAATCTAAAATGTGATTAATTTCAAATCATAACAAATCTAATGTGTTAAAAATTCAAAACCTAGTCCCAGAAAATTTCATGTCACAAAATGGCACAATTCAAATAAAAGAAGTTATTATTATAATGGCCAAAATGCCAACAAAAAATATATCCATTGCTTCGCGTATGTGTGTTCACCCAAAACTAAACCAAATAAAAACTATCGCGCACACAGACACGACAACCGAAATTGAGCATCCTCCACCCCTTGATATCCTAGTAACAGGCATCAAACACTTCTAAACTTTCAGTATTCTTCGATCCAATCTCTTGCTCCATCTTGCTGTTTTATTCTTGAGCGACCACCATTAGCTTTTCAACAAGTCTCATAATTTCTTTCACATCATAAAGATTCATGGCTACCCATACCGTTCCATACAAACCCTTTGTGGTTTGTGTTATCCGTCCAATTAGCAATTTTCCATACTCATTCGTTTTATCTTACAACCACACAATCGATCCAATTTTTACTTTATTTTGTTGGATGTTGCCTGATGAATGAAACCAATTTGATTTGCAACAAACGGCTTATACTATCAGTAGTTCTTTTCCCAAAACCTTTGCAATCTTTTTAGAAAGCTTTACTGTAATACAAGCGGCCATCAATTTGATTCTTGTCATACTGATAATCTTTAAAGGTGCCACTTTAGCTCTAGACGCTATCAAGTATATTCTCTTTCTTTCCACTGTACTTTCTGTTGTACAGAAAGTTTTTTTATCATAATCTTTCTTGAAAAATAAACGGTTCAATCAACCCTAAAGGATCAAAGATCCTTATATAAGGTTCAGCATTTTACTATTTGTCACTCGTCACCGGTTAATTGACTTAAAAACTGAATTATTCCAATTATGATCGTCAATACGTTCTCGTTTTCAATTGCAAAAGTTTTTGCAGATCGTCTTCTGAGATTGTTCTGAGTATGGCTTCGGAGTTCGTCATCAATTTGAGAGCTCTCATTTTTGCTTCAGCGCATACAACTATTAATTCATCTTTAAGTTTTATGGATTCTTCTTTAGAATCCCCCGAGATCATTGAATCATCCATATAGGGGGATTAGCAGATAGTTTCGCATGTCTTTGGATATACTTTTTTAAACAATTTTGCATTTTTCTGAGTAACCATCTTAGCAAGCAATGATGAAGCATTGACACCAAATATTATTCTTTTAAACTCAATAATTTGAACTTTTACCAGAAAATTGTAGATTTTCTTGCACCATCTCAATTTTCAGATACATTTATGCAATGTCTCAAACTAAGGCAATCTTAAGTCGTCTGAACCTCAACGGAATATTGACTAAATCATTTTGGCATATTCCTTTACATTTAGCTGCTGCGTCAAATAATATGCGCCATTTAGTCATTCCTCTTTTCTCGCCTTAAAATTGGAAAGTGCCGTCGAATCCACTTCCATATAACCCTTACTTTCATACTCTCTAATTACTCCATTTAATTATTTTCTTTCTTTAATCTCTACTGCAAATTCTTTAATAGGTTATGAGCAAATCATGAACTTTGCTGAAAATCTTTGGGTAAAAAAGGCCAAGGTAACTTCACCTGATATAACGACCATTTACCATTTCCATCGTGCTTTGGAATAGTCATAATTCTCTTAGTCTAACTGTGAGTGTTTCACATCGACATATTCAGTTTCATCCTCTGTTCAAAGTTGCTGAATTGCTTGGTCTAATATTTCTCTTTGGCTGAAGTACGTTCTTACAAAATTAATTTGGTCATCCGATTTTTAATGGTTCTACGGATGTCCACCCAAGTGGCGTCAACCTTTCAATGGGTTTTTCGATTCTCCCATCAATTTCTTTCAGAGATTGTTGAAGTCCGAGATAATCGGTGCCTATTAACCCAATTGATTCCTCTTAAGTGAGTCGATTTTCCCTTTTCTTTGACCCAATTTATCACTATCATATCCTCTGTTACCGAGAGTGCTCTAAATTTCTTTTATAGTTTGCCACCATTGCTCAGCAAAGTCATCTAATTCAAACAAACAAAATAAAAATGATTGGTTTAATTGTCAAAATCATAAAAGGTTAAGGTAAGACATTATTATTACAAAGAAAGAAAATTGTTCAATAGCATTATCAAATATCTTTCAAAACCTTTACCCACATACAGCTCAGAAGCGAAAAAACTATTAAAATTATTTATTCAATTAAATTAAATTTTAACCAGTCAAAGTCTAATTTCTATGAACATCTTGGACAAACCTTGGACAAAGTCTATACAAACCTTTTATTCCTCTATGTGAAATATTACTGATTGGACCCGTTGGTAAATTCCTCTAGAGCCTTGGTTCTCAAACTTTTTGAAGTCGGGCAACACTAAATTCTGCTATATTTTTATGTGGAACATCTACAATACAGCATAAACTTTTTTTTATACATTAAATGTAAATTGTTTAATATATCATTATAACATATTTAAATTTTATTTTACAATCTAAATATCCATTTTTCCATTTTTAAGATTCTAAATAAAATTAATTAATTAAAGTTTGGTTTATTTATTTTACACCACAATTATATTATAAAACAATAATTAAAAGGCTATCCTGATATTAGCAACAACAAAATCAAAAGTAAAACCGTAATATTTGTTCTTACGTGTTATAATAAGAACAATAAAAATTTCAACATTCAATTATGTTGGTTAAATTCTTATTTTAAATATTTCACTATTTTATTCAGATTTAGTATTTTTTTAAAAAAGCATTTAAAATGATTTTTAATATATATTAATAGATGTCACGAGATCCGTAATAATTTATCTTTCGATTATTTGAAGCATTTTTTTCAATATTTCCTCTCTTCAAAGTCAGATAGAATCTAAAGCCAATAGATATAGGGGGAAACAAAAATGATAATTTATATAGAATTTAATCACTAATTTAAATAATAAAATTAAAATTATTATTAATTTATGAATTTGTTTAACTACACTTAGTTTTAATTAAATTTTCAAATAATCATTCAGATAGTAAATGAAATATCGAATGGAATTAATTTAATCATTGTATTTGAGAAGTTCTAACAACCCCCCTCTTTCATTGCAAAAGAAAATCCATTATGTATAAGTGCTTCATTAAATTTTGCATTTTTTCTATGTTATATTATCTTGACATCATCAGTAGACACTTACAAATCCCTTTTCTTTGCTTTTTGTAAAAATATTTTAATATTAAACAATCAAAGTTTGCCTAATTTTAATATGTGTTAATTAATTATTTTAATAATTATTGTTTTCAATTTAGTTATATATATATATATGTGTGTGTGTGTGTGTGAAATTTCTAAATCGGCAAAATATATTATCTTTTTGATCGGAAAGCAGTCTGGTCCGAATCAGCATCATTAATTTATTCAGTTCTTCATCATTTCCGATAGCAGATTGCCAATTTCGAGGATTAATCCGACTTTTTTGTTATCTCTTGCAGCATTACCAGCCAATTCAAGTAAATCAGCAGCTAAGTATTCCAAAACTGCCGCCAAACAAACCGTTGCGCCAGCTCCAACCCATTCAGCAAAATTTCCCTTTCGCACCTTACTGTGAATTCTACCAACAGGAAAATGAAGACCAGCTCTTGAGCTACGAATTCTGCTTGGGGATTTATTTGTTTTTCCAGCTTTACTTTTCGTAGACATCTTAAATGACGCTGATTCTTGCACTGAAATCGAGGATTTGATAGAACAAGCCCGAGAAGCCATATCCAATGCGGCACAGAATAATCCACAATATGCATAAAATAATCCACTTTCAAGATTTTCACCACATAAATTTGAACAGTGCTCAATACCAATTTCATCGTCTTCATCAAAGCCGTTGAATTTCTTAATTGAACTCAATCTTTTTCAAGCTCTACTAATTGTTCTGTAGCAAAGCAAATGCAAGTTCTTTTATAATTCGCCACTTAATTTACTTCGATGAATTGCATCTTGAATTCGTTTAATATATCCAAATTTAATACCATTTCCTGTGATAGGCTTTATAATACGTACCGATTTCATTTCAAACGTTTTACGAATACATTTCTCTTTACTATTATTAATAGCCGAATTAACAGATTCAATCACATCTTCATTTTCCATATTAAAAGTTAAAATTCAAAAACAATTCACATAACATATATTTTTTAAAGTTACAAATTATTTGCATATAATATTTAAACTACACTTTTTATTACACCAAGTAAAATTAATATCACATAAAAATAAATATTTTTTAAATAAAACCCACATTATCAGAAACCGGGGCTAAATTATTGTTTTTTATTTAATTTATGAGAATTTTAATTGTAAGATCATCTACATTTATTTTAATTTACTTTACCATAATTTAATTTAATTTATATGGTGCATATCCATTGTCATTTCCTCTGTATTTTGAAAAATATTATTGTTTAAATGTTTCTAGACAAAGATTGTTAAACTGCATTGTATTCTATGTATCGAAACTAAAATATTTTTGATATAGCACTGATATTTTATTATTGCGGAAGTAGGTAGTTAGGAGCATACTGCAATTTTGTGTGCGCATCTTTTTTTTGTGTACCGTAATTATCCGAATATAAGACGCTTTTTATTTATTTTTGGCACTTAAAATTTTTATTGTATTTTAATTTTTGGCAAATTTTTCAATTTTAAATAAACGTTTATTTGATATTAAAGTAATTTGACATTAACTTTTTTTTAAAGTAATTTTTTAATATAATTATATTTTTTGAAGTTTGAAATTTTAAGATTGAAATTTATTTTATAATTAATATTAAATCAAATATTTAAAAAATATTTAATAAATATTTAAATCAATATTTGAAGTAATAATTTAATAATTTTATCATAAATGTTATTATTTAAAACTTAATAATAATAATAATAATAATATAATAATAATAATAATAATAATAATAATAATAATCCAAAACAAAGATGTATTATATCAACATAGTAAATACTTAATTAAAACTTGATACACATAAAAAATCTAGTAAAAAGATCAAATTAAAAATTTATTTAATTAAAATCTTTACAAATCAGCTTATAATAAGCTCTTCTTAGTTCTGCCAACAAAATATGTACAACTTCTTTCTTGTAGTCACTGCAGCATCTACATCTAAATGGACAAGTCAACATTGAGGGATCAGCACAGACAATGCAGTCATCTAAACATTTTAAACCAAACCCTTGAACCGATTCCTTATGCATTCGATGTTGATTCCAGTCATTTGATAAATCCGTGTTGCCAAAAATTCAGGAGCACAATACGAAAGCTTGTTCTTCATATTCGGAAAGAGCTTTTCTATCTTCATCAGAATTGTTTCGAATACGTATGCTTCTTACTCGTCGATCATTTTCATTTTTACAATCGTCAGAAAACTATCTATTTAAACACAATCGGTGCTTAATAAATAATCTAGTATTTCTTCATTGGTATTAAGATTATTAATTTTTGATTTTATAAAATTTATTATTTCTTGTACAAGAGTGTTGTATTCCAGTGTTTTTATCCACATAACAAACAAATTTCCGCTTGCAAATACATTCACACATAACGGATTATATTTTACAAGTCTTAATACTGAAAACTGTTTATTTTTGTTTTGGTAGACAAATCGTACAAGTTTATTTGACAACCCATCTCAATGTTTAAAGATAACGATTGAATTTGTAAATCTTTAATCTGATACTCGAGATCCCCTTCCTGTAATGGTCTCTTTCAAACCATTATCCTGCATTTTACATTCTTGAAAAATAAGATTGGATACTTTTCGCTTCTCTCCACTACATGCTGAGGTTTTCCGGTTGGGAACTACATTCCGTCTACTTGTCTACATATTAGGTAACCGATAACTAGTTACTGAACAAAATAAATCACTGAACAATCACTAGGTATTATATACAAATAACTGAGTACTGGACAACTCAATGTATATATATACTAAGCATTGAATAATAGAGTATCTTATTCATTAAAATTCCATATTTAAATAATATTTACTCATTGGACACCGATGTTCAACCAACTTAACCCACTTAAAAAATAAAATTTTCTCTCAATCATTTCCCCTTAAAATACTTGGTTATTCACTATACACACACTCACAATATGTTATCAATAACTTGTTACTGAACAAATCAATATCAAAAATTGTTTACTGACCAAGAAATCTTTAAATAAAAGCACACAAAAATTGAACAATCAAAAGAAATACAATTCAATAACAAATTTTATTAATAAAAATCTTCTTCGCTCTTTTATCGATCCTTGATGTCCCCAAATTGGTAAATTGTTTGGTTGCTTAGTTAACTAATAAATCAAATTCATTGAAGCCTAATCAATTGTTAGATTTCCTTTGAATAAAAATTTATTGCTTTGTTTACAGTCTTGTATGTGATTTATTGAAATTATTTTGTAAAACTTAATAGGTTTGTTTAAAAACTTAGAAGTTTTTCTACTATTTTTGTAATATTTTTAATTACATACAACAATGAACATTTATTAAAAGTTATTTTCAAAGATGAATGTTAACCTTTTCATTTAATTTTCACATGCCCCTAAATAAATTAATTGCTAAAAGCTCAAAAAATTGCCTTAATTTATTTTTACACATTTTCTATTCTTTTTACTCCATCTCTTGTTGTTTACTGAATGATAAATTAATTAGTAAGTATAAATGATGGTTAATCTAATTGATAGTAAAAAGAAACTTTATTAGAAAAATATTCTTAAATTAATTTCACAAAACATATATTACTTTCACAGTACTTGAAATAAAATTTCAAATATTTATTGAAAATTATTAGACTTTTAAGTTTCTAAACATCATTGAATAAAGTTAATAAATAAAATAATTATCATCTACACATTACTAGAAGTTAAATGATTAGCGACCAACCACTGAATAAGTTGAATTTCTAACAAAGCTTAAAAACTACACGGAACAGGTACTTGTGTACTGATAGATACCGATAAAATCTACTAAAAATCCAAATATATATGTTTAATTGTTGTAAAATATTTGTTTTTGTAAAAATAAGACTTATACTTAAATTATGATTAGCATGTGAATATAATTTTATTAAAGTTGTGAGAAATATTTTAAGTTGTTAAATTTTAAATAAAACTTATCAATTTGTAAATAATGTTAGTAATTTGAAGAAATTTTAAAATAAGACCTTCAGAAAATTGGTAAGAAAATAGTAGTTATTGAAATACTTATTAAAATTACCAAAGATTTATAATTTTTGACAAGTTTTGATGGATCTTTAATAAAATTTGTTAGTACTTTTAATACAAATTTTAAAAAAAGGTTTCAACATAGTCTCAAATTGTAAAGAAAATAGTACTTAACAATTAAAAAATTAACTAAATTCTAAAATAATTGAAAATAATTGTTAGATAATTTTTTAAAATTTTATAAGATTGTTAGGTAATTGTTCTAGGTACTTGTTGAATAAAAATTAATGCATTTTATGGACTGTTAATAGTATTCAATTGTAAAATTTCTATTCATTCCTGGAAATAATCGTAAATATTTAAATTATTCGGAAAATTTTCAATAAAAACATAAATAATGGGTAACAAAAATTTTTTAAATACTAGTCAATTTTAGTTTTTTATTACATTACAAATATAATAATAAAATAAAATAAATACTTGAATATATGAATCAAACATTTTTTTAGAACCGAACACGTTTCGTATATTTTATTCAGATTCCAATAATATCATTAAAATTAACCAAAATCTTATTGATATATTTTGATAACCTTAAATCAATGAAAATGTATCGATTTCACTAAGTATCCAACCTTTAACACCGATATCCAACCGAATAAATCCTCCACAAATATCATAAATTCCCCACTTAACCTATCGGTTACCCCTAAAATAATATAAAATTTACTCTCAACCAATCATTTCTCTTTAAATGATAATGTTTTCATTCTCCTTTCATAAAATTTACCCACATATTGATATCTATCAGAACAAATCCCCCTATTATAAATTCCTCCTCTATATTCTCCATTTTAGAAAATATTTACCCTTTGAATGCAGATATTCAACCGATTCAACCCTTTAAAAATGACAACAAACTTGTTTTTAATCGATTATTTCACCTAAAATAAAATTTACTTTCAACCAATGAATTCCCCTTAAAATAAAAAAAAGTTAACTCTCAATCAATTATTTCTAATTAAATAACATTATTTCTACCATCTTTTTACCCACTTATATCGATATTCATCCAAATATAATCCCTTAAAAATATTATAAACACCCCTCTTAACCAATCATTTCTCTTTAAATGACAATATTTTTTCCATTTTAATTCATTATTTTTCATAAAAATCCCCATTTAGATAATATTTAACCCATAAAATAACAATATTCAACTGGCTTAATCCCCTTAAAAATATCAACAAATTTGTTCTTAACCAATCATTCCCCCTTAAAATAAAATTCTTCTCTTAACCAATCATTTCCTTTCAAATGACCTTTTCCCACTATACCAACTATATTCATTATTTTCATAAAACCATATCAAGTATTTTTCCTTTCGAAATCTATATTCAACCAAATAAATCCCTTAAAATACCCTTTAAAAAATCTTACATTTTGATCATATCAACCATATGTAAGCTATGCATTCAATAGATTGAATTCCCTTAAAACTGTCATAAAAATCTGAATTTTACCTTTAGAAAATAATTTTTCTTTAAAGTATTATAAAATTGTTATCGATACCCATATTTTCCATCAGAAATCACTTCAATTTGATTCTGGTAACAAATTCTAGCAAATAAAAAAAGACTAAAATCTAATAAAATCTATGTTTTCCTAAAAAAATCAATAAATTTCATGAAACAGATCATATTTTCTCATTAAATGTTTACTAAAATAATTAAAATAAATTGGAAAACCAATAAATTTTATCAAACAACAATAATACTTTAGTATTTCTAAAGGGTTATCATAAAATTCACAACCATACTGATAATCACACTGAGCATTCCCTTAAAAATCTCTAAATTATACTACTTTTGTGATTTATATGCATGAAATCAATAAAATTGAAAATGAAAGTAAATAATTAACCTCTTATCACAATGATAGTTTATTCTTTCTAAGTTTTACTAAAATATTTTTAAAAATAAACTGAAATCGATAAAAGCTTGGCTTAATTAACAATAGATTTTAATTAAATCTTGTCTCTCTGTATTCCAAAAATGGATTGTAATTTACGTAAAATACATTAATCACTACCCAAATAACCTCTGCAAAGCTTCACTTCCAACGAATAAATACAATACAATTTCAACTTTTTTAAATAGATCATAAAATTATACTTAAAATATCATTATCAAATATCATATCAAATAATTATCTTAAATAGATATTTCATAAACATTTGTTCCTAAAATAAACTTTTGTTTAAAATAATCCTAAAATCAAGTAAAATCTATTAAATTATCAAGAAATTAAGTGCTTCTAAAATTATAGATTAACCTTTATTTCTTCAATAATTTCTACAAAAACATAATAATCCTCTAAATCCATTCAACAGAAAACCATAAAATTCAAAAAATAAAAATGATTCAAAATTTAATAGGAAATGTTAAATATCATCTAAAACTTGATATTTCATTATTAAAAATTATCATAAAATTTCCCTTGAAGCTCTAATTGATTTACATAGCCTAAAATTATTTTATTTTTGCTCATTACAACCTAAACTATTGAAGGTTGTAATTAAATTTATTAAAAGTTAAATTTTCATTGAAAATGACAAATCAATAACAAATCAACAAATGGAATTTTAATTAGTAGAGATTATATTCTATAAAGGAAATTTTCAGTGAAGAATTAATATTGGTGGGAGAGTACATTAAGTGACTAAAATCGTTGAAATTACTGAAAAAAGTGGGATCTACTAAATAGATGAAATATCAATTGATATATTAAAAACTTACAAGTGTAATATACTTTGAATGGAGAAAATATACATCAAAGAAGAAAATATTCATTGAATAGGAAAATCATTCATTGAATAAGGAAAACATTAATTGAAGAGAGAAATTATTCATTGGAGAAAGAAAATATTTATTGAAGAGGGAAAACAATTTTTGAATAACGTAACATATGAATTGAAGCTAACAAATATTCATTGAATCGAGAATTGCTTACAATAAATTAGACGGTAAAATTTCTCAATGATGAGATGAAATATCAATTAAATATTGGGAAATACTTGAAATAAACGGAGTCTGAATTATTCACTGACCAACTAATATGCTATAAAAAAGATGAAAATATTCGCTGAAAATGAATTGTGTCGATGAAATACTATTATATTCAATTAAAAATTATTAACAATTGAGTAGATTTCATTGGTTAATTATATATAAATGGGGAGATATATTTTGATGGATGTGGATAATTATGAGCGGAAGAATAGTTATTAAAACAATAAACTCGCGAGCGCATATATTAAATCCGGCGAATATAATTTTAATAATATAATCATTACTTTGCAGCAAGGGCTTATTTTGTTTTTTCACTTATCTGATATAGTAATAATGATTATAAATTACAAAGTTAAATTGACCAAATAGAAAATAAATAAAATAATATTTTAAAAGTATATAATATTGTATCAAAAAGAGATTTAAAATATAAAATATTGAAAGCAATAAATGAAGTCAGTAAGATTTTGAGGTGATGGAAAGTCATTTTGAACAACTTATCCCAAAGAAATTTAAATAGTTTTTAAAAGGTTTGGTAAGAATCTTAAATGGCAAAAAAAAGCGAAAAAGTGAAAGAGAGATAGAGATTTTATATATACGATTGTTATGATATTAGGTCACTGCCAATGTCTAAGACATTGTTAACCTTTCTCGGATTTATTGGACTTAACAATAATCCAAATATTATGATTATATACAGGTTTGATTTAAATTATTTGTTGAGATCAAGTTCTTTCAACTTAGAATATAATAAATCAAAATGTTTATTAATGTCGAGTTACTGTCATTTTTTTGTCAAAAACTAATGAACCGAATAATGCGTATTTGCAGATTATATTTCTGAATAATAAATCAGAGAAGTTTGTTTGTTATAATATAATTTTATTTACAATATATGAACGTTTACTCTCATTTTCGCACAATAAAATAATAATAACAATAATAAAACTAATAATAATAATAAAAATAATAATAATAATATGTAATAATCATAATTTAACAAAAAGTGCTATTCAAAGACACATTTTACGACATATTTAAACAGATTCACTGTCATCCTCAGGTAAATAACCAAACTAATATGGATTTAATTAATTTATTCTGTGCAAATTATTACTTTTTAAATATTTTAATACATTTTCTGTTTTAAAATTTTTAAATAACTTAAAAATTTATATAAATTTAGTATTATAAAAATTCTAAATTAATATTAAAATTTTAAATTTAAATCATTCAAACATTCAATATTAATTAAAATAAATTATTTATAATAAAATAATATTAAAAATTAAAATTTTAAAAACAAAAAAATATCATTTTTACTTATCCCAATTTTACACAATTAAACTTTTTGAAATCCTCCAAATATTTCGTAATCAGCATTTTGCACATTAATCTTTGTATCCAATGACCTTATCAACAGTGCTTCATATTTACAAAGTTCTTAATAATTATGAAAACTTTTAATAAAATTTTAAAATCATACATGCCTATTTTACTCATACAATCTTTGTTTTGTATTCACTAATATTGGATAACAGGAAAATTGAAACCTTTGAATTGAATTAATACTGTTAAGATCAAAAAGTGGGGGACTACGATCTTAACACAGTTTGTTTATCTGACTCCAATCTAATAATAATATAAAATTATATTTAAAATATAAACTAATCAAAATATAAAAAGGTCGGTTGTGGTCCTATGCAAATAAATAAGACAAAGACAAATTATTTACCTATTGAAAATCAAAAATGAAAAAGAATCAGAATCAATTGATGCTGACAGACAATGATAATGTCAATTCGATAAGACGTTTATTGATTTTATTCTACTACGTTATTTTGGTGTAATTATATTTTATGTTTACAAATAATTTAAATTTTTTAAATCTATATAAATTAACAATCTGTGATCATGACAATCAAATGATAACTGCCATTGCAATTTTTAACAATCTATTAATTTACAATGTTGACAATGTTATTTGTGCTTATTTTATTTTATTTTGACTGTAGTTGAATATATATTGATGGTAATTTTAAAGTTTTATGTTTGATGTATATATTTGTTTTAAAAATCTTAAATATCATGGGAATAAAAATAGAAAATATATGTGATTCAGATAAACATCCCAATGAAAACAATTAATTTTTAAATAATATCTCAAAAATAATTTATAAAATTAAACAGACACTTAAAGGTGTCTAAATTGTATTTATCAAGGCAATTTATATTTTCGTCATAATAACAAATAATAAAATGATTAACAATGCACTTTAGTGCCAATGAAAATAAAAAAAACAATAATAATAATTGACCCGAGGAGTCATTAAGTGCATACAAGAGAGACTTAAAGTGTCAACAAAAAACAACAAATTTCATATATTGTTAACAACTTTTTGGTAAAGGTAATTTTTTTCTGTAAATTTGTTTTATTGAAAATAATAAATTTCAAACAAGTGATATCTTTTTTTTATATAAGTGACCAAAGTTGAGAAAGTGGAACCTCAACACTAATATCTGTCAAAGCTATCGTAAAACGGGTGTTTCTTTTACATGTTTATTTAATAATAATAATAAATAATAATAATAATATTATAAGGACTTTTTTTGTTTTTCATTTCTGATTTCTTTATAAGTGACATAATATTTTTTTTAAATATTTGACTATGAATCAGATTTAAGGTATTCATAGTCAAATTTTGTAGAAATTATTATAATAATAATAATAATTAGTTTATGTTCAAGTATTTATTAAATTTCATAACTATAAATAGTTCACTATTACACTATACATGTTTTCCTGTAGGTTTTGGTATGTTTTAAAATGCGACATACAAAGAATAAATACTTTTAGTGTTTCAAATGTTAAATAAACTCACCTGTCATTTGTATAATATATTCAGGATTGACAGTGACAAGGTATCTATTTTTATCCTGGTAATTTTAGTTATATTTTTGGTTTATTGAAGTATGGTACTTAATTAACCAGATAAATTGCTCCAACAATAAAGAATGACAACGCACCACCACTCATCAAATCAAGAAATAACTATCAGTCTGTCAATTTTCCCAGTGTTCGAACAGTAGAGATTGTACATCCTCTTTGCAGATCGAGTTCTTGAGCATCGTTGATTGAATGGATTCATTCACTTTAGTGATCATTTTTAGGAATAGTACCAGTTAAAAAATAGGTATTTCTGATTTTAAGATTAATTGTGAAAATTTTGAGTTACTATTGAGAATGAGCAACTTGTATAGACCTTTGTATGTGAAACTTTAGCATAATTATCAACGGAAATAAATTAAGTTTTAAAATGATTAAAATTAAAAAATAAGATATTAACTTTTGATAAATTAGATTAAAAATTTTAAATATCTGATTATAAGTTATTATATTAATTATTAAATATTAATTAATAAAATATAACATAAAATAAAATTTAAATTAATTAATTACTAAATAAAATAAAATTTAAATGCCGTTGTTAATTTGTTTAAATTTGCAGAAATATGAAAGATATAATTTTGATTTGAATAAATTTTTGAACTAATAAATACAATTTATTTTGAATAAATACAAATTTTGAATTAAATGAAAATGTTTTCACAGCATCTAACAACCATTACGCACATGCCCGAGCGTAGCTTGGGTAAGAGTTAGTGGCAAAATTTTGCAGGATTTAGAGAGACTCAGGCAGACACAATATTTAGTTTACTTTATGATTCACGAATGATTATGACTCGGCCTATGCTACAAATGTATTCACATATATTTATTATCAAAAATTAAAAACAATGAATTTTTTTTATCGTTTTTTGAAAAGAAACGTACGTTAATTATCCATACAACAATAATGGTAACATTTTTAAAATTAAAAATAAATTTATTATTATATTTACTATTAAGAAAATAATAAAAACATTAGAACTCAATTGATCATGAAAGATTTAGAATCTCTTTTAATCAGACAAAAACTGTCAAATTCTGACAAATCAAAAGATATTAAATTGCCTAATTATTTTGAAAGTAATTGAAATAGTAACAAAAAGGATAATAAAAATTAAAAATATATAAAATACTTTTAATAATGTTTGTCTTTAGTTGTTTACTTGTCATGGAAATCAAACAAATTAACGAATTATAGTTTTCTTTTGTATATTTTTGCATTTATTTAATTAAAACAACGGTTAAAAACATTTTGAAACGTAAATCAAAAAGAATTTCATTTTTATTCATTTAGTGTTCAATCAATATTTATATTTCAAGTTTGAGATTCTCAATTTGAGATAAAGTCGAAAACTAAGTAAGGATAAATGGAATCGTAAATGAAATCAGATCAAGCAGCAATAATTACGTGCATTCAATGTTATAGCTAGGAGTAATATTTTGCCTTTGACTCTGGTGTAACCCAGTACTCAATATCTTTCCCATTATTATTCAATTGAATAGGTTTGATCTTTCTTTAATTCTTTTAAATCCATCTGAAGTTTCAATTTGAAATCCTTAATTTCATAAAGCACATAAGGTCCTGTAACTCGAAAAGAACATGGTTGACCCTTTGCGAATAAGTTGGTGTCGGTGGATGGTTACTAAGGCATTGCAAAATTATTTTCAGCTATATGCATACTTCTGCAGAGCTTCAAAAATATTTATTTCTTTCGTGACTAATATCTCATAATTTTTGAAATGTGTTTTACACTCTCAATTTGAGTGACATTCGATATAATAACATCCAATTTCTAATGAGGTGTTAAATTAGACGTGATATATGGATCTGCTAACAGTGAGGTTTCAGTGTATCATCTATGCCTGAGTCTCCAAACTACGGCCCGCGGGCCAAATGCGGCCCACGAGGGCTTGATATCTAGCCAGCAGAAAGCTTTGTATCTATGAAAAAATATGGAAATTTACCTATATTCTTCGAAGACTTTATGTTTTCAACCGATCACTACATTGCAAAACCTTATAATAGCTGAAGAAAATAATACTAAATAAATAGTTAAAAACGATATCTTTTAATTATTTTTATTTGGACTTCTTACTTTTTTGGACAGGCCCCTGAACTGCTTTTTATAGTTAATCCGGCCCTCAGAGTGAAATTTTTGGAGACCCCTGATCTATACTACCATCTAATTTCCCTATATCAACAGAAGTACTTCTTGCCCAAAATTTTCAATATGCTCTTTTAGAAGTCAACAGCAATATCGAATCCATGCCCTAATAGCACTTTTAAATAAAAATGGTTTATTCTAAATATTTTAAACTTCAAGACTACCTGACAAAGACAGACATTCTTTCAAAATATATTGTAGCTGAATATATTTTTTGGATTCGTGTTTTCTTTTATATATATTTAAAACTATAGTTTAAAATCAATTTGATTTATATTTTTAGAAATAAATAAAAAGGTTTTCTTAAAAATTAAAAAATTCTTTACGTAAATCTCAGTAAAATTTCATTATTTTCAGTTATTCTAGCAGGAATCATGTTAGATTTACGCACCAAATGGTATTATCAGAATTATTGCTTTATGAGAACCGATTTTTGCTTTTATTATACATAATGAATTAAATTAAAAATTAAAATACTATTGAAAATCAAGCACTTATGCTTAACAATTTGTGATTTTAATTTTGACAATTTTTTTGATTTTTACATAATTTAATTTTTGTTAAAATTTAATAGCTTTCGTTAAAACAAATTTTGACAGTTATATAACATTTATATTAATTTAATTAATTTTAAAATGTCATGATAATTCATCCGAAATTTCTACATTTTAATAAAAGTGAATTTAGTTAAATTTGTTTGTAGAAATTATTTATATTTATAATTTTTGATTTCCTTCTGTTTTTTTCGCTAAATTCTCGATTGAGAGAGTCAATTTAGGATGTCATGACTTCTTCATCAATCATCATTACTTATACATCAAATGTTATTTTTTGATAACTTTGTAAACAAAATTTTGAAAAAAAAACCTATCCATCTGCAATTGTGAATGTTGATCAAGAGGCATTTTTCTCTGTCTAAATTCGAGAAAAGTTATAATTTCCCCAGATATTTCTCAGTTAAATTAATATTTCTCAATCATATTATCAATATTAATGAATAATTGTCCTGAGTTTAAATTTTGTTTTTTCTGTTGATGAGAATAAACAAAAAAATGAAAAATTCTGAAATATTTTAAATTAGTTGAGATTTAAAAGCTAAATAGAAATAATGAATAGTTGTGGAAATTAAGGTGGCCAGATTTCTTTTACCCGGAAGCAGTAGAAAGGATGGAAATTATGTGCACACCAAAACGGACTTAAAATAAGAATAAAAATATTTTATTTTTTTATAATTTTCTTTGAAAATATTATAAAAGTTTTCACACGTATCATGCCAATTCATCTTGACTGAAGTCCTTGTTGGATAAGATTTCTATATTTAATCTTGATTTGCCAATAGTCCAGAAATCATTAATAATTGAAATTACTCTCTAAATAGTACCCGATAAGCACAATGTAAATTTTACAAGTAATTTCAAATTTTTTTTGAAATATGCCCATCTTAAAAAAAGTATTTAAAAAGTTCATAACAAAATATAAGTACACTTGCTCGTATTTAGATGTTTGAAACAGGTAGTGGTGGTGTCTTTAGTCAGCTGGACTGGTTTTAGTTAGGTCGCTTGCAAACTTCGTCATCTTTTCACACTCAACACACTATATAATGTTCATCCTCACATGTAAATATCTAAAAAAGAACTAGTTTTACCAAAATACAGTGTCTACAGGAAGAATTAAAAATTATCTTGGAACATATTAGTAAAGGCTACATTCAAATGTACATATTTTGTATTAGAGTGTCGTTTCTTTAAAACGGTTGACAGTATCAGATTTTGACTCTGTTTTCTTAATAATAAGTGGTCAATTTCGGTTATCGCGTCTATCTGCGCAATTGTAGTTTCTTGATTGTTTGGTGCGTACACAGACGCAAAGTAATATTGTAATTGTATTTATGAATTGATTTTGCAATTGATTTATTATAATTGTGAAATTCTGGAGTTTATGAGTCTTTTATGTTTGTTTATTCGAATCAATGGTATGATTTTGTAAATTTTTATAATAAATTTAGATTTCATATTTGATTTGAACTGGATAATATAAAACTTTTTGACATTGGCTGTTTCGTTTTGTTTTTGATTTTGCTATCGATTTATTCCAAATGTCTGGTAACGCTATCGGTATTGATTTGAGTACTACCTATTTATGTGTTGGTTTATTTCAACGTGATTAGTAGGATGTGAGTCCGTCAGATACAACACCCCTTAGGCTTACGTAATAATATATCATACCTGACCTCTGTCTACGATGTTAGTACCTGGAGATTGACCTCTGTCCACGCGGTTGCTACCTAGTAATTGACTTTTTCCACTGTTACCAGGTGATTTCTCGATTATGTAACGTGTCCACTGGTCAGTTACTACCCGGAGACACACTTATTAGGCCATACATGTTGATTACCTAATATTATTCACAGTTATTTTGTCACGTAGTTGTGGACCAGCATACCTTAATGAAACTAATGTTCTGGAACACACTCATACCAACCTCCAAACACACATACTTTCTAGAACCTTCCACACACACCTACCTTCTGGAACCTTCCACACACCAATCTTATGGATCCTTACTTACACACACATTCTAGAATATTCCCGAAAATACATATAACACACAAACACAACAAACAACGATCATAGATCAACCCAGATACACACTGATCCACACTTATCCGCACAGATCCGTACTTATCTGCGTCCATCATCGCCTAACACCCCTACAACTACGACTACAACTAATTCTAGGACTAAGTCGTAGACTTAACAAAATCACTCAATAGTACTATTTAAAATTTTATTAAGACAACAAGTTCTTGATTCATTTGAATTGAGATGATTCTGCTTGGAATCAGCCAATCGAGGAGGTTGAACTATAGAGATTTTCGGTTTACTATCAATTTATTTTGAGAAAAGATTTGTCTCAATAAAGTTCCACTCCTCAAAATTTCCCTGGCTTTACTGATTTTCATCGGTTATCTGATCCGGCTTTGCCCTATAAGTCATATTCAAAAGTTGCACATAAAAAGCAGATTGATTTTGAATTACAATGCAGGGAATCTAAATTTTTCTCCTGCAATTGTTGATAATCATCTATTTCTTCTCATTCTTCTTACTCCTTATATTGGGAATGTCTTCAGATGGTAATGAGATTTTTGAAATAAAGTTCATAATTGCTTCAGAGGAGACAATTTGGGATTTGAGAAGATCAATCAATTGAGAAGAATTGTACAGATTTTGAATAATTTTAAGGGGTACATATACGCAAATCATACTTTTTTAGAAATTTATGTAATTATTTAGAGGGAAAATTTGATTAAGAAAATTAAATGAATCAAATTTTAGACGTTAAAACTATTTGAAATTAAGTAATAATATTTTAGAATCAATAAATTTTAGTATTCAATTTGAATATACTACGTCTTTGGTTATTTTGAGAGTTAGTTATCAACTTTTGATATTCGATTAAATATTTTTTATCACATACATCTTTAAATTGGCTTCATTTATTTGTCTTTTATCAATTTGGAAATTGTGTTTAATTAGACTAAAATTTGTAATAAAACTTGTAATAGCTAGTATATTAATTTATCATGTATGTCACTATAATATAGAGCCTGTTAAATATTTTAGTTTAAATTTAGGATTCTTGATATAGTTTTAATAAATTTTCTATCTAATCGAATGTCAATATTACTAAAGAATTTATTGTGAATTTGATGTAAACTTTTATGGGAAATGTATCAATTTTAGAGAGTATTCCAACGTATGAATATTTCAGAGTTTTAGATATAATGAGAGGTTAGATTTATCACTATGGATTAGGATTTTGATCAATTCTAGTATTCTTTACAAGTTGGAATATCGAGTTTAGATGTAGTAAATTAATAGGGGAAATATTGAGTGAGAAACTTTGGTTTTTAAAAGTAATTTAATCGATTAATTATGATGTATTAATTATTTGGATATCAGTATGAATAATTTAAATATTTTACAGTGTTAAAAGAAATTAATCAAAGGTAAATATTAAGTAGAAATATTCCTTTTAATGTTAGATTTTACATGAAAATTATCTGTAATATATCAATTTTAAGGTGGCGAAATTATTGCTAAATACCGAGTATGTGCAGATAAATGTAGAGTTTTACATGAAATTATCAGTAATATATCAATTCTAAGGTGGAAATTATGGCTAAATATTATGTATGCACAGAGAAATATAAGGTTTTTAATGAAATTATCAATAATTTGACAAATAAAGGTGAAAAGTGTAATAATTGGTTACGATTGAGGAGTCTTAATCAAATATTTATTGGGATATCAGTGCTAATCAATCAGGGTATTACTATTGAGTGTAAGAGAAATTCATTAAAGATTCTTACTGCATTCTAATAAATCTAGCTATTGCAGGATTTATGTAAACAAATTTCAATGTGGTAAGATGTAATTCATTAAATTACAGTCATTATAATATTTTTAACTTTAGGGGTAATTCTCATCAGTTGGGGGTAATTTCAACGTTTTATAGTGTTAAATGAATTAATACAATGTAAAGTATGTGTAGAGAAATCAATAAATTTAGCTTTATATGGGAATTATTGTCAGTAAATTGTAGCTTTTTAATGTAATCTTTAATGGTAACATGATAGTAATTATAGTTTTTAGGTGAATCAAATATGAATTCAAGCATTGCGCGGATTTATCCTTTTTGTCGATTATTTTAAGTATTTTGATGTTTATTACTACTATGATAGAAATTCATTAAATCATGACAATTTTATCGAAGATTTTAAGGTAGTTTGATATCCAGTTGGACATTAAAGTATATTAATTTTTATCGATATGCTAACAAATATTGTTTTTCTTATTCTGTTAAATTAATTTTGTATTGATGAAAAGTGTGTGTAGTTCAATAAAATGTTAAACCTTTAATAGGAATAATTAGTATATTTTTATAGAGACAAATTCTTATTGTACGGTAACCATAAATTACAACGGAGTTTAATATTCATTTGATAAAAGTCAATTTAACCAATATTTGTTGTAGATGAATATTTTCTAGTCTATCTATTTGAAAAAAGTTTGCTTGAATTGTTATAATTACAACTTTATATGTAGAAATTTAGAAACATTGTTGAAGTAATCTTCATTAAAAAATCTTTAGAGTAATTAATTATGGTAATTTTAGCATTTTTCAATGCATGTAACTTGATTCGGATAAGTGTTAAATGAAATAAGTTAATTTATAGGTGATTAGCAACAAGATGAAATAACAGTTCAACATGATAATGATTTTAATTGACTTCTATTTTGTTGATTTATTTAAAAACGTTAATGAAATCAAGTATTTTATAATTTCATTTTCAAATTATTATTTTCATGAAAAACTGTAATTATTTTAATTGATAAATTTATTAGTCTTTTCAACCGCCGGTTTGGTTTGTACGTTTTCAAATTATTTTCAAGAACATTTACAATAAATATATCGATATATCTATTCAAATTTTCATCTATTTTTAGTTTAAGAATAGTTTTATTAAAAATCGCTAGTTTGTACGTTTTCAAATTATTTTCAAGAAAACTGTAATAATTTTAATATATATTATAAATTTATTAGTATTTTGAACATGAGTTTATCAATTAAATTTATCGAAAAAGTGTTGTTGCCAATATCAATATGTAAATAGTTACAGCCATTCAAAATCAAGTACTTGATTTGTACTTTTTCAAAATTATTTTCAAAAAAAGTTATTGAAATATGATTTTTCAAGAATAACTTACTATTGAAAAATAAGTTCAGTCAATAATATTTCAATTAATATTTCTAATTAACAATTGCATTTAATCAATTCAATCAATAATTTGAGTTTATTATAATAGTTTATTTACATCGACGATTAAAAAATTTACATACTTTTTAATTTAATTATTTTGATAATTTAAATAGCGATTTTCATTTTAAAATTCTCAAATTAAGATATAATAAATTTATTCATATTTTCAAACCTTTTGAAAAAGTCGCAGGTCTGTTAAAAGCATGCGCAATGAGTAACATCGCAAATTCTTCAAGAAAATGGCATTATCATGTCACTGGTGTTCTAAAAAGCCAATAAATTGATTTTTAATTTAATTAAAAATTATTTTTAGAACATTTAATCAAATTTTTTACACTTAATCATCATAAAGATTGCCTTCAACAAATAGTACATCATTTGAAAAATCCTTCACTGATTGTTGTTGTGGACCACATTTGCTCCTTGGTATCAAATTCTAAAGAACGAGTCGATTTGACCATAACTAATAATGAGAAAAAGACAATTCTTATGGTTGGTAATAAATGTCCTTTTGATTCTTTGGTCACGTTTGAAACTGTGAATAAGGAAAATTTGGAAAAATATGATTTTTTTAAAATAACAAATACAGGCCACAAACCTAGCTTTACTGTTGACATCTTTACTTGTATAATCGGTTCTTTGGGATCTGTTCCACCAGCATCTTATGATCTGCTTGGTAAGATGAGAGTTTCGTTTTGAAAAATTGATGGTTTGGTAAAAGCATGCGCAATGAGAAACCTCTTATTTGGCTGATTCCAAGTAGAATCATCTCAATTCCAATGAATCAAGAACTTGTTGTCTTAATAAAGTTTTAAATAGTACTAGTGAGTGATTTTGTTAAGTCTACGACTTAGTCCTAGAATTAGTTGTAGTCGTAGTTGTAGGCGTTTTTAGCGGTGATTGACGCAGATGAGTGAGAATCTGTGCGGATGAGTGCGGATCAGTGTGTATCTGTGTTGATCTGTGATCGTTGTTTGTTGTGTCTGTGTGTTATATGTATTTTCGGGAATATTCTAGAATGTGTGTGTAAGTAAGGATCCATAAGATTGGTGTGTGGAAGGTTCCAGAAGGTAGGTGTGTGTGGAAGGTTCCAGAAGGTAGGTGTGTGTGGAAGGTTCTAGAAAGTATGTGTGTTTGGAGGTTGGTATGAGTGTGTTCCAGAACATTAGTTTCATTAAGGTATGTTGGCCCACAACTACGTGACAAAATAACTGTGAATAATATTAGGTAATCGGCACATATGGCCTAATAAGTGTGTCTCCGGGTAGTAACTGACCAGTGGACACGTTACATAATCGAGAAATCACCTGGTAACAGTGTAAAAAGTCAATTACTAGGTAGCAACCGCGTGGATAGAGGTCAATCTCCAGGTACTTATATCGTGGACATAGTATTACGTAGGCCTAGGGGTTGTATCTGACGGGCTCACGTTCTACTACTAACATGAAAAAGATGAAATTATTGCTATGAACAAGGAAACCGGACAACACTTAGTTATGTTGTATTTACAGATACATAAAGATTGAATGGATATGCTATATTTTATCAAGCTACGAATAACCCCAATAATACGACTTTCAATGCCAAGGAACTGGTCAGGATCAATAGAAAAAATCTAATAGTGAACATGACAGAAATTATCCAACAAGTGCAATTGTTTATGACGAGCTGAACCAAAATCGGTATTATCACTAAAGAGATCCACAACCGTTGAGGTATTGTATTTAAACTTTCGTAATTTTATAAAGACTCTTTTGGGTGCTATCGAACGCAAATAATTTGCTAAAGATTTTTATTATAGGAGTTCTGTGATTATAGAGAAAAAATAATAAAGGTGTTTTTCAGCGTAATAAAATTTGAAACACACACGCAAACTTGTGTGTTAACTATATTTTCAGGTTTATTAATGTTTTTTAAGTATAGAAAATGTAGTTCAGTGGAACCGGTTGTAGTATTTGATATTACACTTACATGCCAGCTCAAATACCAAGGTGTATTGTTTAAATTTTGGTATCATTCTATATAATGGTTATATAATGTTGCATTAGAGACTTTCTATTGTGTAATAAATTAGTAGTACTGTCTAGATATTGAGGCGTGGTAATAAAACCAGAAGTTTTCATGCATGTGTACATACTTAAAAGACAAAATGCAAAAATTGGAAACTGTGTTTTGGACTGTGTAATTTCAAATTCGTGTAAAATGAAAGTGTATAAAAGAGCGGGGTTTTATATATTAAGTAACATACAAACCTTTCATGAGTCTTTGAGCCACAGTTTGAAAGTCCTTATTATCCTTAGGTTCATAGATTTAAAATAATTTTTAAACAATCATTTACAAAGAAAGAATAATTCTTCCTTTAAATGATTAAAGTTATACAAAAACCTCAGAGAAATCCAGAAAGTGTCCAATATAATCTAACAGCAGATCAGACAGTTGAGAAAGATACGGTGAGCTGATTGATGTGAAAATCAGTTAAGAATGGGATAATCAAGGGAATTACTCCGCAACTGCCAAACACTGAAAATGGTATTTCCTGTGGGATTTAATTCAAGGAACCAGTATAGTTTTGGGAAAAGGACTCAATAATTGGAGTGGTTGTGGTTTCTTAAGTCTATAATCAGATCTATGCATACAACAAATATTCAAAATGATAAGAAATAAAATAGAGAAATAAATAGTGAGTTGGAATATACTGAATCTCTGACCTTTATAGTCCCCTGTAACCACCTACTGTATTGCAGAAATCTTTTGCTGCAGGGTGCTACAGGGTCTTTGTGTGATTCTCGCTTAGGTTTTCTATGATCTAAGTGAACGGTACAAAGGGTCACTTGGTTTTTAGGTCACAGAATAGTAAAGTGGTATTTTTGGTTTATTTCTTCTCAAATAAAATATTCTGTAAGGAGCTGCAGGGATTTTCAGTCGATCTCACACTATAATCAAAACGTATTTTGTCAATTAATTAAAAAAACATGTAAATATTTTAAAATTTGGTTTCAGTAATTTTATAGGTGAAATAAAATTTTAAGCTCTAGATAGAAATACGTGTAATATTATTAAATTAGGTTGATAAAAGTAAATTGAACCTAAAATAAGTAAATTAATTCAGAAATGGTATGTTAGATTACATAAGGTGAAAATTTTAAAAAGTGAATAAGAATAGGTAAAGCCTGTATCGACAAAATTATATAAAGTGAAGTTTTAAAAAAGTAAATAACAGGTCATAAGTTAGAATAACTGCAAGGTTAAATGTAAAAAAAATTAAAGTAAAAATTTAAAATTAATTGATTTTTAAATAATTTTAAAGTAAATAATACAAACAATAATAATAATAATAATAATAATAAAAATTAATAATAATAATAATAATAATAATAATAATAATAATAATAATAATAATAATAATAATAATAATAATAATAATAATTAAAATAAAGCTCCAATCCAACAAATATATTAAACTACAATATATTTCGACAGACTCACCACCATCGTCAAGTAGAAATAAAATAGAAACAGCCGATAACCCTCCTACAACACGGTATCCTACAGCACGGTTTCACTGTAACACGATAAAATAAACTATGTCTGGAAGAGAAAATTTATTTCTTTAGAAGTAAAAATATAAATTTTAAATTGTCTGTTAAAAGAAGAAAAAGCAACATATCTATTTTTTGGAACGTAGACCCTCTTTTTGTACCAAATTCTAGTCTACTATAGTAAAGTTTCGCGTAACAGCTCATATTATAGGAAAATATAGTTATAGGAGAGATTTAAATTGGTTTTTCAAACAAATTTCTTTATAAAGAAATTATTCCTGAATTAATTTGTTTTAAGAATTTCCAACATCAGGTCTTGTAATTTTCTGTAAAATTTTTTTTTTAAATCGATTTTTAAATTAAAATAAAAAATCTCATATTTTAGCAGTTTCAACCGAAAATATTATAAGGAAATAAAAAATAATTCTTAGACAAATCAATAATATTAAATGCCAGTCATTTAGTTCTTAGAGATCGCCAAATTTGAATGACAACCATGCAAGTAATTGCAAAGTTTTGTTTATTTAAACACAAATTTTCATTTTTTACAAAAATATTATTCTTTTCAAATCAATCTCAAAAGAAAAACAATTTGAAAGAACAATTTCCCATTTTAAGTTAAATGCAAACAATTTATAAAAAAGTATTTTTAATAGTCTAATAATTGAGTTTTTTGCATTCAGTTTTAATTTGAAAGACTTTAATTCTCAAGTTTTGTTTTTCTTCATTTTCATAATGGTATCAGTAAGGTTTACAGTGAGATGATTATCAAAAAATAAAGTTAATAAAAACGATTGAAAAAATTATTTTTTTTAAACGATCTGAAAAATCTCAGAATTAAAGAGGCAATCCTAATTAAATACACACAATCAACAATAAATTCTAAAGAGGAAGCAAGTTAAACCGCCGACATTAACATGTTTACTGTCCATGTATCATATATGATTCAAAATGGATTTTTATTTCCGTGTATATGATTTATGAATGTAGATAAGAAATATCAATGTAGCTAAATAGTTACAGAATATTTTCACATTGTATTGCGTTTTTAGTTGTCATTTCGGATTATATTAAAATGAAAATACATTTTAGAAATTTCAATAAAAAAGTCCTTTTACACAATAACAAACAATTTTTTATTTATTCTATTACCGTATTTTTTTATTATATACAGTTTGTGTAATATAGAATAATGACTACTGGTTTGGTTGGATAAATCTATGCCTTGTATACCTGCATTATAAGTTAGAAACGCCTGTGGTTTCACAATTTATTCATTTTGTCTGTTATTCACTCCTATCAATCTCACATACACTGGAAAAGATTGACTGTCATTTTCATTCTCAAGTTATTGTCAACTGAGAGAATTAATTAGTGTTAGTGAACACAATGTAGTGTTTGTATTTGAATTGTCGTATTTGAAAGGATATTTGAAATTTTATAAGTTAAATAATATTATTGTAACATGACGAAATTATGAAAAAATATTAAAATTTTGTAAAAAATGGTTTTTATATTGAAATTTAAAAAAAATGGTTTTATATTGAAATTTAAAAAGTATTTTTAAAAATAAAATTTTAAATTATAAAGTATATTTATATAAAATTTAAATAGGTAAATAATTTAAAATATTTTGATAATATGAACAAATAAATAATTTTTTATTCAAATAGTTTTTTATGACTACATGATGATGACTGTTAATCTGCCAAAATATATTATAATAATAAAAAAATAAAACGCTTGAATATTTGGAGCTGTATGCTAAAAGACATTAAAAAAATTTTTTCATTTTAAAATTTTGGTTAAATAATAAAGTTGAAAGATTTTAAAGATTGTTACGATATTTTGTATTTGAATATATTTGTCATATTTATGTTTTGTTTAAATTAATATCTGGTGGATTTTTAATTTTTATTATTGTATTCACAATAGTTGTCATTTGCCACAATATATTCTAATATTTTTGACGGCTTCATAAATTATTTAAAAAAGTATCAATGGGACCTTCAAATTTAAATTAGAAAAATGAATGATAAATTATTAACTGTAACATAAATTGACTATTATTAATGAGAAAATAAAAATTTTTTAAAAAATACATTTAGTTTTTAAATATCATCGAAAAAAATATACAAATCATGCGAAAATATATTTGAAAAATAAAAACAATAAATTAATGTCAAATATATGCAGGGTCATTTTAAGTCAATTTTCGACTCTGTAAAAACAAAAATTCTAAATTATGTAATACATACATGATATTATTCAATATTATTAAATACTATTATTTAGAAAATAGTGCTTTGAGAGCTTTATATCTTGTAAAATCATATCTTAAATCATTTATTTAAACTATTTTTTAAATTGAAACTTATTTTTGCTTTTAGGAATTTCCAGTTTAATTTTTTTAAATTCAACATAACTTTTTTGTTTTAAATTGAATTAAAATTTTATGATTTTTATTATTTTGTTGTTTTGCTTGACATAGACTTATTTATATTTCTTTGGTGTGTCTAAGCCACAAATACCTACATTTTGCATATAACAAAAGTTATTAAAATATGACAACTATAAATATATTTATGTATTTACGAATGTATAAATAAATTATTTCGAGTTTAGTGATTTAAAAGTTAATTGTATAAATCTGGAGACGGCAAAGAGGCGAACACCTCAATGGTCACAACTTATGGAATACGCAAAAAAATTGTTTTAATGGTTACTATGAAAATTATATTATTTTTGAGGTTAATAATTCCAGCCAGATTTATTTATCAAAAAATTCCTCAACCAAAATTCATTTACAATTCACAACTGTCAGAAATTTTTAATTCATCGGTTTGAATATTTAATATAACTTGTCTTTATAATTTAAACAAATTGTTTGAAGACAAATTCATATATATTTACGGATCTCCTGATAGGGCCCCTTGAAAATGAGGACTCTTGGGTCCTGTCTGGTGTGATTCGTGAAAAGCAGACTTACTGTCAGGAAAACTGATTTTGTTTTAACTAAACTGATTTTAATTAAGAATTTTCTGAAAACACATTAATTCAATAATTAAACAGAAAATTCCATTCAATAAATTTAAACAATAAATTTAATTATATTTTAAAAGAAACTTAAATACAAAATGACATTTGGTGATATTTGATAAATCTGATAATTTTTTTATCAAGGAATTTTAATTAGATGATTTTCATTTCCAACCTGTCAATAGGGCGAGAAACTCGTGCGTTAAACGGCAAGATCGCGGTATAGTCACCGATATCTTAGCAAGATAAATGGAAATTATTTTATGAATTTCATAAATGACAGGTTATTAAATATTCCATCTGGTCTCATAATGGATTGGAGATTTCTTTCACATCTTTTCTCTTTTTTCAACAGACACAGATAAAATTTAAATAAAACAAATTTATTATTAATGTTTTATTTATTTAAAAACTCAACTTTACTGACCAAATAATTTCATCGGCTATAAATTAAAATCCGATTGTAATGAAGACAAATGTCATTTTAAAAGGAACTAATTAATGAGAAAAATTAATTAAATTGTTTTAATCAATTTCGGTTTAATAACTGAATTCAATTTTCATGATTTTATTTAAAATCATTGAGACTAAGTTTTTGTTTATTATTATTATTATTATTATTATTATTATTATTATTATTATTATTATTATTATTATTATTATTATTATTATTATTATTATTATTATTATTATTATTATTATTATTATTATTATTATTATTATTATTATTATTATTATTATTATTATTATTATTATTATTATTATTATTATTTTATTATTATTTTTTTGTATGTGTGAAATTTATGTGTAAAATTGATAAAAGGATCGGAAATAATCTAATCCACAATTTAGCTAATAAATTCAAGATTTTGAATAATGGATTTGTTTTACTATATCCAATTAATTAAATTTGAAATACTTATTCTAATCAGTTAATGAAATATTGAATTAAATTTATGTGATGATTGCAATGAAAATCTCTTTTGCCTCGATTTGTCACAGAAAAATCTTTTTATCAATAATTGTTTAATTTAATTTTTTATTTTGTTTGAATTTGCTAAACAAAACCGATAATTTCAATAAATTTTTATTTTTAAATTTAAATAAAATTGATGTTAATTTTATCAAATAGTTACAGTGAAATGTTCACTGGTCAGTGCATCAAAATCGTATGATAAATTTCAAATATATCAGGTTCAATCCATCAAAATTAAATAAAAAATATGTACACTATTTTAAATTAATTGCATGTTTATGTTTTTTCTTTTCAATCACAAAAATGCCACCTTATTGTGACTTACAATTATATAATAGCAGATTCAATTTGGAAGTGGCGTAATTGCTTTAACTGCCATCTCGTGAATCAATCTCATCAAAAATGGATTTTTACTGCTAGTTTTTATTTACTGTAGTAAATCAGATTAATTTGCAAATTAATCCTTACTAAATTGGAAATTTGTATTTTATTTTATGGTCAAATAAAAAATTGTGGTTATGTTTTTGATTTTGCTTTTTTTGTTAAATTGATTCGAATTAATGAAGTTAAGATTGTGAAATTATTATTTTTTTGTTAAATTACGATTAACATTAATGTAATTTGTAATAAAAAAAATTTATGTTATTTCAATTACGAATTTGCGGGGCAAATTTGATTTTAATGGAAATAATGAGGAAGCCCAAGATTAAACCCAACCATCAAAAATTATTTTGAAATTATTTTAAACTAACTTTTACTAGATCTTTATTTTTAAAACTGCAAAGGACTTAATATTAAAGGTATAACCAGATAAAGAAGCAATAGCTTTGATAGTTTGTGAAACTGAAATCGGAATTATTATTAACCACGTAATAATTATTAATAATATTATTACTATATGTATTATTATTATTATTAATATAAATTTTAGATTATTATTATTATTATTATTATTATTAATATAAATTTTAGATTATTATTATTATTATTATTATTATTATTATTGTTATTATTATTATTAGTGGTAGTAAAATAATTGTAATGTTTTATTGTAATTATTAATATTATGAAATAATTAATGTTTAATTATAAAATTATTATTTTTCAATAGGAACGTGCACTAAAAAAATTGATGCAATTAAATTTTTACAGTGATAAATCTGTTAGTATCGACATTAATTATTTTAAATTGAAAATAATTGTATAATTAACTTCCGGTTTTTTCTTAAATTTCTTTAAATCTTGATTATAATTAATAACATTTAAATCGTTTTCTAAAAAAAGTCAATTGAAAATATTTTCATTTTCCTCTTCATTTTTCCCTGATGTTTCTCTGGAATTTTTCACCAATGAATATGACAACTTTCAAATATCACCAAAATTTATCTGATATTTTCAGATTTTTATCTAAAAAATAATTTATTTTTCAAGAGATTTATTAATTTTTTTCTAGGTACGAATATGAATGACAACTTTTAATTTATACATTTATATTTAGATATCAATTTCAATGAGATTAATTGTTGAGATGGTTGTTTGGAAAGAAAATTGAGACTAATGGACCATAATATTTATTTATTTTTATTTCGCATATTTTATTTATTTATTTTTATTTTACTATTTTTATTTTTTTGTTTTAATTTTGCATATTTTATTTATTTATTTTAATTTTACTATGTTTATTTTTTTATTTTAATTTCGCATATTCTTTTTATTTAATATAATTTTAAGTTAAATACGGATCGTTTGGACAGTGCCAGTTTACATTATCACCGTTATTTAAACCAGATATATTTGATATCAAAATTTGATGGTCAAAAATTAATTTAATGGTATAAAAATTCTAAATTAATTCTAAAAATTTTAATTTTAATCATTCAAATATTTTATTTAAAATAAATTATATATTAGAAAAATAATATAATAGAAATTTAAATTTTAAACACAAAAAATATCATTTTTATTTATCTCAATATTTCATAATCGAAACTATTTAAAAGCATTCAAAAAATAGTACTCATAGCATTAATCTTTGGATCTAATGACTTAATCAATAAAGTTTCACATATAAAACGTTCCCAGTACTTGTTAAATAAGCTTTTAATTAAAATATTAAAATTATTACTTGCCTATTTTAATCATAAATAAACACTATGAGATAGAGATTTATAGAATACCAACTGATACTGCTTGTTGTTTGATGTCAATTAAAATTGTATTAAAAACTGTTTGAGATATTGGACAAATATTTCTTATGTTATCTTTACATCCACGGCCTGAAAGCAAGCATTAGGTCCAGCATAGTTGACTCATACCTTGGCCATATTGTTCAATCCGTTTATCCACTACAATTATAATATTTATATCCACATACACTTGAGTTTAGCATTAAATAACTTCTTGCGTATAATCGGTCATATCAGCATTCTTGATAATTACTTTGCATGGCTTTGCGAAAGATTGATTAAGTTTGTATAGAATCCCTGCTATTACGTCAGTTTCATCTTCTGTATCATCATCATATATCAAGCTTTTTCAATAACTTTGTCTGTATGTTTTCCATTTATAAATACTTCCATTTATATATATATATATATATATATATATATATAACAATTTGAGAATTTAACAATATGAAATTCAAAATATAAAAACAACCCCCACCGGCAACAAAATCAAATCATGAAACAAAAGATTATACGAATATTAAAACAAAGGACAGTGGTATAAATAATTAATTAATTCGTTCACAAAAAGTTGTTCATAAACGGAAATTTCATTTAACAAAACTGTTATCAAAATTTCGTAAAAATAATTTTTGTTAAGAGAGTAATGGGTGTAATTAAAAATAATAATTTAGCCAATTTGTAATTTTTAAATTTCTGTAATTTTCACTCGAAACCGGTTTTTTAAAATTTCGAGAAATGAGGACATCTAAAAAACAATTTCGACTCATCATATAAGAAAATATTGGTGTTTTTATCAAATCTTTTGTTGACCAATAATCTGAAATGCTATTTTTTCAAATTAACCCAGTCAGCATATTAAGTCCAATGAATAGATAGGTCGCTTATATGTGTATCAATCCAATTTCGTATTATTACACGTTCCTTTATTGCATTGGTGTTGATTCCATAAAATTGCGAATTAAATCCATCATTTGAATCAAAGTAATCAATATTGCTCAAGTCTTGTATGATTTCAATTTCAAGATTTTCACTACTCTGATAATTTGGAGATGAGCTCTTTTAGTTGATAAAAATTTATTTTTTATTTTTAGAAATGACATTAAATTAAAATAAACAAACGTGTAGATGCGTGATAAAATTTGTACTAATTCAAAAATTTCCAATTTAAACAAAGTTATTTAATTTTCACTGTTATTTGTGTTAAGATAAAATTTAATAAATTTAATTTTTAGATGATTTTAATTTAAATAATTTTGAAAATTGTTGACTAAAATATCAAAAATCTCAGACCAAAGGTAAACCAAAAAATAAAAATAAAAAAAGAGAAATAGTCAGAAAAATTTTTAAAATTAATTAAAATTCTAAATTATTATTTATTACATTAAATTAAATTATTTTCAACTTTTAAAGGAAACGTAAATCTGACCTATGGCGGCTTTTCATTCGTGTCTTGGTCGGTTTAAAAAATTTGTTTATATTTATAATCTATAAAAAAAATTATTAACATCAGCAATCCATCATAAATCTTTCTAACCGCTCTATGTTCAGTGCAGATTGATAAATTTCTGGATGTTTATACAGGGAAAGGGAAAAATTTAAAATTGTTGATAAAACTTTTCATTTTGAAAATATATTTCAAAAACGTGTTTAATATGGAAATACTTTTTTGTCTCAAATTTTATTTCCAATAATTTTAATTTTATACTTCTACAGTTAAACTATAATTAGAATTAATTAACATTGTGGATTGATCTTGTTTTTTTTGTTTTAATCATTAAGCGACCAAATGTATATAAATATCGGAGCCCAAATTCAAGTTTATTTTGAACGAAAGTTAAATCAGTGCCGTAGCAAAGGTATCCGGCGCCCCTCCTCTTCGATATCACTGAAAACAGTAGATTTATCAATACTAAAAATGAATACATATTAATTCATCAATTATAAATGGGCAATATTAAGTTAAATAAATTTCAACTGCTAGAACCTAAAATACTAATTGTTTAGGATTTGAAATAAACCTTAAAAATTATGAAATATAGTTTACTAATCAATTTTCCTAAGTGTAAATTTCTAAAAATTATAATATATTCTGTTTGACGAAATAAAATTCAAGTCTTCTTCTAATATTTAATTAATTATCACACAAAGCAAATTTAAAATTCTTATCTTTACTCTGCAAATTAAAACAACTGAGGCGTGGTAATTGTTAAACTGATATAGCTTTCGGTCACAAATATAGTTAATTTAATTTAAAATACTTTAATATAATTTAATATAATTTAATATAAATTTCAATATATAAATTCAACAAATAATTATTTCAACTAGATGATCACACTTATAACATTTAAACTATTTTATTTTAAAATATGGATTTTATAATTCCTTACATTGTAATAATTTTCAAAAATTTGCATAGGAATCTATTAAATGTCTTTATTAAAGTTGTAATTGTATTGCATATGTCTTCATTAAACTTGCAAGTGTATTGCAATTTTCTTTGTTAATCATAATTTTTCTACTAATCGTGTATGTGAGTAAGAGATATTTGATAAGATCTTTCAAATTTTCTCAACAAAATGTTATTATTATTATTATTATTTCAAATATTATTAATATTATTATTAATATAATTATTATTATTTTTTTTTAAATCAACAAGAAAAACATTTACTGAATAATACATATATTAAAACCAACAATAACTGATTAATACATTTATTAAAATCCAAGAGAAAGTCTTGCACGTTCTAATCGCCATATTGGAGAATATATATTATTCTGGTCAACTTGGAATCCTTGAATCTTTATTGTAGTATACCAGTTCTCATTCTCTTTGAACATTATTTCTTGAAAAGCATCATAAAATCGCACTTGACGAACATTGAAAAACATTGTAGTAGTAATTTGGATTTTGTTATTTATTTTCATAAAGATCTTCTTTAAAACATCAACATATTCAGTTGAAAAAGTATCCATGAAATGGGGATAATGAGTTTTGCATAACTTAACTGGATTCGATAAATTAATTTCCATAGGATCTTCTAGGAATACATTTTGTAATTATGGAAAAGTTGCTCTGGTTGAAGAATTACTGGTTTCTCAACAATTTTGTTTTCACTTATTTTTTTAGTCATTTTGAAATTATGACTAATTTTAAAGAGCATTGTGTATTTATAACAAAGGGTGACTAATCAAATTTGTGCATTTGTGTTGCATTTGCCTTGTTTAAAGTGCACATCAGTTGTTGTTTGTTTGAATTACAATACACAAATTTGTATTTAATTCGCTATTTGCATTTATTAAAAAATCACTAATAGTTTACATAAAATTTAAATAAAACTATTCACAAAAAAGTTTATTTGCACAATAAAATGATAAAGACTAATAAACTGAAAACATTTATTGACTAAAATAAACATTCAATCACAATCTACTATTGTATTCGGATTTTAATATCCAAATCACGTATTTCCTTCTTCACTTCAAGCATAATTCACATTCATATGCGCAAATTGTGCAATTATCAACCTTTGGTAGGTCTTGGTGGACGTCCTGTAGAAATTCTTGAAGCGCCAACTCCATATCGATTTCTGTTGCCAGAAATATTCTAAACGGCAAGATTTCCGGAGCGCAACAAATCATTTTCTCAGGACATTTGTAAATAGTTCATCCATTTAAATTAATTTTTGTAAAATAAGAATTAAATTTGAAACAATAAATTAATAATTTACCGTTGCTAGAAATGGTTTTGTAAATAAATGAAATTGTAAATGATTATGAAATAATTATATACAAATTTCAACTAATCAAAAATCAACCAATCGCATGATTACATTTACTAGTTTATCAACGAATGAGATGTAATTTAAATATTTAAGTCCTAACACAACAACTTTTCCACTCGAAAACACATTGACACACAAAGGGTTATATTGTAACAGTCTCAAAGTAAGAAATAATTCTGGTTCAAAAATACAATTGGTTTGTTGAGACAAATTGTATAGATTAATACATTTTCCCAGATCTATAGTAACTGTAATTGATTGTATCTTAATATCTGTGATTTTATACTGTAACTCATTCATCATTAACGGAGTTTTACATCCCATTATTCTACATTTTCCGGATTTAAAAAAATATAATAGTATATTTTACACTTTTGTCTACAATTTGCTGAGGCTTTCTATTCAGAAAGCTCATATCCTTCCTCGGTAATTTATATTAGATAACATGAATAGTAAAATTTATAACTGCTATATATATATATATATATATATATATATGATTTTATCAAGAATTCATTCAAATAATTAATATAAACAATACCTAACCTTAACTTATTTGAAAAAGGAATTAAGAAATGATGCAGTTTCTCAAATTTTTGGTCCAAGTGGCAGTAGAAAAATTGTATTTGTTTGTAAATTATTAAAATCAAATTTATTCAAATCTAAATTCAATAAGATTTATTGGCACCGGGGCGCTGATAAAGAACATGGATTAACTCAAGATAACTTTTGTAAGCTGAAAAACATGAAAATAGTAAAAGGATTCGATAAAATTTGGTCAAGTTGACTACAATAAGGTGATGTTATAATGATTGATGATTATATCAGGAATCAAATAAAGAAAAGGATTTCAATAATTTATTCACAAAAATCAGTAGACATGTTGGTGTTACGATTATTTTTATAACTCAAAATCTATTTCATCAAGGAAGCAATGATCGAACACGTAATTTAAATGTACAGTATTTAGTGGCTTTCAAAAATCAGAGGGATGCTAGTGTCATCGATTTTCTTTCGAGACAGGCATATCCAAATAATAGAAATTTTCTGATCAGTTCATTTCAAGACGCGAGCAAAAACCCCCATGGTTATATTTTTCTCTATTTCACTCAACAATGTCCTGATGAATTACGGATTAGAGCAGATATTTTTAACAAAGATGGGGTCATGGTTTATAAATAAAGTTAAAAACAATAACATATAAAAATGTTTCTAAAAGCGCGCGTTAAACCGTCAAAATTGACAAAACTTAAATTGGTAAAACTTAAAAGAATTCTAAAAAAGAAAATTCCAATTCCTCCAAAAACAAGCTGCACTCCATCTAAAAAACTTGTAACAGCAAGTTTTCCAACCTCAAATATCATATCGCATAATTTAAAACCGAAAACTGTTAAAACAGTCAAAATCATTGAAGTTTTCCGTTTTCCACTGCTTTGTTAAAGGCACCAAGTGTTAAAAGAATGAATATTTTACAATAATTTCCTAATTTTGTTATCGATGACTTACTAGATATTTAGTTAAAGTTGTCAAAGGAAACATTAAAGTAAATAAATCGAAAAATCTTGTGTTGAATAAACATAAGAAACCACTGGTAAACAGTAAAAATCGAAAAATTATGAGAAAAATTATTTACAAACAACAAGGAGGGTTTATTGGTTCATTGATACCATTGGCATTATCATTACTTGGTGGTTTACAATAAACGATGAGCCAATCATCGCCTAATCTTAATTTAAATAACGTAACTGTTTGAATCAATCACTAAAAACCAACTCTTTATTTTGTGGCATCGTGTACATTGTAGTACCTAACATATTTTTTCTGCAAAGCGCTATATGTTTTTCGAAAGCCTTATCTTTTCTAAAATCATTCAGACATGTTTCGCACTACTTGCACTGAATACGGACTGGGCAATCTTCACTCTCGTGGCAATTCATTTATCATTGTAGATTAGTAATTGCGGTATAATGAAATTTTTCACCTTCTTCTAACATTAACAAAAAAATAGTGCCATCCCTCCTACTCTGGTCCAATGAATTATATTCAAACGTGGATGTTTAAAAACCATATCTTCATCGTCCCGTCAATGTTTAATACATTTGTATTATTGTAACCTAAAACTGTAATTGCTATTCCCGGATTTTTACTTTCGAAATTCCGGATGTTTGACAATTGCATCGGAAAATCTTACTCGTTATACACCAGTTGGTCCATATAATTTTCATATTTATCTACCCATTTTCTGTTTTGTCTAATCAAATGCAAATTTTTAAGACAAAATACGCTGTATAAAAAACATAAATTGTCAGTATTTTTGATATTAACAATTGCATTTTGATTTTTCAAAGCTTCCGGTGTCTTCAAGCAGCTATGGCCATTACGCCTATTTACCGGGAGATATTTTGTGACAGTAAATATGATTTACAAAAACTTATTTACTGTCCAACTGCTTCCTTCTACAGTTCGAACATAAATCTTCTTATACAAATTCTGTATACCTTCTTCCAAAAATGTCTCAGAATATTCTGCGGCCCGATTTAAAATCCATACTGATTAGCTTCCTCTGTTTTTAATAAATTCAACATTCACCCCCAATTGAATTTTTGCATGGCCAAGTTCATTTAATGCATTTCTCAATGCAATGAAAATTGAAATGGGCAAATCGATTGTTTTCATATACCGATCAAAATTTAATTTAATTACTCTGTATTCAAATTCGAACTATTCAAATCATATTCGATCACAGGTAAATCTCCACAGTCTTCTTCTCCACGATCTTCTCCACTGTCTTCATCATTATCTTCTTTGTCATCGCAAATGGAAATTACTTCATTTGTTTCGAAGTTCTTAATTAATTGAGCAAAAAGCTCTTTTTTATTTATTTTAAATGATGTTAAATGATTTTTATGATTATTAAAAAAAGAATAAATAATCAGTTAGACTTAAAGTCATGCATATTGGGCAGATATAATATGTTTTATTATAATATGTTTTGCATAGTACCCCCATCATAGTTGTGTGACAATCAGACCCATGTTGCTTCCTTTGACAACTGTCTTGGTATAATTGACCTATGGAAAATTAATTATTTAAAAAACAGATTTCTCTTTTGTTTATTAATAAAACCTAATATTACAAATATATTTCAAAACACAAACAATATGAACCAATATTAATATTCTATAATATTACTTAATAAGCTATAACAAAAATATATTAATACAAATAAATCATCTATAATTTTTATAATTTCTTTTATAATAAACTTATTCATCAAAAACAGTATTGACAAAACCATTTCATAACAACTAGCAAAAATTTAATAATATTAATCGAAAAATTGTCAAATTAATCTAAATAAATCAATTATAATTTTCATAATTGAAGAAGTATTATAATTTCTTTTAAAACAATATAAACTTTTAAAAATAACAAATAAAATTTAATCATCAATATTAATAATTTATAAAAATTAATAAAATCATTTCAAAAGAACTATCAAAAGTAATATTTTTCTAAAAATAAATTTACCAAATTTTATCTTTAGGTTTTATATTTTTGTTTAATTGTTAAGAAAATATTACAACATAATACCAAAAATAAAATTTAGTTGTCAATAACATTATAAAAACATTTCAATTGATCTATAAAAAGTTAAATAATATTATTCAAAAATAAATTATCTAGAGTTTATATTAATAGTTATTTTATTACAATAAGAAGTTTATTCATCAATAATTTATAAAAAAAATGCATTCAATCAAAAAATAAATTTACTAAATAATATTTTGAAAATAGTTCAAATTTAATTATTGGAAATAAATAAACTTACATTTAATCATCCGCTTATTCACAGGCATATCATCAGAAGAATTTTTGACGGGAATAACAGTTTTCGTCTTAGGCTTCTCGGGCATATCATCAGAAAATGTTTGACGGAAAAAACAGTTTTCGGCATAGATTTTTCGGACATAACATTGTTTTTATTTATAATTTTTTTTAATATAATATTAATAAAAGTTATGATAATAATTATAATGATTTACCATCTTCATCAATATCAACTGGTAAAAATTTGATCGGAATCATTGTTGAAAGTAAAACTTTGGTTGGAGACATTGTGAAAACTGAAACATCTAATAATTTAGTTTAGGATAAAAAAGAACTTTTACTTTCTTGGTTGTTTTCCAATCTCATCTTTTTCGTTAATCCATCAAAAAATCGACAAACTGTTCTTTAAATGATATAAGTAAATTTAATTATAAAAATTAAAAAATTACGTTTTCGTGAACTAAAACCATTTATTATTTTGGTTAAATTAATTTGTGACATAATTTTTGAACTTGATTTTGAATTAATGAAAAATAAAAGTGTTGTTTATACAACAAAATATTTTATTCTATAACCAATCAGATTTGAGTATTTGGTGACACAATATATTACACCATTGAGAATCGAGATTGGGTAGAAAAATAATACATAGTGATTACGAATACTAAACATAAAGACATGAGCAATAATTATTATCAATAACAAAATGATTAACGAAAAAGGTAATTTTATCATTTTTAAAGTTAATTTATTTGTAATAATTTTAGGATATTCTTATAAAATATTTGGCAGAAAAAATCCTAAAATTAACATAAAATAAATTTATATGAATATATATTGACAGATCAAACTATGAGCATGGAAGAGACCGATGAAGAAACTAATAATTATGATGATACAAAATTTGGCGACGAAGAATGTGTTTGTAATGAAAATTAAAAGGTTTTTATTTTACATCAATAAAAATAAATCAAAAATATTTATTTTGTCAATAAATATTGTACGGTTAAAATTAATGTAATAAGTCCAATCACAAAAATAAATAAATTAGTTTTGTGTCTATTTTTTCTTTATTCAGCCAGAGTATTCATAACATTTCAGAAACCGTTTTCTGCTACCCATAGTAAAATTTCATTTTTAAGAATCTAAATAATATTAATAAAATATAATTTAAAATATTGTACCTGCAAAGACCAAAGTATCTTTCATAAAACTCGTTCGATAATTGTAAAATTATCTTCATACACATCAATGATACAATAACCCGGGACCATTTCGTATTTTCGAATAAAGCGTAAAATATTCCCTTGTATGCATTTTCTTCTTTACGCATTCATAGCTTTATCCACGAAAAATTGGATGTTGGTAATTAATTCATCCCCTTTCTCGCCTGTTACCAGGGCCGTTCAGACCTGGAGGTGCAGGGAGTGCAGGGCACCTGGACGGCAAGCCTTGGGGGCGGCGCAAGCCACCTTAAAAAATTGAAAAATTAATTTATAATTAAAATAATATAATAAATAAAAAATATTCTAAGTATTATCATTTAAATACTACTATTCTAATATTATTTGAATATATGTACTATTCTACTATATATTATTAATTATATTTCAAGTTCAAATTTTATATACACAACTTATTCAGGCCACAACCAGTGGCAAATATAACAGTTTCTTGTTTTAAGTCGTCTTAAGCTATTTTTCACGTCGGTCACGAGGAGGATTTTACAAGAAAATACTCGTCTGTGGTCAAAGCATAGAAATGCATGCACCGAAACAATTTCCTTTATTTTAATTTTATACGTGTAATCATGTAAATCTCAATTGTTTAAAAAGTTTTAGTTTGATATAGTGGTTAAAAAGAAGGTATAAATTAAAGGTGAGTACATGCATGCATTAACTTGATTTTGATTTGCTTTTGCGCGGTGAAATAAAATTTAAATAATATTTTGTTAAATAAAAATTATTGTGTAACAAATTTATAACTTGAATAATAATGCCAACATAATTACAATAATAAAACATTTTTCTGTTTTTTATTAGTAAAACATAATTTATTTTAAGATTAGCATGATCTTAATATTTTTTGTTTTGATTAAAAATGTTTAAATTTTCAGACAAAATAAAATATTTTGTAAAGTTTCTTTTCAAAAGTTAGTATTTTGATGGGGTTGTCGGTGAATTCGAATAGAAATTATTGTCAGTCTTACTCCAAGCGTGCTTTTAAACAACAGTAACGAACTCCAAACGATATAAACTTTATTGATTAATACACTTTATCTCCACTTTAAAATGACACAACGAATTATCAATCAATCACAATTAGTGCTTATTGCGACCCTTCGGGAAGAATAGCACTTTTCGGATCAATTGGCTTTACAATCACCTGACAACTGCGGTGGGTTTCTGAGATTGGTAACTCTGATTTAGTTGCTTTGATCTTGCTTAATTTCTGTTTCAAATTTCTCTTTAATTTCTTTTATGTCTTCCTTTGTCTTCTGCAATTTTTGTCTTATTTTTTGTGTGTGTGTGATTTCTATTGTGCTTCTTTTTTATACTCCATCATCCAATAACACTTACTGATGTCGAATAGAATTTCTGATATCTTTTAACACTAATTCCTTTTGGGCCTCCATAATCACTGACAGCTGTCCAGATAAATCATTTTTAGAGGTGCTCTTTCTCGGATTCCCAAACAACATTTCTTCCCTTATCTTGAAAGAGCTTTCAAAATAACGTGCAAATTTTCCTTTTGTTTATGTTTTCCTAAATTTGCACTTGTTAATTATAAATGACCTTCATTTATTTAATTGTCTGTTTTTATTGATTTTCTCTTATTCCCTTCTCGTTATTCAACATTTCGTTTTCATTCACTTTTTATTAAGCTCCAGAACCACATCTTAATCACTTATGATTGTTTCTCCCAATCATTTTACATGTTTATTAATTATTTTACTCTATTATTTAGGTATCCTCAACAATTTTTTGAAAAACAAAGCTTAATTAATTTATGCTTCTTTAAATCTTTAAAAACAAAATTTTTTGACGAATAATAAATTGTAATCATTTTTTTGGTAGATGTCTGATAATCGAAAGAAGCTTTCTGGCGCAGTACATAAAAAGAAAGCGTGAAAAGGTAGAATTAGTTAAAAAGGTTAGTGGTTCACTAGAAACGTTTTTTATCTCAACAACATTACAGGAGGCACCATCAAGTTCCAAAGCTCGAGATGTAAATGAGACGGAGACCAAACTCAGCGTGGTCATTAGCGGGGGAAAAAGAAGGACTTGTCGAATACCAAAACTACAATGGAAGCAAGGGTTTTATTAAAAGAACAAAGTCCTGAAGAAGTAAGTTTTGAAAAAGAAAATCTTTATGTTTATGAGGATCCTAACTATTGGCCTAGTGTTTTATTGGATAAAATTAAATTAACTCTGATAGACTTGGGGCCTACCCAACTGACAGAAGCTGATATAGCGTTTCCTTTAAATAAATACAATAGAGGTTTCTCGTCTATTTATTATAAAAAAAACTGTGTAATGGGGAAATAATTCCAAGAGTTTGGCTGGTGTATTCTAAATCAAAAGACTGAGTATATTGTTTTCCTTGCAATATATTTAAAACTTTTTCTATTGGTTTAGTTGAGGGTTATAATGATTGGATACATTTAAGCCAGATTATAGAGCGACATGAAAAATCAAAGGGTCACATTTGTAATACAAAATCTTGGATTGATATAAAACAATCAATTTCTTCTAATACGACAATAAATTAACTAAATGAGAAATAGAATAATGTGTTTACAAAAATTAATATTGCAAGTGATGCAGGAGTCAGATTCTACACTACCTAATATCGTTTTAATCTTGGAGCAGACGAAAACTTATTTATCTAATATTATATCAAATGAAGGTTTTAATGTTATTTTAGAAGAGGCCAAAATTTCTCCAATAAATATAGTGAGACCCCGAACAACAAACCCTTATTTGATTACGAGTGTGAAGACGAGGCACCTAAAGACCCGGTTCACCAATTCAAAATTAATTTTTACTTTGTAATATTGGACACCGCATTATCAAAATTAGAAGAAAGGTTTGAACAAATAAAGCAGCATGATACATTGTTTAATTTTCTTAACAACCTATATAATTTCCTTCAAATGGATAAATCAATTAGATCTGCAAAATTAAAGCTCTAGAGAATAGTTTATCTGATCCATGTAAAAATCAAAAAGATATTTTAGCTCAAGATTTATTTGATGAAATTGACAATGTTGCATCCTATATTTCCTCTGAAATGAACGCATTGAATGTTATTAACTACCTATTCACAAATAATCTCACCTATCTGTTTCCAAATTTAGTAATTTCTATACGAATTTTCTTAACATTACCGGTCACAGTAGCTAGTGGGGAAAGAAGCTTTTCCAAACTTAAAATAATAAAAATTTTCTATGATCCACAATGAGGAAAGAAAGGCTTTCAGACTTATCCATTATTAGTATTGAAAAAGAGCTGTCAGAAAATATAGATGTGTCTAACATTGTTAAGACATTTGCATTAAAAAAGGCTATATGTTAGCATATTTGCCTGTATGCATGAATTATGTATTTATTTCTTTATTACATTACAAATAAATTGTAACATTATATTCTATTAAATAAACTGTGTATATTTGTACAATTTTTTTTAACTTAAATTTAATTTATTTTTTTTTATTTGTAAATTTTTAACAACTCTGGCGGAAAAGGCGGCAAAATTATTCTCGCACCCGGGCTGCAGATACCCCAGGAACGACCCTGCCTCTTACCACTCCGTTTAAAATATCGATTAATTGTTGGTTCATTTTAAAATATTATGTTTTTTTTTATTTGTTTATATACTGACTTCATGTCGGTTGATCTATAATAATATTTTGCAAAAATAATAATAATTAAAAAGATATTACAAAATGACCCTTATACACATACAAGAGGGATAGAAAAAAAATATGATTAACAAAGAAAATTGCCATACGCTTGCAAATTTAATAAAGACATTCAAAAATATAGTTGCAACTTTAATAAAGACATTTAAAGACATTTAATAGATTCCAATGCAAGTTTGTGAAAATAATTTTTGAAAAAATAAACTTAATAATAATGTAAATAATAATAATAATAATAATAATAATAATAATAATAATAATAATAATAATAATAATAATAATAATAATAATAACAATAATAATAATAATAAAAATAATAATAATAATAATTTATCGGTTTTGAATTTTCAAAGTTTTTAGTAAAAGTTGTTATTAAATGTCCTTTGCACACACATACATGAGGGATAGTAAAAATTTTTACAAAAATTATTCAGCTAGGGAGGATCTTGGACTTTGAAAATTTTATTAAAAAGTATGAGTCATAAAATTTTCCTATGAGGGGTATCTGTTTTGGTTTTGCTTTAACTTTCTTAAAAAGTATGAATCATAAAAATTTTCCTATGGGGCGTATGTTTTTGTTTTGACTTTGAAAATTTTTGAAAATATGATTCTGGTTTTATTGAGCGTGGAGAGGGAAGTTCTTGAACAGATTGGTTTTGATGACATACTTAATCAGTTTGCTGCAGCAAAAGCAAGAAAAAAAACTTTAAAACGAAGTTCATTTTGAACCACAACTATTTCTAGAAAATATCTGATGTTTTATTTTTAGATTTAGTAATGTTTTTTTCGCACTTCTGACACTGTAGGCATGAAAAATATAGGCTATATAGCAACTACTTGAAAATTGAAGTGTAAATTGAAAAATTCTATAATTATCTACAAAATTAAAGAAGTATTGTTACTATAGTAGGCTAATAGATAACCACCAATTTTTTTTAGAATACATCACAACCCATCCCCTTGGTACAGGGTTAAGCAACAACATTGCTAAATATTTCGAAAATTGAAATACTGTTACTGCTTTTACATTTTCATAATAGTGCATTCTACATTTTGATATGTTATGCATGCATACGATATAATTATGCAACGTCAATTATAATCAATAATCATTAATACTTTGTACTTGTAAGAGATAATATAAAGAAAGAATAATACAATTGTATTATGATGACTAATTTGCAACATGCATAGAAATATAAATATACTGAAATGCATGTAGACATCAAAGACTCGAAATACATGCAAATACTGAGTATGAGAGTTATTATATTTTATGTATTTTGTAAAGGTTGTATGCAGGGAGCATAGATTTCGAGTTGTGTCCGCAGGCGCAGAAGACCCTAGCTACGTCACTGCACTTATAACATTTAAACTATGTTATTTTTGAGTAAGTTTTAGAATTTCAATTTTAGAACTTTCAACTGACTGTAGGGAAGCATTTTATGTCTAAATAGTATATATAAAAATATAAATGCCATTTAAGATACGAAATCTTGGGTTTTCGTATTTTTGACCATCTTCCAATGATATTTCAAACATGCCATGGTCAGTAAAGTTTTAGAGCTTTTATTTCTCGACACTTTGAAAAAATGAAAATTTCAAAAATGTCAAAGGCTCTTTTCATAAACAAGTTTTTCTCTTTGAAAAATTTATCTTTTTTCCTAGAAAAATCTAGAATAGATATGAAAAGAATGTATTAAGCAATTTTATAGACGTCATTCTCTATATTTTTGCCAAAATAATTTTTGCGGAAATACTAAATCCCCGCGCTATAGCGCGATAGAAGGGAAAAGTAAAATTTCACTCAAAAATCAATATTTGCACTTTTTAATAAATAATTGCACATTTAAATTAATCAAAATCTTTAAAAATCCATATTCGGGGAAATAATAATCTCCGGTATGAGTTTTCGCTGATGGTTGGTTACTAACTAATGCATGGTAACTAAGGGTAGCGCAGGGGTTCACATCTAAATACAAAAACATAAAATCATAATTAATAAACATGAACAAAAAATGGCAAAAGATTTCTATATTTCTATTGTAAAATTACATCTGCAAAATGAGACCAAAATAATGAAAAATATTCATAAATCAAGCATGCGAGCATTCTACAGATTTAAAGCTATCGAAGCTTGTAAAAACAGCTAAATAAACATCTGTCATGGTTAAACCAATCAGATCACTCTATTTCTTTGGTTGGTCTTTTGAAATTTCATCTAAAAACATTAAAAATAAAATCGAAAAAGAAATTTATTAAAAATTAAAATTGCTAAATTCAATTAAAAAAATTTCTTAGTATTGATCACATTTAAGTTCTGTAATAATAACGATAGAATATTAAAATATAAATACAGAGATATTTATTTTAAAGCAACCTTATTTATCTATATTTTGTTATGTTGCTATTTAATAAAATCACCAGATTTTTTTAAACACGAAAAATAGAAAAGTGGTATTTTTCATTTGAATGAATTATTTTCTTTAAAAACATTAAAAGGTTTTCGTTGAAATAATTATTTTTGATTTTTCACTGCTTCAGAAATCAAATTATATATTTATGATAATAATAGTTATAATTAAAGAAAAAAAACAATCAAATATATATATATATATATATATACAGCTACAATATATTTCGACAGAATTTCTGTCTTTGTCAAGTAGTCTTGAAAATAAATGTTTATGTCATGAGTGCAATGCCACATACATCGGAATGACTACCCGTCATCTCCGTTCTCAAGTTCTTAATAACTGTCGACTGTAAGAATTGATTAAGATCAGTGAATACAATCGTTGTCTGAATTTAGTGTTTTTAAGTGAATTTCAAGTACTACTTAGATTTTATTCGGATCTTAGCTTTCAATTTATATGTCATGGATGTAATACTACATACATTGGAATGACTGTCCGTCATTTTCGCTCTCAATGTTTCGATAACAGTCAGTCGACTGATGGAATTTATTCGATATTAGTAAGCGCAATTTTTTGGTGCAGGATGAAACTAAATGTGAAATAGTTTTGTTAAAAAAATTTTAAATATTGTGTTGAAGGTTATATCTAAATTAGTTAAAGTCTCGGTTTTGTAAAAATTTAGAAAGTTAATTTTTTTTAAGATTTTGTAGAATTTGTAATTTATAAAAGCAAGATTTTTAATTTTTGATAAAATAATTTGAAATTTAAAAGTAGAAATTGGTTTATTCTAAATAATTTAAAGTTCAAGACTACGTGATGAAGGCAGAAATTCTGTCGAAATGGTACACAAAACCAACTAAAAATATTATGAATTAACATTTTATTTAAACAAATTATTTTTTATTAATTTATTTTTGTAATAAATAACTAATTAAAAAATATATTCAAATAACTTTTAACTAATTTAAATTTTATTTGTATAAATATTATAATTTTTATTTATATAATAATTTTTTAAAAAATAATGTAATTTAAAAATTCAATTATTTTAATTATTTAGCATACTTAAACTATTTAAAAACATTCAAAACATTCGTAGTCACAGCACTTTGTACATTAATCTTTGGATCCAATGACCTTATCAGCAATGCTTCACATATCACGCGTTCCCAATAATTATTAAAAACTTTTCAACAAAATTATAAAATCAGACATTCCTATTTCACTTTTACAGCCTCTATTGTGCTCACTAATATTGGTCAAACCTTTCAATCGACAATGCTCTAGAACTCGAGTACAGAGATGACGGGAAGTCTCTCCAATGTATGTGCCATTACACCCATTACATGTAAATTGACAAAAACGAGATCAGAACACAATCCAACCGCAGTTTTTGATTTATTAATAAGCATATTGCGTACCTTACACGAATTAGAGACGATCTTATACTCTAAATTTCCCATCTGTTTACTTAACTTCCTTTTATAATTTGTAAAACCTTCAGAGTACGGCAATACTAACACAAATTTAGGCTCTATTTTTTTATATACATTTTTACTATTATTTAGATCAACACTCAACTCAATTCACACTATTTGACAAATTACATTCACACTTTCCAAAACATGGATCCTTAGGATTTTTAATAAATTTGTCAACAGTCTCTTTTATCATCAACAATAAAAATGATTTAGAATATCCATTCTTTATCAACAACTCAACTAATTGATCAACATTTTTTACCGAATTAGCAAAAGTAGAAGATCAAGACCATGAACGATAAATCAATCCTTTCACCATATTTCTCTTATACTTAAATTCACAAAAACTTTCTGGAGAAGTATAAAGACCAGTATCAGTTGGTTTTCTATAAATCTCTGTCTCATACTGTTTATCTTTGCGTTGAATTAACAAATCCAAAAACGCAATTGATGACATTCTCTCCGTTTCACATGTGAATACAATGTTCTTATGTAAACTGTTCATAAAATGCAAAAACGGTTCTACATGTTTCTGGTTTTCAAATACATGAAAAATATCATCCACATACCTTTTATAAACAAAGAGTTTCTCAAACTGGAAAGATGCAATTTTCTGATTCTAATCTCCCCAAAAATATTGATGCCATCGTTGATGCTAAAGGGGAACCCATAGCGACTCCATCTAATTGTTGATACCATTCATTATTGAAAAGAAAATTGACATTTGAAGTAGCAAGTTCAAGAAGTTTACGAAATGCCCTTCTATCCAAAATGTGATGTTCATAATCATTTTCATCCCACAACGAACAGCATAAGTCAATTGTATCAACCAGTGGTACATTCGTAACAAACTGCAAACATCAAACGAAACCATAATATCATTCATACTTCGTTTTTGTAACTGTGTAAAATATTTTGGCTAGCTAGAGACGTTGGATATGTTTTGATATGTTTGAAGAAGTCTAAGCATCTGTGCATCATTCAAAGGAGCATGAGAGGCCAGTGGAGCTTCATGCCAGAAGTGACCATAAACAAGAGCGACGAAGAGAGCAAGTTCAGTCAGTCCTTTAAGCTCTCTGACAGTCAAAGTCATTTGGCCTTGGAACGGCACCATCTTCAGAGAATAGATGGCCTTGGCCATCCACCTTGCGTGGTGCATTGCACCATGAGCCCGAAATGTGATGTTCGTTCCAGCTGAGTCTTCTCCAAGGAATACCAAGCTTAATCGAAGGAGTTCGAGATAATCTTCTCATAGCTGATTATGAGTAATGGCATTAGTGTATAATGTCATCATTTCTTTCCGGAGGATTTCAGTAGCACTGTTGGAGAGTTCATCTTTAGCAGGCGAGTAATCGCTTTGTTTAATACATGGCCATTTCGTCTTAAACCTCTTGAACAGGCCTACTTCAGGCCCTCCAGTTCCAACAAACAAAAGTGTGAATACGCTGCTAAGGACGACTTCCAAGACGTGATGACGACAGCCGATATTGACAAGCTCGCGACCAAGGGCTTCTTCGATGAGGACACAAGCTCCCTTGTGAATGCCAGTGTTGGACGATGTGATATCAAACACCAGACCCTGCACTACATCGCGTAGTTTCCATTTATCTAGAACTGTTATGCAAGAAGCTGCTTGTTCATTCCAAGTTTCTCTTCTAATTTTAGGAACCGCCAGCAGCTTCTCAATTCCGTTACCGGTCACGATCACAGCGATTCGGTCCATGGTTTCTTCTGCACCAGCGATGTCAGGAAGCAATTTACCATCACAATGTAGGAGGAGAGGACATTCTATGGAAAAACTGTCATTCTAGATCTCCTGATAGTGCTCCGAGACAGCATCAGATCCTCCAAAGGATGTCCTAAGGCCTTGGCTACTGATGCCACCACAAACATAGCACCACGATCAGGAAGATTGACCCTATCCAGAGCACCAACAACTTCTGGGTTTGATATTATGTTATTTGCTGACTTACGGCGTTTAGTTTTTGGGATAGATTGTGCTTCATCGACAGAAAATGGAAGGAAGTCCGTGTCAGTGCCATCACCCGTGTTACTGTCAATGCCTTCAGATATGGATGAAATGCTACTTAGGGCCTCAGCTAAGTCAACATGTGCTTCTAGTTGCTGTGACGTTTCCGCCTCATTGAGCTTTCTCCTGTCACTGGCTTGCTCACACGCTCTTTTTCTCACTTTCTTCTCTAACAGTTTGCGATCTACTCCCGCCATGCTGCTGATGTTAACATCTATCCTCTGCATGGCAAGAAATTGCTTATCCTCAACATTAGTCATTATCTCCATCACATCCCTAGGTGCAATGCCAAAACGTTTCTGAAGATCATCCTTAAATGATTGTTCTTTAATCCTGCAGCATTCCAGTGATGTTGACCTGTTCTTCTTCAGTAGCTGATATACATCATAAAGCTTTCTGAGTTTTCTTTCTCCGGAATCGACTTGCTGTGTTGGGATTCTAGCTTTCTTCCATATCTCCAAAAGCTCAGTGATGGTACAGTGAATACTTTCACTCACATTGAGATGCTGTTCCTGATGATGAAATAGGAGACAACGGAGGACTTCACCATCTGTTGACAATCTGGATGAAGATAACAACTTAGTGCCTTTCCTCACGAGCCACACGGCTGCTGAACTTCGTAGCAGTAGTCATCTACTTTACTGTAGTGAATCTGAGAATTATATAATATAAATAAGCATTGCAATCACACAAGTCAATACAATTTTACAAGGTAGCTAGAAACAATGCATTGGCTATGATTATTACTTGTGTAAGCTTGTAACAAATGTTCACTTTTTTCTGTAATTACTTCAACAAAATAACATAATAGTTCAAAATTAACTCACCAAAATAGCAGACATAAATTCTGTTGACAAACTCAAACAATATTTATTTGCTCAAATTTTACATAATTACAGATGCTGATTAAGTAAATTTAATATAATAATGAAACGGCTATTGGCTAAGGGACAAAATATTTCAAAAAGCAATTATATCCCCAAAATTGTTGAATCATAGCAACCCCTAAAACAACTTCAAATGGTCCATTTTTTTGCCAGACTACTCCACATGCCCAGTAGAACAAAGTTAGGCTTGTGGAGAGAATTAAGGAAGACTTTTATTTTTTTCATATAGCTGTGGACCGCCCAAATATATATATATATATATATATATATATAATGAGGATTCTAGGAGGTTTCACCATAGGAGGTTTCACCATAGGAGGTTTCACCATAGGAGGTTTCACCATAGGGGGTTTCACCATAGGAGGTTTCACCACATCGGAGGTTTCACCACCCACAAGGAAGCATTAATTATTCTAAATTCATTTTTCTCAGCATATAAGTTTGTATATAAGCTGATTAAAGGTCCTTTAAAGTAGATGGATGAGTTTTAAAGTAAATGGACGAGTTTTAAAGTAATTCAAGGGGTTATAAACTAATTCAAGAGTTATAAACTAATTAAGGGGGTTATAAGCTAATTAGGAGGGTTATAAGCTAATTAAACAATTTATAAACTTTATAGCCATGGTTATAAGTTAATAAGGGCGCATTTCGCGAAATACTCTAATATACACATAAAAGAACTAAGATAATTAAGATAAAGTGACACAGTAACATGCAATAGTAGTAATAAAAAGTCTATCACAAAAAACATTGTAATAAAAGTTACATAAACCAAAAATGTCACTTAGAACTGTTAACGTTTGCTTTATTGGTAAGACAAGTGTGCAATCGCACGTAAGAAAGTCAGGACGTCTGTCTGACCATATGAACCGATTGCACGAGCCGTCCTTTCCGACAGTAGTCTGTAACGCTTCTCAGCTGGTTGCTGGACGCCCGTTAGTGCTTGCAAGAACGAAGCTTTCTGTTTCGCACAATCGCCGAGCAAGCCTTCCAAGAAGCGCCACATGCTTGGATGACTACACTGCAGCAGATTCTGCAGTCCATGATGCCAGCCTTCACAGATGTTGTTTGTTCTGGCTATTCCTTCTTCCGCAGATTGTGTCTGGTTCCAAGTTTCTATAGGGAATAGCGCTGGCCTGTAATGATCACCACGGCCCGGAAGTCTACGTCCGCGAACATACGTATGCTCGAAATATAATAAAACTTCGTCGATACGATCTGCCTCAGGCATTGATTCAGCAAGGAGATCAAACGACTCCGCAACATCAGCAACTGGGACGCATGCTAACGCAGCTAGACTGTGTATGGCTAGACGTAGATCAGCGCGATTCTCGTATTCGGATTTTAACCCAACCTCACTTACTCTGCGAATAACACTTTGAGCTAAATGGAAATAACAACCTGTTATGCGAGCATTCGGGTAAGCTTGACGAAACGCGCTCATGGCAGCTGTTTCAAAGTCCGTTAGTATAACTGCCGGAGCTGCCAATGGAACGAGTCTGCGAATTTCAGACACCAGACGATCATAAGTAGCACGCGTTTTGTTAGGCAGAAGGCAGTACAATGCGGCTGGATTGACGCCATTAACGGATTGGAAGTGAATTGTATAAAGCTGAAAGAACAGCGTAGGTACGACTTTAAACGTCCCGTCAGCTAGCCACATTTTCGCACGTGCTAGACCGTCGAGTAGATCTGCGCACCCGAAAACGATTATGCGATCTGTTCCTGCCCCAGAGTCGTACTTAACAAAATCTGCAAACCTTTGTGGGATATCGAAGTCTGTATCATGTGGAACTGGTGGCATAGTAGCTCCGCGGGAGTCATATGACATCTGACGATGCAGACGTAAGGCACGAGACAGCGTTGTTTTTTTGGTAACGCCATGAGAACATGATCCGGAAGGGTTGCTGTAACAGCTGCTTGTGTTGAAGATGGCGTCGCCAATGTATCTTGAAGACGCTGTTTCATCTCGCCGATGGCTCGTCTTGCTAAACCGCGACTGTTGTTGCCTTCGTGGGAATGGGAAGGATCCTTGTTTCCAACAACCACAAGATCTCTTGATATCACCATTGCTTTACACTTTAGAACCTGTCCCTTACAACAGCGCCACACAACCGACCCATTTTTCAACTCCCTATGAAACCAGAATTCAAAACCTCTATATAGTAACGTTTTCTTTCCCCTAATCGACATACCATACGTAGCTTGACTACCCATGTTTATGATTGAATTTTATTATAGATTACTAATCTATAATAGGGTATTATATAGTTGTCTATTAATAGTTATTAATTTGCTGTTATATCATATCATAATAAATTTAACAATTGAATTCAAGATGGTGAAACCCCCTATGGTGAAACTACCGATGGTGAAACCTCCGATGTGGTGAAACCTCCTATGGTGAAACCCCCTATGGTGAATCCTCCGATGGTGAAACCTCCGCGTACCATAATGAGAAAAAGATTTCGCCGATCTATTTTTAGGATTTCATAGATCTAAAAATAATATTATATAGATATCCAAATAATTTTTTATAATTATATATGAAATACCAAATAATTAGCTATTTTCGATTAAATTTATATCTATAATTAATTAAAAAACAATAACTCATAGATTAAGTTTTAATTCGAATTATGAACTTTCACTTATTCCCTATTAAAAACTGAAAATGGACATTGACAAATTTCTTCGAGACAACATGGCCTCTAACTACGAAAACTTAGATGAAGAAGCTGTTATGATTACCGAAAACCCACAAGAACTGAGCCCAGTAACAGACGAAGATAAAAAAGATAAGGATGATAATGAAGATAGGGACGGGTGGAAGTTCTTCAAAACGTTTACAGAGAAAAAAACGTGGACGACTATTTTCAACACAATTACAAGTACAAAACAGTTTATCCTAATGGAAAAAAGAAGGCTATTGTACTGTCAACAACCACAACAAGCTTCACAAAATGGACAGCAGGCTTCGAATTTGCGCATCAGACAAATGCAACACAAAACATGAAACATGTCTCAATTCAAAGTCCAATTTTGCTATCAAGATCAAGCTTTCTATCTTTATCGCAAAAATCAACATCACGGTGAAGATCCAAAGAAAAAAGAGTTCTTTTTTAAAAATTATGTTTATTGTGTCTTTTTATTGATATTTTTAGAATTATCTATGAAATATTTTTTTATCTTTGAAATCTCAATTTATTATCTTTATTCTCTTAAAAAATTATCTAATAAGTAATTCAATAATAAAAGTGTGAAAATCTAGGTAACTTAATTTTTAGATGTATGATATACTAAAAATATATCGGCGAAATACTGCTCCCTATAATAAATATAATATTATAAAAAGGTTTCTTGGTATTATCCTAAATTAAATGATGAATTAATAACTTAATACATTATTTGGAGCGAAGAGAAAGATTACAAGTAAGCGTAAGAGAAACTATAAGTATAATATCAAGTTAAATTTTTAGTTAAGCTTTGCCATTTCCTTTAGCGCTTTCACTTTTTATATATTCGATAAGCTTACATTTTCTTAGCAAGCGAAATAGTACTCAGCATCGGATTTAAAATAATGCAATTATATTTATTAATATTTAATAATAAGCCCTTGTTGGAGGGTATGATTTTATTATTTAGTTATCTGATATTTTATTTTTAGTAATATTTATAAAATAATATGATAACACAGTAATAATGATCTGATAATAAAAGCAATGTAAAATACCTTCAGCAGGGGGAACATCAGTTCTCCATAGAGTCAAATTATCTCTCAATAATTGTAAAATTAAAGTAGAATCTTTATAAACATCTTCTGGTAATGAATCTAACTCCGTTATTGCATCATCAAAAGCCTGCTTGGCCAATTGGCAAGCCTTGACAGAGTCATTTGTAATCTCAAAATAGAAAACGGAAAAATTAAGAGCTAGTCCTAAACGTATCGGATGAGTCGGAGCCAGCTCTGTAGTTGCAATGTCAGTTGCAAATTTATAAGCAGTTAAACTATTATCAGCAGCTTCTTTTCTGTCCTTTGAAAATTCAGCCATATAGCGATAATAATCGCCTTTCCTAGCAGCAAAAGGAACGTGAATTAAATCAAATCAAATGAGGGTTTAAAATAGCATTATAAGGATTTGTAAAAAGAGCTGTTATAGCGACTGTTATAATATGGGGATATTTATAATTAAAATAGGAATAAATTTTCCATTTACACAATATATCAGAAGAATTTATCAAGTGCATTTGAATCGCTACATTACACCAAGAGTCATTAAATCGTACCGTTGGGAACAGTCGGGGCAACCTTGGGTTTTTTAAATGTTTAAAATTTTCTTTGTTAAACTTGGAATGTTGTTTATCTCAGTTAAACTTGTAATTTAATCAGAATTTATTCATGAATTTGGTGATTTTTTATATGAATTTTGGAATTATTCAAAAAAATTAAGTCATTTATTTATTAATTTATATACCAAAAATTTTCAGTTTCCCAAATTCACTTCGTTCTTTAGACATTTTGGAAAAATTTTCTTGATGCAATGGTAATAATTTGGATTTTATTCATCAAAACCAATCCATCTTTCATAACTTCTATAATTATTTTTATTAGTATTTAATATTCTGTAATGATTTTTATAATTTAATTAAATTTTAAATATAAACTTAAATATTTCGATGAATTTCAATGTGCCAGATAGTCAATGTCGTGGTATTATCAGTAGATATTGTGTAATGAATTTTATAAAAATAAAAAATATTTGATAGGTATAATAACATATTTTGGTTCTGTTACTTGTACGCAATTGTTGATGCCGTTGAAGCATTGGATATATCTTCGGAAAAATCGTTATTTTTAAAATAAAGTATAAAAATTTATTGTCCAAGGTTCAATTTATTGACTAATTTGTAAGTATTTTTATTATAGAAATTTTCTGAACCAAGATTGTATGAAAGTATTTATTTTTCTTTACTTATGAAATTTCTCTGCCCTCCTATAATATAAGCTCCTACCGAATGACACAGCTCTTACCAACATTCTAATTTAGCCATGACACACACAAACATTTATTATTGGTTAGATTTTTGATTGATTATATAAAATCCATAATGCTATCTCATTAGCTACACTTTAATGCGCTTTGGTGTAGAGTGGCAAATGAGAAATGGCGGTTTTTTTTGGTTGACTTTAAACGAAAATCACTTAATTAAAATAAAACCGTTAAAATTTACACATTTTTGCCATCTAGAAACTAGTTTGTAATTCCAGCAACATAAGTTCTGGAGTCGACGAACTCGTTGGGGGCCATTTCAGCATCACCTTAGTTTTTGAAGCATTACTTGAGTAGGAAATTGTTGAGATGTTTGAAGAAATAGAATTCAGAATAAAGTGAGTTAGGCAAAGTTTTGTATAAAAGCTCTTTCAAATTTTGTAGGATCACTTTTGAGAAATATTGAACCTTTCTGAAGACAAAAGCTGGCTACATACTCTGAATTTTATTATGCATTTCATCGATTTCAAGAACGTATATCTCCACCGTAACTCTCTTGCCCGATTTCTGGAAACTGTGGTGAATGAAACCGGCTTGTGACCACAAAACGGTCAACATTACCTTTTTTGATGCAATTTCTGTTACAAAATGTTTCAGTCCTTCGTTTTGATCACACCACTGAGTCGATCATCGTCGGTTATCGTACAGGATCCAACATTCATCACACATTATAATGTGGTTGAGAAACGGGTCGCTTCTGTTTTGAATAAGCAGCGCTGACACTTCATAACACCAATTTGTTTGTTTTTCTTGCCATTCATGTGGGATTCAATTTTTCGTATTCCCATTGCTTTGAGATGTTTCAGAACTGTTGGATGTGTTACTGTCAAATCTTGAGCAAGCTCTCTGGATGTTGTACGTGGATGAGCTACAACTAATTCTTTTAATTTGCCGTTGTCAAGGCCTGATGGTCGGTTACCATGCAGTTCATCATCAGGGCTCTAATTTCCGTTTCTAAGCCGTGTGAGAACCATCGTTGAACGTTACGCTCGTTTGTTGCATTTGGGCCAAGTGCCTCGTTCGTATTGCGAGCTGTATCCGATGCTTTCAGACCTCGTTTATATTCATAAAGGTAAATGGCTCGGATTTCGTTACTTCTCATCAGCGGGATTAATTACTTTAATTAAGATGTTTATTTTATGAAAGGTTACAGAAAGACCAATGAATACTTGAGAGGATACTTCGCATAGCGCGATCAGGAAAAATGATTTATTACGCCAACATTCATAAAGAAGGTATACTAATGATAAATAGTATCCAGATATAGGAATTGCCGAACATATACTGGTCAACAGTACCATGTACTGCTTTTGTTTTGTTTTAATAATAAATGTTTGAATAAAAAATATGTGGAAGTCTTATTTTTGTCCACTACTATAAGTATGAGTGTTGAACTTTACCAAAGATTAATCAAGATCATCTCATTTCTTTCTTGAACAATAGAGATTGCAAACTCTCAAGCGGAATTGGGTCATATCATAAAGAAAAATCTATTGAATGGTACACATTACCAGAATGTTGAAACTACTGAATGATCTTCATATTCTTTGGAAATTTACCTAGTCAAAACTTTTTGAAGTATTTTGAAGAAAATGATAGGCGATATTAAACCAACAGCAGCTCATTGAAATCGGAACCAAAATTATTATCAATTTATTGCTTTTATGCCTAACAGAGCGAATGCCAAAATCCAAAACAAAGTATATTGGAAAGTATATCACTTCATAGACTTGTTTGAAAGATTCCTTAAAAAACTTTCTTAACATCATTGTAATGTTTCTTACAAATACTATTAATTGGATTGTTTTTTTGTGTTTTTCACTAAAAATAATCAAACTACTAAAATTTTAATAAATAAATTTGGTAATGAAAATTATGAAATATTTTAATTGTGCGACTCGAATTATCAAGCGGAAATAGCAAAATGTGAATTTCTTTCAGAAATAATAGGAAAATCAAAAACTTTTGAATTCCATTATGTCCGTATGCAATTAAAATACATGTAACCGTGGTTGATAGAAAGAATCTGTAAAAAGCAAAAAAACTAAGAAACAATTATCCATCATCATTACTAAAACAAAGTAAATGCGATGCTATGGGTCTCTGAAAACATTTTCTAGTCGATTTTCAGAAATGACAGCAATTACATCAGTTATTATTAGAGCTTGACCGATTGCATTATTCTTCGATTGTCCCGATTTCCGATTGTAGTTCCGAATTTTAATTTTTGTTAACTATTCGACTTTTTAAATGCGACTTGTCATAATTGGATTTTTTTTACTTGGTTCTTCTAAATACGCTTAATGTTTGCATTGGGTATTATAATATAATTAAGTGATGCACGTCTTGTTTCGTCGCTAATCTATATTTATCCAGAAAAGTTTGTTGTCTTTTGACTGCTGGTTTCTTCGTAAGTCAGAGTAATTCCCCGTTATCTGTGAATTAATTATTTATCTTGAGCAATGGGCTCTGGGTGGGCAACCGATTTCCGATTGTACTGATTGCGACATTTTGCTCCTATAATCGGTCCGATTGAGAATGTTACCGTTTAATACGTCAATCTCTAGTTATTATATCTTGCAAACAAATAATAAATATAATTTTTAAATATCCAAAAACTAGATACATCAAGCTTTCTAATCTTTTTGACAGACTCTGTTTATCATAACTGTACTGGCAAAGTTACAAGTGTTTTTATTTGCACAAGAACTTTCATGAATAAATTTATTAAATCAAGGTTGGAATAAATATAATCGCAATCGATTTGCACTAGTTTTCAAAAATCCAAAATGTACAAATAATTGTTGCAGAAAGTGTAATTAGCCTATAATCATCATTTATTGGTGACTTATATTTAATGGCGCCGGAAATAATGGGAAGCGCATTTAATTTAATTATTCAAATTATCATTGGTGCTTAATATGAAAAATTCTACTTTTACGTTATCAGTGATGAATAAAAAAATCAAGTTTTACTAAAGTTAAAAATAAATTAATAAAAAAATTATATGATGTGGACTCTAAATCATATTATTTTGTTATTAATTTAAATTTTAGAGTTTTTCAAAGATGTTGATATGGCATATTCTTTTCATTTTAGACATAAGGTGTGCAAACATGTATTAACTTGAAAATCAAATAAAGGTATGGGCAAACAAAAATTGTGTCTTAAAATCTTAATGTTTATCGAGTGCCAATATTAAAAAAACACAGTTACTTATGAAGTGCAACTTTATATATGGAATCCCTTTTTGTTATTCCAAATTTTCAACAGAAGCCCTTAAAACGCCATATAATACTATTTATGGAAATGAAGTGGTAAGTTCTCAATTAGTACAATTCTTCTTTCTTTTAACTTTTCATTCCACAGCGTCCCACATGTAAATATATATATATATATATATATATAACTCTGAATGTTCAACACAGCCATAACTTTCTGATACATGAACACGCAAGCTAATTTTCGACAGTATGATCATTTAATTTATTTTAGCTTTTACTTTATTTTTCACTTTATTTTTAATTTCATTTTATTTTCCCTTTGTTTTAAAAGGTTTCAGTCACTATGTTTTTGATTTTACATTTTCTATTCTCCATATTTACTTCAATACATCTATCATGTCTTTATTCAATAATTTTTCCTGGACATTCATATCTATCATCATTTTTATTTCTAATATTTTCTTCGCTAATACCAGGTTTCCTAATTTGAATTTTGTATAACTGTTACTATTTTCTTTTTTGTTTGCTTTAATTTATTAAAATTCAAAAAAAATTTTTTGGTGTTTTATAAATTGATTTCTGAAATGTTGAATTCCACGCAATTTTTATGAACCTTATCTTTCGTTTGTGTTCATTTAGTGAATGGTAAGTATGGATTTGAAAAATTAATTCTTGCTCTATACTTCTTAAAATTCTTTTACGATCATACTTTTAAAATTCTTTCCTCTAGCGGTATAATTAACGATATTATTAATAATTGTTATACCCCTCACGATTATTGTGGATCAAAATATGGAATATAACTTTGTAGATATAGAAAGGTGCGCATTTTGTCTTTTATAATACTTTAGTACGAAAAAAAACCTTTCTTACATTTCATCAGATATAGGATAGTAATCATTCCAGCACTACTCCTTGCACATTTATTTCCCAAAACTAATTACCAAATCACATTATCATGTCAGATAGGTCATTGTGTCATTTTTAAATAATAAACACTTCAGTCGCGACTAAAACAAAATAATTTTTTTCACAAAAAGATTTTCACGTATAAATGGAACAAATAAATCAAATTCTAGTAAAAAGTTTTTGAATTGAAAATATTTTTTTTCTTTTATACTGCATCTGTTGATATTGTCTTTTTTATTTAAATTGTAAAAAAACACCCAAAAAAATTAAATGTCCGTACAAATGTAAATTGAAAATAAATGAAATATGAATTTTAAAATTCATTTTTATAATACACAAAATTAAAAAACCAATTAAAATAGAATAAAATTTAATTCTTAACTCTTAATTTAATTTCCATTCTAAGTTCTTCACAGATTTTTTGTCATCAATCGTAAAAATATATATTAAGTATTAAAGATATTAAAGTACACATTATGATAAATGCAAATTTTAAATTGAAATACTTCCAAAATTCTCATTTGACAATATTTTTTAGAATGTTATATATTTTAAAATTTCTAAAAATACTTGTTAAAAATCTCGACAAATAATAAAAAAATCAAATAAAAAAAATAATTAGCTTAAAAAAAGCTTTAAAAATAAATAAAAAATTTTAAAATACAAGATAAAGTTTAAACATTAAACTGTAATATTTGAAAAACATTAGGAAAAAAAGATTTTAAAAATTCGGTCAAAATGATTAAAAATTTCAATAAAAATGATTTAAAAAATCTAACAAAAATTTAACAAAAAAATATTTATTTTCAAAATTTTTCAAGAATATTCAAAATTTTTTATTTTAAGAATTATTTTAAAATCGAGAAAATTTAATAAAAATGTTTAAAACTAAATAATAATTAAAAAATTCAATAAAAATGATAAAAAAATTCAATTAAAAATCTAACAAATTTTAAAAAATTCGATTATTTTTTTAGAAATAAAATTTATTATCTGAAAAATAAAAGAAATTTTGAATTAAAAAATTATTAGAATTAGCGTTAAAAATATTTTTTAAATAATGCGAAATTTTAAAAAATTATCTTTAAATATATTTAAAATTTTAATTATAAAAAAATCCAAAATTCCAGTGCTGCAATGCCAGAGTTGAAACATTTCGTTTCCCATCAAAACATATACGTAATTATGTAAAGTTTATTACAATATCAAATATTTAATATTTATAAAATACTTAAATTTTAATAATTAATACAACATGTAAAACGTAAAAATTAATTAAGTTAAATTAACTAAAATAAACATACATTTTATGAAAAAATACTTTTGATTCTCCAGATGTGGCATTTTTAATTAAATAATCCTCAAGTAATCGGAAAATATTTTGACAAATATTTTTCATTTCAGTTTCAATTTTAGCTTTATATTCTAAAACGATAGCAAGCTTCTCTTGGGATTGGCGAGTTTTCTCCTTTAACTCAATACTATGTAAAACTCTCCAAGAAACACGCTTTGAGCCGATAAGGTTTTTGAAAGCAACGGAAAGTAAATTTCGTTCTTCTACACAAAGTTCTACGTCTGAAACAGCAATTTCGGTCATGTATTTTGTCATTTCTGAAAATAACTAATCAAATTTGTACAAAAATTATGTTCAATAACCTTCATATCGTTCTGCTTGTTCAGACAATTTTGCCATGTAAAGATTATCATCTTTAGAATACATTGTGTAGAATTTAAAAAAATACGTATTAATTAATTGTTTATTATTTGCCAAAAGATTATAAATAAACAAAGGCTTTTTGAATTGTAATTTAAATGAAACTTGTTAAAAATTATCTTTTTATATTTGTTAAGTAAATAATTTTTTAATATTTTTTACATTAAATTTAATAAATATCAAAAATAATTTTTTTAAAAAGTTTTCAACTTTTTTTTGCGCCGAATATTTCTCTAGGGGAACGGCTAAAAGATAAAACAAATTACACCATTAGTTCCCCGAGAGTCCAACTAAATTTTAGACAATTTAATTAGTTGTTGAGGAGAGATTTCCTATATAAGGGAATCTTGAATCAATAACTTGGCCTTAAATAATTGAACCATAAATTGGAGCTACCAAGTTCAAAAAAACAATAATTACGGAAAGATATCGTGTTTTTTTGCGAGAGGGAAAATGAAATATAGTAAAGAGAAACGGGTCAGATTTGTGTCAAAGACATTTTTAGAGATCTAGTATATTATAGATTAAAAGGCGGCTTCCCATAGGGATCCCTGCCAACGACAACGTTAGTTCCTAGAAGCTGTCAGTCGCTCAGTATGATGATAACCCTGTCGAGTTCTTCGATTTAATGGTAGATTACTATATGTATGCCACTGCATACGGGTGGAGCCAAGCGATAATGGGGCAAAGATTGCAGCCATATCTGAAAGGAGCCGCAACAGAAGAATGGCAGCAAATAGACAAGAAAGCGGTTGGCAATGACTGGACAAAGATTAAGGACAGCCTTGCTATAAAAATGATAGGAAGTTATGAAAAGCTACTGGGCACCTGATGGGTAAAGAGATATACGATTTTCGAGGCCATTTTCAAGGGATTCCCACCAGATTCGCGCACAAGAGATATTATCATTGGATACCCGTTAAAAACTGTCGTTGGGTGTATTGATCTGTGTGAAGTTTGAGACCGGTCATGTGAACTTCAAATCGATCCTCGCAATCGTATTTGCGTGGTGCCCGACCTCGCTTCTGATCGTCTCCTTCAGTTTAGCTGGCAATTTTGTTTCTTTAATTGGTCCATTTCGACTACCATTTCGGCGTGTTGCGTTCTCAATACGTCGTTGTGCTGGATAAAATTCTTTGCCTGTTCCGGCCGCTTTTAGGTTTCTTCCATCCGGCGACACCTTCGGATCATCTATTTGGCTCGCTAGCTTTGCTTCAGAGCCTCGTCGTGATAATAGGCCACGTCTTGTCGGAATTTCTCCACATTCAAAGTTTGATTTTGATTTTGTTTCACTAAACTATTAGGTATGTGTTTTAAATTACATCGACAATCGGCTTTGGAACATTTATGATAGTGAATTTTATTGAATATATTCCAGCCAATTATATTTATATTTATATTTATATTTATATATATATATATATATATATATATATATATTGTCATGAAAATATACCAGATCATGAAATAATGATAGAAGTTTTGAGCTTTATCAATTTTAATGAGTTTTTGTTTGTTTTATTGATTTTATAAATATTTCAGTTAAATAACATGTGTGAAGAGTTCTAATAATGTTGTTTTAATCGAAAATGGTATCAATTATATGAAATTCGCAATTTTTTCCCTTTAAAATCCCAAAAATCAAGCTTTTAATTATTGATTAAAACAAGAAATTCCTTTCTAAAAATAGATTGGAATTTCATGTTTTCGTACCACAACTCATGGTGAGGAATTCTTTTAGTTAATTTTATTTCCTTTTCATAATTTGATTGATTTTATTTAAGATTGGTTTTCTCTAAAAGTTTACGCAAAATTGGAATTTTATGCATCTAATTTTATCAGGATTTAACCTCCCATCATCCATAAGTCGCAACTTTTTTTGGATTTTGTTAAATAAAATTTATAGATAAAGCTTTCTTCATTTGTTGTTAAAGATATATATAATAACTTAAATTTAAATAAGTTAATGGTAGTTTTATTTCTGATATCTTTACCATTTTGTGACAACAATTGAAAAGAAAAATAATCCGTTTATTTAAAGCATTTGAGTTCAATTAAATTCTCTCCCAATAGTGAATTTTTGTGTGATTCATTTCAGGTCTTTTGATGTTCTTTTTCATCGGATGCCGGATTTATATATAAAAAGGAAATCATTAATTATTTTAAAACAATAAATATTATAGATCAACAAATGACGGTATGCATAGTTGTATTGGCAATACTCACATGGCCATGGTGACCTAAGAATCTCTAATTCAAAGATGACAATGTTAGTAATCGTAAAATTATTATTATTATTATTGCAACCGATATAACTAAGTTAGAATTCCTACATAAAATCATATACGAACCATAAAATTAATCGAAATGTTTAGTTTCTCTACGAGGTTAGGGAATTTCAATTAGAACCGACACTTCAGTATCATTCTACCATAGGTTATCCACGATCATTCCTCCTGAAATTCAAAGTACCTAATTACGGCTGAATCAGTCCCAAATTACTATCCATATACATATATATATACCCACGTATACACACATATATAAATTAGGATGCAAAATAATAAAAAATTTTAATAAACCACTTTCAAATGAAATTCAAATTTCGTCAAATCATTTCGGAATTAGTTAATAAATACCATATACCGTTTACAATTTCGTGATGATAATTCAACAAACATTTTGTTTCCAACATTTGACTTTTCTTTCTTGACAATAAATTCTCTTTCTCCTTTTTCGACTCATTATTATTATTTATGCTTTCCGATTAATGTTCTTCGCTCTTCTTTCTTTTTCTAAATGTATTTTTCTTTTACTTTTTAGTGATATTTAAATCTTGCTCATGATCAATTGCTCTTCACTGAGGGTTTGACATTGAGGTTCTTGGAGAGGATAACCATGCACTACGGGTATCTCCCACACCAAAGTACTAGCTCTAGACTAGTTTGGTGAAAATTTATTTTAATTTCTTGTGTGCATGTGGTTTGATGATCAGATGGTTGATGATTTGCACATGATAACGATTAACAACTATAATCACAATAATAAATGCAATAAATGGTTATTAATGATAATATTTGATTTAAAGTTATTGACTTTATTGATCATAATAGAGAGTTGGTCATGAGGCATCTCACATAAGTCAAGTACCATCGAAGTGAAGCTTCCCTGGGATTTGGTCGATGCGTTGAAACTATTTTAAAATTAGAGTTATCCATTTAAATAAATTGATAAAAATTGAAAATTCAACCAAAATAACTATAATATATAATTTGAAAATGGCCGTTTCGGCGCATATAAAAACCCTATTTTCGTAGCTTTTGAATTTGACAGACACAAGATAATTCAAATTACACATTACCTCAAAGGTTTTGAAGTTTTGTATATAAAAACAGTAAAATAATAATAAATATGAAATCAAATGAATATGGTTACGCCTTACTTCTAGTTAGTTTTCCAACGCTCAATAAGATTTTCTTTTAACAAAATAATATTTTGAAAAAATTAGCATTAAATTATGTCGATCTGGTATCGACTAATTTTATGAAAAGTTGTTAAATTTTCTAGTTTTATTGTTTTTCGATTCTTTTTAAATGGTTTTATTTATTTTTTTTTACATATTTTTGGTATTTTTCTACCTTTTTTATATTTTTTGTCTTATTTAACGCCAAATAGACGATACTTGATAATTTTCCGTCCATTTGAATTTTGCGCGCCCGAATTTTATCGGTAGTCGTGCCAAATAAACAAAATTTTAACCCTTAGTTTTTGCCCAACAAAGCGCATTATGAAACAAAAATAATATAATCTTATTCAATGAACCGATTGCTTTCCTTCTGCTGTATCAAGTTTTCATCTTCACCATCACTCATCGTAAGAATTGTTTCATCTTTAACTTGAAGATATGAATCTGTAGAGATTGAAAATCGAAGATTTAATATTCTTTCATTTATTTTTGTGTTTTAATAAAGAATATAATATAGACAGACAGACAGAAAAATAGGTAGACATACAAACAACAAACAAACAGAGCAATAAACGGACATTATTCTAATAAACGTTAATTCATATTATTGAGAACTTACCTTTAAAAAAACAAAGTGTACTTAATAAAAAGTAAATAAACACGCGCATGGCACGTGGTCTGTACGCCTGTAAGATAAACTCCGCCAAGGTAACATGTATTTGATATTGTTGGGGTTTTAAAGTGTTTAAATTTATTTAGTTTTGTGTTTTAATTGTTGTGTTTTAAAGGTTTAAACTTGTAAAGAGACTTTGGTGGCCAACCAAAGAATCGTTCGAGGTCCACCATAAAGCAGTCGCGGCCCATACTTTGGGAAACACTGATCTAAATGATGAACAAAAACAATAGTTTAAATTGAGACCGTGTAGAATTTTTTACATTCATCAAGAAGAAAGTGACAAGGAAATACAAGCTTTGAATGAATTTTGATTAATCAGAGACAGCTCATCACCATTTTCGTCATCAATTGTGGTGGTTAAGAAAAAAGATGGAGACCTACAATTTTGTGTAGATTAAAGAAAATTAAATCTAGTCACGAGAGAAGACACTTATTCTATTCCAGTACCACAGAAAATGTTTGATCAAATGGAAGAGGCAAAGTTCTTCACAGTGATCGATCTGTTGGGATTGTCGGTAAATTTAAATAGGACGTATTGTCAATCTGACTCCAAGCGTGCTTTTAAACAATAGTAATAAACTCCAAACGATATAAACTTTATTGATTAACACACTTTCTCCACTTTAAAATGACACAAACAATTATCTATTACAGTCACGACTTGGTGCTTATTACGACCCCTCGGAAAGAATAACACTTTTCGGATCAATTGAATTTCATAATCACTTGACTACTGTAACGGGTTTCTGAGATCGATAAGTCTGATTTAGTTGCTTTGCTTTGACTTGAATTTATTAAATGACTTTGATTACTTTGATTTCACTTTATTTCTTTTTCACAATTTTGGGTTTGTCTCTTTCAAACTTTCTTTATTATTTTCGTTCTCGTATCGCCTAATTTTTGCTTCAAACTTCTTTTATCCTTGATTCCAACTGTTATTTCAATAATTCTCCGTAATTTTCTCCTTTCCAATTCTTTGTCCAATTTTTCTTTTTCGATTCCAGTTGCGCTTTCTTTTTATACTCTATAACAAAATGTCACTAAGTAATATATACTTCAATTTCAATTTCAATATCTTTTCTCGCGAACTGCATTAGATCCTCTTCAATTTTTCTAATATCCCTGACAACTGTCGAGATATCCCATTTTTCAAGATTCCATCTCCCGGCTTCTCCGTTAATTCATTTTTCTTATCTAAATCAGACTATCGAGATATATCACCTCATTTTCCATTTTGTTTTTATTATTATTATTTTTTCTTCTTCGCTTCGTATCTCCTAATTAAAATGACCTTGACATGTTTTATTATTTTGCTGTTTGATTTTTTTTCTATTATTTTTTATTTCCTTTTTATTTTCTCATTTCTTTCATTTCTTTCGATTTCCCAGGATTGTGGAACAACACACCTATCTTATCACCCATTTTCCCCAATCATTACACTAATTGTGCTTATTCCTTTTTATTTTATTTTTAGATATCCTCAACAGATCTATTTATCCAATTCCAAAGAACTTGGATCAATTTTTGATGATATGCTACTCAACCCCTAAACGCACTATTGAAAAAGCAGATATAATTCAAATGGGAAACGGCACAGCAAAAACCATTTGATGCGTTGAGAGAAAGTCTAACTAATCAGCCGATATTGAGAATTCCAAATTTTACACTACCTTTTATTGTTATTACAGGTGCTATCAATTTTGCACGAGCTGCAGTACTTGGACAATAGGACGAGGACGAAAAGGATCATGTGATAGCCTATGCGAGTAAATCACTTAAGCCTCATGAAAAAATTACTCTACAATTCAGAAAGAAACCTTAGCATTAGTATTTGGTATAACTACGTATAGACAATACTTAGACTGTCGAAAATTCGTTGTATTCACGGATCATAATCCACTACAATAGTTGATCAAACATAATGATTCAGCCAGTAAATTAATCAGGTGGTCAATATCATTACAGTAATGTCTCCGAAATTAAATATAAAACTGGCAAATCGAATGACAATGCAGACGCTATGTCGATAAATCCTGGGAATGATCAAATCGATTCAAAAGAAGAAATAAATAATATTTATATAATATTCTTCGTAATTAAAGCACCAAATAATATGCAAAATTTACAAGATGAAGAATTAAATTAGTTACGTAAACATGAAGTAGAGATTTTAAAGGAAAATGACTAGAAGCATTTTGTCAATGAAAAACACAAATATATTATTCATAATGGATTATTAAAATGTGTAAAAAATGATAAGTTACTAATGTGATACCACAGATCATTATTGTTGTTATATCATGTTATTATATCCTCTCGAAAAACATTATCACGATTAAAGTTAAAATATTATTATAAGACTATGAAGCAAGATGTGAGACAGTGATACAACACTTGTTAGATATTCCTTACCAGACGCAACACTGGTAGTAAAATTAGAGTTTTATTTAAACAGATGTCAGTGCCGACAGCACTAATGAAAATGACAGCATGCTGAACTAAAATATATGAAAATCTGGGTGACTAACACTATAGTGAAAGAGATTTCGTCGTTGATCAGGTATTCAAATAGTTTGGTGCTACTAGAGACGCTGCTACAAAAAATATGCGGAGAAGAAATTCAGCTAGGCATAAATTTAGCCTTAGAAGATTTCAAAGGAATCAGAAAAGTATATTGCAAAGTAGAACAAAAACGAATAGACGACAAAAAATGGAAAACAAATAATCCATCAAGAAAATACTCACTGAATGAGTAAAAGAAAAAATACGATTCTCGAATTAAAAATAGAATAAAAAAAATTCAACAAATTAAAAATATAACCAAAATCAAACGTAGCAAATATTAATAAAATCTACAAAAGCTTAAAGATGCAGACTGAGACACAAAGTTAAAACGTAAAAACTGCCAAAATCTTGCAAAAGAAGGTTTAGAAAATACACAGGCGACCAAAAATTCGAAAAATAAAAAATAAAAAGGAAAATAATCAAAAGGAAATAGTAAACAAAAAAATTAAAATTTATAAAAATTACGAAAATAATATCAAAAATAGGGAAAAATTATGAAAATACATCTGACCCTCATATAACACAGAAATTAGATTCCTCAGAAATTGCGCGTTATGCAGATTTGCGTTATACGAGACTAAGTTCTCGTACAAATTCAGGGGTTACGTTCTAAAATATGTTTTTATAGAAAATAAACTTTCTTATATGATTTTATTTAAACGATACAAACAAATAGTTATTTTATTTCTTCAGTAAATTCAAAACTCAGTTATACGAAATTGCTTGGTGTTTTTTTGCTGTTTCTTTTGCAGCTCATAATAAAAAGCTAGACAAATGTCCAACTGCCTATTAAATTTTCTATCAAATGAAAATGAAAAACGGAAATTTAAAGATGAAATTTGTCTTTGGTTAATTATTCTTTGTTCTAGTGGATACAAAAAAGCCTGTTGAAATTTTACAGTACAACTTAAATTATTTGTATTGCCCAATAACTAATATAAATTTAAGATTATTTTGATGAAATTTATCTATTTTATTTTATCTATTTATTTCATTCATAAAAATAACTTTGAAAAGATGTTTTTACAATGTTAGATTCGCAAAAATAAAGTTTGATAACCCAGGAATAAACAACCTACAAATAGTGAATACGGGAACCAAAAGGATCAAACAACTATGTAAACGAAACCTGGTCACAAAATGCTTGGAAACAAACTTAAAGAAAACGCAGAAACGTCTATGGGAACATCTAGAAAGTAATACAAAGTATATCGAATGTGCAGGAAACAACGGAACAATAGCCTGTACAGTAACTAAAACGCCAAAGGAAATTACTACAAGAAAACCAATAACAACTTTAGTTATAACAACAACAATATCAAAGGAAAATCAATATAAGCACCGAGTGTCAGAGATCGAAGTAATAATAATAAAAGTAGAACTAAACGCAGTGAAAGAAGAAGTAGTAATAATCGAAAACTTAGACAAGGAACCCATTACAAAAGTATGTGTGTGCGAAGTTAGAGAAGATAAAATAGCAAATAAAAGAATTCAATGTGAAACAAATAAAGACGATAGAAACCCAAAATACCGCATACTAACAAAAATAGAAACTGGAAAATATGAAGTACACGTCCGAAAAGTAAAAAACACCCACTGGAGAACGATAACAAGAGAACCACCAAAACTAATCACGACAAATCAACAAAAGAGAGAAGTAACAAAATCGAAATGGCAAAAAATAAAAACAAGAAAAAGAATAAATTGAGACGATAGTCACATATCAATCCAAGAAGCACCTCAACTTCAAAAATCACTTATGAAAGTGCAATAAAAGGAAAAAGTAATAGTAACGACTACCACGACGGAATAGCATAAAAAAAATTAACGAAATAAAATTCACGGCAAAAATGATTGGGATAACAAGCGCAGTAACGAATGTTATACTAATGTTGATAATAATCCAGCTGGCAAGAACAACTAGAAAATGTAAGCAAAAGAGTTTATGGCCAGCAATAGAAAAATTCAGCTTCGACATCGCAATGGAACAATACGACCCTGAAAGATCAAATGAATACGAAATCATAGAAAATTTAAACCGAAACACAAGTGGACTCTGAATGAAAGAAACACCAATTACCGAGACATTACAAGAGTGACCAAACGAAATCGACGTAAATAAAATAGCAAATCAGAGATATTGTGATATACGAACGCTGCGTATAGAGCCCCAGTGATAATGATATGATGAAAGAAAGAAACGGTGTAAATAATGTATACAATAATGATAAATATAGCATTGTGTAAAAAGTAAATAATGTGTAAATTATATAAAGTAGCTTACTGTATAATTGTAATATAATGGACAAATTAAACTGGTAATTAACTATACAATGCAATAACAGATAGTAAAAAATTGAGAAGCCAGAAAATATTGTAAATTATCATTAATAGAAAATGGATCTAACCAGGAGAAATCATATTAATCAAACTGAAGTACCACCCTTCGTTGAAACCATGAACAGCAACCCAAGTACCAGCTCACCCGAATTCCCCACAGAAACGCTATGGAATACTATCTACCACACTAATGAACAATCGTCAGAACCGTTATGGAGATTACTATGCGATGCAATGGCTAGAATAACCCACCAAGCCAACAGTGGATGCAATTCAACAGAAATATAACGTATATAACATTATTCGAACAACAACAAAAATCACACAACTAAAACAACAAAACTACCTACAAACCTGCGAAATCATAAGATTACAAGCAAGTCCAGCGGAAGAAATTTTAGAATGGTATGACCAGATGTGAGACTCCCCGGAAGAATCAGATTCAAGGGAAGAAAGTCCATAAATCAATAAATTAGTTGTAAAAAAACTTTAAATGAAATATAGGATTTATGTAAAAAGAAAAATTGTCAATAACAGATATTATTCCAGAAAATTAGAATGCAAGCATCAATTAATCAAATCCAAAGAAAACCCGAAGACGAACCCAAATAAACCATATGATTCGGTTGTATCAAGCAAGATCACATGAATTTGAAGAAAGATTCATGTGTTGGAAGTGTAGAAAGCTGTTAATAGAAGCGAGACAAACCGAATGCGGATGCTGAACATGTAGACAGTGCGTAATCGAAATAATCGGAGAAAAATTAAAACTATGTCCAAATTGTAGGGAAATAACATTTAAAACCTTAAAAAATACGAGGGCTGATCATGCAGCGAATCGCTAAATTTCCTATTTACTAGTCAAATATCTAAAGAAACCTTGTAAATTGACTAACCCTATAAAAGAAACCACAAATCAACAAGAAGTATGCGAATTTAACGAAATAAAATGTAAAAAGTGTAATGATACAATTACCCGCAAAGACAGACATATGCGAATTCTGTTGAAAAATCAACAGTTGAAAAGAATTAGAAACACCGCATTGAAATTTAACCGAAAGACAAATATGTGACAAATACAAAAATTAATGTTCAAATCAATGTAATATGAAAGAAAGTGTCACGTTAACAGAACACTGGAAAACCTGTTTACAAAAGGCAATAATGTGTCCATTCAAATTATTAAATTGTAAAATACAAACCCTTCGAGAAAAGATGTTCAAGCATGTGAAAGAAACATCTAAATACAATGGTCGAAGCAATCAAGATAACGGCAATGGCTATAAACTATTTGAAAGATGATCTATAATCACACAAAATATTGATCAAGGAAATATTAAATGCAAGGGAAGATTTTGAAAAACTGGGAGAACAGATAATACAGACCGAAAGTTAAAAGAAATCACCATCCAATAACAAAAATTGGAAGCGAATATGCCAACCTCAGAAGAACTACCAATTGCACCATATGTATGGATAGTCAAAGGATGGACCGAGAAACTGAGATGCGCTAAAGAAGAAATGCAAGTATGTATATTGAGTCCACAATTTTATAGTTGGAAAAATGGATATAAGTTAGGAATAAAACTATACCCAAATGGAAGTGAAACGGGATTAGATACTCATATTGGAATATTCTTCCAGATATGCAAAGGTGATTTCGATGAATTACAAGAATGGCTTTTCAAAAATAAAACTACTATCACCATAATATGTTCAAACAAAACACACTCCGAAACGCTCAAATCTGATCAACGAAACCCATGTTATATACGACCCACAACCGAAGAGAATCTAGCTGCAGGAGCAGCCGCATTCCTCCAACAAGAAATTTTGAGACAAGCCCATACGTAAAAGATGATAATATCTATATAAAAATAAATGTAATAAAAGAGAGTATAAATCGACTTGATTAATGAAGAGAGACGTGTATAAATGTATAAAGAGTGGTAGGAGTGTAAATAAACCAAATCATAAAATCAATAAAAAATGTGCTGTATAAAAATTTATAAAACAAAATAAAATCCAGAAAACTAAAATTAAATAAAAATGAGAAAACCAAAAATAAATAAATATCAAAAAGTCAAAAACATTATGAAGTCCAAAGAAAGATTATTGAGAATTTATAAAAAATGGAAAATATAATTAAAAAGAATGAGAAAAAGAATCGAGATATAAAATTCGATGAATTATTTAAAAGAATAACGAATTCAGACGTCCCATATACGAAATCAAATCCAATAAAGGAACAAGAAAAGAACTCAAGTAAATGTGAAAGACAAATATCATTCCGAATAATCATTAAACAGCCTGAAATCAAAGAAACAATTAAAACAACCGATTATCACAACAGATTCACCAAAATGGTATTGAGAAAGTTAAGTAGAAGCTCACCAGACTATGAATCAATATTATAATTAATCAAAGCAACACAGCAATATGCAGAAAGACATCAAGTGTTAAAAAAGTAATATTGAGAGAATACAGTTGCACTATATGTTGGATAAAAGACGAAGAGGTGATTCATCTTCCTTGTAGACACTTGCTAGCATGCAAATAGTGCAGCCAAAGGTTAATAAAATGTTCAATGTATAGACAACCAATCGGTAAACGGATGAACAAGTTCAATTTTGCTGATCAATAAATAAATCTAAAAATGAAATTGTAAATAATGAATGTATAAAAATAGAATCAATAATACTGTAGTGTATAGACTGCATGTGATAAAAGATTAAATAAAATAATTTAGAAAAATTAATCACAAAGAAATTTAAACTGATGTTGAAAATCAAACAAAACAGCTGAAAACGGAAAAATTGGTGATAAAAATAGACAAAATCTTAATTCAATCAAAAGAAGAAGAACTAAGCAAAAGAGAAATGTAAGTAAAGAAAAAGCGATGAGAAATTGGTGTGAAGACACCGAGTTATACCAAGAAAATAGAAGACAATTCGAAGTAAAAGAAGAAGAAATGAAAGAGAGTTGGAACATTTAGTCATGTGGTGCAGAGCAACCCAAAGCGGAAATGATAGCCAAAATAAAAGTGAAAAGAACGAACCACAAATAAATCAACTAAAACTTCAAACTTGAAATTGGAAACAAAAGTATATAATAACTAATAAAATGGAGTACCAGAAAGGGTACAAAAGATTGAGAACCACTATAGAAAAATTCCAAAGGGAAAAGGAACAAGAAATCGCCGAGTTGTATGAAGAAGGAATCAAATTAACACAATAGCTAGAAATATTAAATGATTATACTTACGCTATAGAAGGAAGACGACGTAATATGGCAGAATTATTACAGAAAGAGGAACAACGAGTCAATGAACTTGAAACGCAAAACTATTGGATCCGAGAGAATCAGCAACAATTACTCGAGGAATGGAAGAATGAAAGGGAAATACTAAAGACTCACTATTACCAAACCATAACTCAAAATAGAAGAGAGAAATTGATGGCTAATCAACTCAAAATCCAAAACCAGAGATGGAAACCCGAATTCGAAAGAACAAAAAAACAACTGATAGATAGTTGCAACCACAAAGTGAAATTTTACCAACAAAAATTGCAAAGTAAAAACAATCAAAAGAAAGCCATAGAGCAAAAATGCAAAAATTTCAAAATAGAAATAAACCTAATAAATAGGAAGAGAGAATCTCCGAAACTAAATGACATAAATCAGAAAAAAATACTGAATCAAGTAAAAGAACAAGCAAGAAAATAGAAATTAAAATACAACGAAAAAATAGCAGTGACAAAACCAAGAATAGTGAATCAAGTTAAAGATCGAGCAAGAAAATGGAAATTAAAATAAAAGACGAAGTAAAGGTAGTGAAACAATTGAAAGATCAAAAATAACGCGATAGACAAATCCGAATAACTAATAACAAATTATTTATGCTTAAAGTGGATAAGCGACAAGAGCGAATAAAAGAATTAGAAAAAGCTCAAAGGAAAATAGAACAGAAAAACGGTTGGAGCTGTTTCCAATCCCGTAAGTGGAAGGAAAAGTGGAGGATCGTAAAAAAGGAAGTGAACCAATTGCACAAAAATATACTCAATGAAAATGAATGGGAATTATGGGAAAGCACAGAACAACAAAAAACCGCAATTGAAGATTTGACTAGACTAGTCGCATTTAAAAACAAATGGAACAAGATGAACAAAAGCTCAGTAAAACACCTAAATCGCGAAGTGAAAGGATACGAGCATCAATGCGCAAGATTGGAACGACAAGTAGACGGAGAAATTTACAAAACGGAATGATTACAACAACAGTTGGCTGAAGCACTACATGATGCGAATGGATTCCGAGGAATGTGCAATCAAAAGGATATAAACCTTGAGCACCAATGACTAGTAATGGAAAACTCTATCAAAGAGCATGAGAAAGTTGCACAGCAGACGCAACATGAAATGGAACTTTTAAACAATTGTTATGAAGAAAACGAGAGAAACCTCAAAAGATAAATTGAGAGATTACAGGCCTACGAGCGAACAATTGGGTTAGATTTTTTATTAGAAAATAAAATGATTTTTTACCGAACTAGTTATCAAACTAGAACTTCGATGTGGAGGTACACGTAGTAAATGGCAGTTTGCCGGGTCAGTTCTCTACTCAAATAATCTCAACGCCAAACCCTAAGTGGGGAGCGATTTGTCACGAAAAATGTCTAACTATAAAGTAAAACGAATAATAAAAGTGCTAGTAGAAGTCACAGAGAAATAATGGTGACTCAAAATGTTTATATACAAAGAAAAACTACTGTATTAATTTTGTTTAAAGCGATCCAGAAATTTATCAAACAAGAAAAATAAAAGAAGAAGAGAAGATAAAAGTTTGAAATTAATCTTACTATTGAAAAAACAAAGATTCGAAGGAATTAAGAGTATATCGCAGTTTGTTTCAGGAGATTTTCAAATGGTATATGAATTTATATCTAACTGATTTTGTTAAAATGATTTGTTAAATTTTAAAATATTTTTTATTTTTCAATTTATTTTATTGATTATCTTTTATTATGCCTATTCATCATTGAGAAGGCATTGCCAATGACGACTAGGAGTCACGAAAACAAGCCCAATAAAATAACCGGAGAAATATCTATGAAAATCACCAACTTAAATAGTCATGATAAAAAAATTAATTAAAAATTAATTTAAACATTTTTATTATTTAATTCATTTATCAGGAATTATCAGAAAACAAAATTATTTTATAACAAAATATTATGAAACATTTAGGTTCTAAATACAGAAATGACAACAAAAAACCCAAAGGGAATCGAATGAACTAGGCAGTAAATCTTCTTATCTAAAAATAAAATTTTGTAATTTAAAGATTTAATAAAATAATGTTGAGGTACAAGTTGGAAGAAGGCAAACAGAAAATATGTAGATGCCAAGATAGGGAAATATATTTGCAATCCCAAGAAATCCGAGAAGATTCTCTGCAGAAAAACTATTTTTCATTTTTGCAATTAGAAATAAAATCATGTTATGTTCGTTTATTATACTATTTGCTCGTTAAAGTTAGATTACTTATTGTTATTTTATAAAGGGAAGAATGGCGATGAGTTATCATATAAAAGAAAAGTCAGGGAATTTAAATTTAAAAATTATAAATGATATAAACGTACCTGTGATGAGATTCACCGATAAATCCTATAAAAATCCCTTAAATGATTCGGGAAATTCCCCTGAAAATATCTGGGAAAATCTAAAAATCAAAATCAATAATTGATATGCCGGAATAAATATGCTCTCACTCTGAGTAGTGGTGTAAAAGTAAGAAATTCCGTTTCTATTTTTAGAAAGGAATTTCTTACTAAATCAATAAAATTTAAAACTTCTAATTTGGGATTTTAACGAGAAGGGGTCGCGAATTTAATATTTTTGACAACATTTTTGATTAGAACAATATGATTAGCACCTTTTACATATGCCATTTGACCACAAAATTTGTAAAATCCATAAAACGAACAAAAATCCATCAAAATCGATGAAACTCAAATATCTATCATTATATCACAAGTGTATTTTTATAATAATTTAAAAAATCATAATCGGAAATGTTCCAAATCGATTTTCGACTTAATTGAAACATATATATAATATTTTAGTGAACAAAAATCAAATTAAGACGCTGGATGTCGAAAAGTTTCGACGAGACGCGGCCTACTACCACGATAAGGCTCTGGATCAAAGTCAACGAGCCGAAGCAATGATCCGACGATGCCGCAGAATGGAGGAAACTTGGATGCGGCCGGAACAAGCAAAGAAACTAATTCAACACAATGACTTACTGAAATTATAGTATTCCGAAATGGCCATAGAGTTGGAAAAGATAAAGAAGAAAAACCAACAATTAAAACTAAAAGAGACCATTCGGAACGAGATTTGCTACCACTCGTCTATCGCAAACACCACTTACATCGACCAAACATTTATTCCTTCATGTTCAAATCAAATTATCCATATGGACCAAAATGTTGGCAAGCTTAATGCTAATAAAAATCATCCCAGCAAAGCCGAGAGAGAGACGCCGGAGATTGAAGACGGATAGATTAATCGGATAAATTAAAAAGTGCATGCCGAACTTCTCGGATCAAAATTAATTTATTGACCCAATTTATAAATTTTTTTCAGTAAATAATTTGTGTTTTTACATCGATAATCGTTTTTGGAACTAACTGAAATTATTTAATAAGTAATACTCGTGAAATAAAATAAATTGGTTAAATAATCGATATTAGTTCAATTAAATTAGTAATAGGGGTACCCGTAATTAAAGTGAACGTGAATAACTTCTATGGTAGCTCATGAACTCAAATATTTTCTAGGGTATTAGCAGTCATGTTAATATGGCTCACCTTTTACTAAAAACTGCCCATTGGAATACATTTCCAACGTCATTTTTACGGGTATCCAATGCTTATACCTCTTGTGCGCGCATCTGGTGGGAATCCCTTGAAAGTGGCCGCGAAAATCTTATATCTTTTACCCATCAAGTGCCCAGCAGTTTGAATAATCTTCATCCGCCCCAAATGTCAAGTATGATAAACATTTCAAGTTGGGTTTTTGTGTTGTGTTTCTGATACATTTAAACAAAAGAAGATCATTATTGTACTAGCCAAACTATGTTGTGCTACCATTTTATGTAAATATTAAAATTTTATGCATTAATTTTTAATTTTAATCATTTTAAATTTTATTTTTACGTTTTTAATATATTTGAAACAACTTTTCTTTTAATTTGTGCGTGTTTCTTTGTGTTTTTCTCATATTTTTAATTCATTTCTTGCGCGTGTATCTTGTTACGTATTATTGCCGAGGAAGAAAATCATCAGATATATAGCTTACCAAATTTTTATATTGTCATCTAAAGAAGTAACATAATGAGCAACTAAAATATTAATTGTTTCGAAAGTCTTTAAAACCAATAAAATTAATATTAAATCATTTTCTTAATTCATAATATATTAAAATAAATTTCAATTTAAAATATGAAACAGAATTGATATTGATTTTGTTTATTTATATCAAATATGCAAAATAGTACTGAATTTCTTTAAATTTTAAATTTTTATATAATTACTAGATTTTATGAGACTATTTTATGACATCATTTTTAAAAAATCAGATTCTTAAGCATTTAACAAAGTAAATATCTATAATTGAATATGATTTTTCAAGCATACTTTTCAGATATACAAAAAATCTCTCACCCGAAAAAATAAAAATTAATGCGTTCAAAGGGGAAGGCGATGTTTGCAATTTAGAATTGGATGAAATCAAATTAACTGAATTATTGGAATTACCAAGTTGGCTCAAAATAAAACGGGCTGCTTGTAACAAAGTTTCAATTAAAGTAAAATAACATAATGTGATTTTAATATCTTAAATATTAAATAATAGGTTCAGTGGACTCTAATCAAGCGGCAACCTATTGTTTTAGTAAGCTATTTATCTTTCTCTCTCTCTATATATATGTATAATTTATTGTTTGGTTTTGATATAACATTTTAAAAATATATCCTAAACTCAATTATTAGGTTCTCGATGATGTGATTATCAGCGTAGAAGTTCTCGATGTTCCTAGAAAACCAAACAAATTCAAAGATAATATTAAGTGTGTATTTTTGATTTTAATTTTTGTATTTATATAATTGCATAATAAATAGATAAAAATGATAAAATTTATTAATTTTTAATTTTACTCGAAATATTTAGAAAATTTACGATTTATTTATTAATTAAATAAAAATTATGAATTTTTCAGAAATGTTTCTAACATTTCTTTATCATTTATCGATCTGAATTTTGTTTTTTATTTTTCACATGAATTTTCGGAAATATTTTTGCACAAAAAACAAAAAAAACTTTTAATTTATTTGATTGGATAATTATTTTATTTTAATTACGAAAAAATAAAAATAGATAGAAAATTCAGAAGAAAAGAAGTTGTGACAAGTTAAGGCTGACAGGAATGTTGGAGAGCATAAAATGTTATTGATCTATCATTTTCATCAGGTTTAATAGTTGGTTTGGCCACTCTTCTTTCTAGAAGGTAGATGTGAGCGCCCCGCGCCACCCTTAGTTACCGTTCACTGGCTAGCAACCAAGCCACCTAGCGGAAACTCAACTGAGATTATTGATTTTTAACGATTATTATTTTTATTGATTTAAAAGTGCAATTATTGATTTTTAAGTGCAAATATTGATTTTAAAGTGAAATTTTACTTTTTGTTTTATCGCGCTATAGTGCGGGTATTTTAGATATTCAAAAAATTATTTTGGCAAAAAAAAGAAAATGATGTCTATATAATTACTAACCACATTCTTTTCATATCTTTTCTAGATTTTTCTAGCGAAAAATTTTAATTTTTCAAAGAGAAAATCTTGTCTAAAAAAAATCTTTGACATTTTTGAAATTTTCTTTTTTCCAAAGTATCGAGAAATACAAGATTTAAAACTTTACTGACAATGATATGTTTAAAATTTCATTGGAGAATGGTCACGAAGTTGGCGATCAGTTGTAATCAGTTCAGATTAATGCTATTTTCCCCCAGTAAGACATTAAACATGACAAATAACTCGGCAAACATCAAACGAAACCATAATATCATTTATACTTTGTTTTTATAACTGTGCAATACAAGACACAAACTCAAAGATATTATTACATTCCAACTCTGATCGCATTAACGGCTTTAATAATCCCCACAAAACTTTAATATTTTATACTAGGAAATATCTATCGATCATAAAGACGCTATAAAATCCTTAGTAAAAAAATTAGAATATAATGTTAATAAAGGGAATGATCAAAGCCAAATTGATAAGCTACAAATATATGCATAAACACTGATAAACTATACTTTCCCAATCCCGAACAAGAATTAAATTCAGCACTTTCTAAGGATTATGGATGTTGTCGAAAAAGAAGGGAAAAGGAAACCATATAAATCAAATCTGTCGAACAACGAACAAGACATATTGAAAGCACTTAAAACTAAACCATATGTATACTTACAAAGTGGCAAAGGAGGTGAATTTTGCGTTATTGAGAAAAGCCGTTATTGTGAAGCTGCCTATAAACATCGTTCCCAATAATTACTCAGATTTTTCGTCATTATTTTGAAATCAGACATTTATTTATTTATCAGTACATTTCCTAAAATGATTACTAATGTGAGCCAATCCATTCAGTTGACAATGCTCAAGAACTCGAGTGCAGTATAAAATAGGAAAACCGTCAATGCAACCACATTTTGAATGATTTGAGTTTGAGTCTAGTATTGCACAGTTACAAAAAAATGAAGAATAAATGATGTTATGGTTTCGTTTCATGTTTGCAGTTTGTTTACGAATGTACCATTGATTGATACAATTGACTCATGTTGTTCGTTGTGTGATGAAAATGGTTCTGAACATTACATTTTGGATAGAAGAGCATTTCGTAAACTTCTTGAATTTGCTACTTCAAATACCAATTTCCTTTTGAACAATAAATGGTATCAACAAATAGATGAAGTCGCTATGGGTTCCCCTTTAGCACCAACGATGGCATCAATATTATTGGGGAGTTTAGAATCAGAAAATTGCTTCTTTCCAGTTTGAGAAAAATTGGTTGAGTTATTGATAAAGAATGGGCATTCTAAATCATTTTTATTGTTGATGATAAAAGAAACTGTTGATAAATTGATTAAAAATCCTAAGGATCCATGTTGTGGAAAGCCTGAGTGTATTATGACAAATGATTGTGAATTGAGTGTTGATTTAAATAATAGTAAAAATGGATATAAAAAAATTGAACCTAAATATGTGTTAGTATTGCCGTACTCTGGAAGTTTTACAAATTATAAAAGGAAGTTAAGTAAACAGGTGGGAAATTTAGAGTATAAGATCGTCTCTAATTCGTGTAAGGTACGCAATATGCTTATTAATAAATCAAAAACTGCGGTTGGATTGTATTCTGATCTCGTTTATAAATTTACATGTAATGGGTGTAATGCCACATACATTGGAGAGACTTCCCGTCATCTCTGTACTCGAGTTCTAGAGCATTGTCGATTGAAGGGTTTGACCAATATTAGTGAGTACAATAGAGGCTGTAAAAGTGAAATAGGAATGTCTGATTTTAAAGTTATGTTGAAAAAGTTTGATAATTATTGGGAACGCTTGATATGTGAAGCATTATTATTATTATTATTATTATTATTATTATTATTATTATTATTATTATTATTATTATTATTATTATTATTATTATTAATATTATTATTATTATTATTATTATTATTATTATTATTATTATTATTATTATTATTATTATTATTATTATTATTATTATTATTTCTAATTATTATTATTATTATTATTATTATTATTTCTAATTATTATTATTATTATTATTATTATTATTATTATTATTATTATTATTATTATTTCTAATTAATATTATTATTGTTATTTATTTATTATTAATATTATTACTAATTAAACAATCACAAAACATTCTCATTGAATTAATAAACGAAATAAAGCGCCATTCCAACGTCTATATTATACTACAATATATTTCGACAGACTCACCATCATTGTCAAGTAGATATGAACTTGAAACTATTTATAATAAATTACTTTTCTTTAAACAAATTTCTTTTATATTCTAAAAATATTCTATTAAAAATAAAAATTTTTGCTTTTATCTCAAATTTTAAAAAATTAATTTAAAAATTTTAAAAAATCAAGATTTTATCAAAATGTTAACAAAATGCACTTTCTATATAGCAGTACTGCGACCAATAGTGTTATTTTTCTATCGTAAATTTGAAGGTGATCATTTCTTAGGAAATGGTTTTATAGCTTTTTTACATGGTTTAATAATGTATTGGTGATTGCGATTAACTAACTTTAATTAGATTAATTTTAATTGTTTGATTATGGGCTATTTATAGACTGTTTTTGAATGATTTTTGTTTTTCTTAATTGAATTGATAATCTAAAGTCTGCAGTGTATGTAGGTTACTTACTCGTCCCGTCTTGAAACACGGACCAAGGAGTTTTATATGATCGCGAGTCAAAGGGCTTTACGAAACCCCATGGCGTAATTAATGTAAAGGTTTACTTTTGTAAACTGAGATGTGACCTCGTGGCAACACAGAGTGCAACATCAACCCGTCTAAAGATGTTCGCATCTGGGCGGAGTTTGAGCGATCATGTAGAGACCCGAAAGATGGTGAACTATGCTTGTGCAGGTTGAAGCCAGGGGAAACTCTGGTGGAGGACCGCAGCGGTTCTGACGTGCAAATCGATCGTCGGACATGAGTATAGGGGCGAAAGACTAATCGAACCATCTAGTAGCTGGTTCCCTCCGAAGTTTCCCTCAGGATAGCTGACATTTGTGATTGTAGTTTAACCTGGTAAAGCGAATGATTAGAAGTATTGGGGACGAAATGTTCTCAACTTATTCTCAAACTTTAAATGGGTTCGAAGTGTGTCTTTCTTCATTGAAGATGTACCTCGAATACAAATGTTTAGTGGGCCATTTTTGGTAAGCAGAACTGGCGATGTGGGATGAACCAAACATTTGGTTAAGGTGCCTAACATAACGCTCATGAGAACCCACAAAAGGTGTTGTTTGATAAAGACAGCAGGACGGTGGACATGGAAGTCGTCACCCGCTAAGGAGTGTGTAACAACTCACCTGCCGAATCAACCAGCCCTGAAAATGGATGGCGCTGTAGCGTTGGACCTATACCGAATCGATGTCGTAAGTTATTTATAACGAGTATGCGATGTCGTGTAGGAGGGTGCCGTGGTTGCTAAGAAGCTACTGGCGTGAGTCAGAGTGGAGCGGTCACGGGTACAGATCTTGGTAGTAGTAGCAATTATTCAAGTGAGATCCTTGAAGACTGAAGTGGAGAAGGGTTCCATGTGAACAGTATTTGAACATGGGTTAGTCGGTCCTAAGCGAACTGGTAACTCAGTTATCAGATGAAGGTGATAGACATTAGCAATAGTGTTTATATTTGACTCATTTGCCTTCTGAAGCGAAAGGGAATCAGTTTAATATTACTGAACTTGAAATGGAAATTTGGTTGTTTCGGCAACACAAGGTGGTAACACAAGCGATCTCAGAGACGTTATCAGTTGTTTTGGGAAGAGTTCTCTTTTCTTTGTATACATAACCAACAAAATATTTAAAAATTTAAAATATATAAAAAATTTTAAACAAAATCACTTGAAAAAGTCTGCCGAAAATTCGTGAATACCTTAAATAAATCTTGTAGAAAATTTTTTACATTTTTTTTCATCCTGTATCACAAAATCGCGTTTACTAATATCAATCAATTCGCTAAGTCGACAGTTATCAAGAACTTGAGAGCGTAAATGACGAGCAGTCATTCCAATGTCTGTGGTATTGCACTCATGACATAAATATTCATAACCAAGATCTGAATACCATCTAAGTAAGACTTGGAAATCTATCAATTAACACGGTGACGATCCTATAATGCAAAATTCAATCCCAAAAACAAACCTCACTATTTTTATAAAAAAACCTTTATTATTTTTTATATTTATTATTAATATTATTATTTATAAATAATTTTTATCAATAAAAATAAAATAAAAATAAATAATATAAATTAATATAAATAACTAATAACTGCACTTAATGTAAACTCACGCTACATTTAGCCTTATAAAATGTGACTTATTTATTATTTAGTTAGTAGTAAGAGGGAGGGTACCAATAAGTGCACCAAACAACCATTAAAAATATAGATAATAATTAACGAAAATATTCTAAATACCAATGTAACCAATTTAAGTTTCAAATAAACCACGCTTGGTACCAAAAACATTTGCGATGGTTCTCAGTTATATAATTGTCAGAGGCTACAATGACAACAGCAACAACAACAACAACAACAACAAAATATTTAGTATCATTAAATTTGATATTTATTTTGATGGCATTTACACATCTCAGAGCAAATAGTAAATCTGTCGGTAATAACTAAAAGTTTAAAAATACCTTATAATGCCTCCCACCAATAAATAATAAAGCATTTCATTTATAAGGTTTCTGATAACTAAAATGATAAATTCAGGGTTTCACTGTTAAATATGTGTTGAATAATCAAATTTTTCAAATTTAAACATTCATTTCCTGTTGATTATTTATTTCGTTTATTATATGTATATTTAAAATATTTGACCACAAATATTTGATGTTTGATGAATTTTTATGAATCGTATTCTAATATTATGGTTTTCCATTAAATGATTTAATTTCCAAACAGTATAATAAAATTTAATGAAATTATTTTTCGCTGGAAAACTTTTAAATAAAATATTTATAAAAAATTTATTATCATAATTATTAATCAATTATTATCAATTTCTTTATAAGACTATTGATCAATATATTCTAATTTTACGCAAATTTCCGATATTTTTTATTAATTGTTTTATAAAAATGAAAAAAAAAACAATTTTAAAAATGTTTAGTTAAATATATAATACTCGTTGTACAATCAAAAAATAATTCCTGGTGTTGTATATGTGACATTATCCGAAACCTTCTGGTGCTGTGAGCCAGTGGTTCTCAACCCGTGTTCCGCTAAAAAATTTACATTTTATCTTTAAATTTGCATTTAAGATACATCATCAAAAACCTAAATTAATTTTTTCATAAGATGATTCAATAAGAAAACCAATACACAGATATATAAACATACAAAGATAAACCTATTTTTATTGCTTGTTATTGTTGCGCGTTGCATTTTCATTGCTTCTAATAAGGCGACAGAATTATAGTAATTTGTGATTGGTCACTCATTGTGGCCCCACCATGAGATTTTCCCAATTATAGATTAAAATTAAATATGAAACATTTGTTATCCAAGTTTCGAGATTTACATTTTTAAAAAGATTGGCAGTGAATAAATGTGATTATCAATAAATTAAGACATTTGTTTTTCTACTATATTATAATTTAAATCAGTCACGTCAATAATATTACATTCAATAAAAAAATTATTAAAATCATAAATTAAAGTACTTTATTATTAATGATCATGGATAAATTTATCACAAGAAAACGTCTTCGCGATGAAAACGATGCTGATGATAGTCCTAGTACTAGTAATAGTGTAGTGAAAACTAATGAAGACGGTGCTATTTGAAAAACATGTGAAAATATCTGACGAGGTTCAATTAGCATCTTACAAAGTTGCTGAAATATTAGCATTAAAACTCAAACCACATAATCATTTTACCAGCCTGCTGCGAGATAGTTAAAATTATTTTTGGTGAGGATGCAAAAAATGAAATTTTGAAAATCCCTCTTTCTGATGACACAGTTCGAAAAAGAATAAATAATATGACTTGTGACATTGAAGAAACAGTCGCTGTTAAACTTTCTAGTGCACTTTTTTCGTTATAAGTTGACGAATCTACGGACATAAGTGGGAAACCTTTTTGTTGGCATTTTTACGTTTCTTGAATGAAACGAAAATAATAAATCATTTTCTATGCTGCAAGGAGCTTCCTCAGCATACAACAGGACAGGATATTTTTGATACAATAACATCGTACTTAAAATATTACTTAAAAATATCATGGAACCAATGTGTTGGTATTTTTACTGATGAAGTTCCAGTCATAAAAAAGTCATATGAAAGGTGTTCCGCGCTTTTAAATTAGTTGAGAACCACTATTCAAGTGTGAGCTATTGATAACATTTATCAAGTTACAGCCGCCCAAGTGATGAAATGATTCGGGTTGCTACTTCTTCACTGCAACTTGCAGATAACTATTATCTATTTGACTTCTAAAATATCTGGTAATTTATAGGCACCGTGGTTTTTAGTTAAAAATTACAAATCATTGAATCGTGATAATTTGTTATATTTTTTGGTCAATAATTTTAAAAATTAACTTACAAAGGAATATTTTGAAGCTTTATCAAATGTTTTATTAAAAAAATTAATTTTCAGAAAGTCTCATGTGACCCCTGACAAATTGTAAGAAGACTCTTGTTTGAGTCCGATCTACAGGTTGGGAACCAATATTTTATAGACTACCTTAGAAAACAAATTAATCTTAATAGCTGCTTCTTTATTTGTTGAAACAACTCATTTTGATTAAAACTAATTTTTCACGTCAAATTGTGCTTTTATTATTTTTAAAAACATTTCAATGAAATTAAACTCAACAGAAAATTACTTCTAATGATCATAAAAATAATATTAATGTTAACTTTTATACTCTTATACTCGATTTAATATGATGTTCTTGTATAAAACTGAAATTAGAAGAAATTTTTTTGCTAATAGACATTACCGTATTAATTTCTGTAAAATTAGCTTCAAACCTCTAAATCTTTTATGCTTTCAAAGAATCTCTGTTTCTGCTTGTTTTATTTTCAACTTTATATATTTTCTCAATTTAAAAATTAATATTTTTGGCCATAAGACATCGGGCACACTAATTATTATATAAATTGACTTATTTCTTAATTCAAAGTTGAAGAAACTCAACACTAACTTAGTTTGGAAGTATGTCAAATGTATTTATGTATTTGATAAGAATGGTACAACTGAGATATTCAATGTAAAATTTATAAACATTTTGAGACGGATATTATATTGTTCTTGGAATATTTTTCTTTATATTTCTTTAATAAATTGTAATAATTATAATAACTTTTTTATACAAACAATCAGTACCACTCAACGTGAGTACTGATGTGGTGACTAAACGAATAAATAAACATTTCCTATTTATTTATTTTTCAAAAAAATACTGAAAACATTTATTAATGTTTTGCTAGTTAATTACTGGGGCATATTTCATTTCAAATTTGATGAAACATTTATTTTAACTCATTTTAGTTAGGAAAATGTAAATAATTGAGTGTCCACTTAATCAGAATTGGCTTGATCTGGGAACAAAGCCATTAGTTTTTATTCTTTTCTTACATTGAATACCCAACTAAAAATTGCATTTCCATTGATATTTGTGCATATATATATATATATATATATATATATATATATATATATATATATATATATATATATAATATAAAAAATTCCGTTTGGTGCTCAATGATTAAAATTAAATATTGGTGTTACAGTTATTATATATTTCTCCAGAGAGTGAATTTCTTCCATAAAATATCGAGGTTTTGATGGCATATCTAATTATTTCACACCAATGAATTAGATCTTTACTTATTTATCCATTTTCTGTTTCCTTATTTTGTCAAATTTAAACAAAAAGTCAAAACACAACTTATCAAACGCTTCAAACAACGTTCCAATCTAATTCTTACATGCATTGATGCATACATTGAGCTCTTTACGGAAGCTATTCTGCAATTGGTGTTAGACTTGTTCCGTATGCAATGAGATTTTGGTTATAAAAAACCTAAGAGACTATTCAACAGTAAATGCAAAGGACAATTGAAAATGCGGGAGGAGTGATTAAACAACTTCCTATTGTGCTTTCGGAACTGAATCAACAAGCGTCCAAAATAGAAACTATAAAGAGTGCCTCAGTCAACTAAATTTAATTCTCTGATTAATAATAACACAAAAATTGAAAAATAAATTTTATTATCCTGACAATTTCCAAACAAAAACCTATATTTTAATATTTTGAAGATTTTTCTGTTGAAACCTATAAGGGGATTTTAAATATAATTATAATTTGCAATTATCTGGATTTGGAAATTACCATATGAAAATTATTTAGGTAATAACATAAATTTTAAACTCATTTCTAATAAATATTTTCTGTTCTAAAATAAAGTTATATTTAAAATAAAAATGAATTTTTTCTAAAATCAAATCAAATTTTATTTTTTGCAATTAAAGTTTATCAAAGTATAAGACATTTAAATTAAATTGGCAATTTATTTTAATTAATTAATTATTTTGGCCATTTTTGCTTTAAAAAAATAAACTTACAGAAATTTTTTTACTTTTGTTGTTTTATTACAACTCAAGGGCCTATGCATAGGCTTCAAACAATAACCCTTTCCTTATCTATTTTTTTGTATTTTATCCCGAGTTTTTTTAATAATAATTCGAATATAGTTTTATATTTACATCGAAGGGTTGCCATCTCTCAGAGTATCGTACAGTTTCATGCTATTATTTTAAATATTAAAAGACACTGCAAAAACTTCGCAATCATAAATTTATGATATTTGTTGTTTTTGTTTCGTTTTCCCTATTAATTTCTTAGGCACATAATTACAGAGATAGTCGTTTAGAAAATCACATACATTTTCGTAATGCCGTTTTAAAATCTTTAAATGTTTATCAATTATTGAAAAGTTATACCCTATGATACAATATTAAACAACAATGTATTTCAAAATAACTAGAGTTTTAGTGAATTTTTATTAATGAACGTCACACAATTTAAAAAAACAACATTTTTACAGTTAAATTAGTATTGCAATCATAAGAAACTTTAAATAGTAACTATTTTCTGAAATAAATTTATTCATGCAATTTCAAAGATTTTTGTTTGTAAAACTTTATAAATCCTATTTGAATTTCAAAATAATTTCTTTTGAATATTTTTTATTTATTAACATATTGAAAGTAAGTTTTTGCAACACAATAATTTAGTTTTTTGTGTTTTTAGTTTTGATTTTCTATTAGTTCTTAAACAAATCTTATTTACGCAGCTAGTCAATTTAATATATAATACACCTGGTTCCATTAGATAACATTTTCTATAAATAAAAAATCAATAAATTGATTTGATCCATTGAGTATTCGATTTTGACCAGTTTGTCACGTAGGATTCAATATCAAGATTTTGTTTTTTTTCATGCCTGGCAGTGTTGTGAATAGCATCGAGTTGAGAAATGGCAATGTGAGAAAAGTTTTCTAGTTCAGTTATTCCTTGACCTTGATTAGTTATGGCCAACTTTTCTCCATCAATAAATCGTGATTCTACTTTTTCGCTTGATCTGCAAACATACTTTCCAACATCTTTTAATTGAACATTCTTCAAGTATAATTCTCAAGTTTTGCCGTTGATAACATTGTAGTGTGCACATCGTATAACAATGATATTTCTTCCATTTCCGATGTTAGAAGAATACAATAATTTGTTAGCCGAATCAATTCGAATAGATTCGATTTTTAAATGTGTTGGTTTTGTTTCAAGCTGACATGAACATATGGAAATGAGCATCAAACCAAACATCTATTTCTATAATTGAATTTTGGCGACGAACATTATCGATGAACGAATGGAGTCATTTAATAGTTTTTAATATATTTCTTGCAGCTAACAATGTGGAGTTAAGTTAAAAGTGAAAATATTTAAAAATTAAATATTTGTTATTTTTAATAATGCATTTGTAATTTTATTTTAAATAATTAAAATTTAGTAAAATTAGATAAATTTAAAAATTCCAGGTAATACATTAGGTAACAAATCAACTTGAATGCATATTTAAAATATTGTTACGTTGGATAACACATGATTTATAGGATTCTAACTTGGTTAGATAAATAAATTTTCTCCCCATAAAATAAAAAAACGGTATCAAACCAGTAATTAATCACTTTAATTAATTAAGTTTATTACATTTCTTATTAAAAATACAAGTGATTTTATTATTGCTTGTTCCTTTGCGGTCCGTAAAAAAAAGTTACCCACCAGTTCCACAATTATTTTAATAATTTTTTGTATATATGATTTTCTTGAACTAAATTGGTTTTTTTTAATAAATAATCTACATTCTACACACATTTGTTCTTAACACGAAATACAAAAAAATACATACAACGAAATCTGAAATTTCCAATGAGCAATTATTGGAATGTCGAGATAGACTCGACATAGGGCAGCAAAAGGTAGAGTTAGTAATGTTAAAAATGTTTTTTTCGCTAATCTTGGTTTGTAAATAAAATGAAGAATTTCGAGCAAATGAACCATAAAATCATCCAAATACCATTTTATAAATTTTTTTCATACTTAATTCTAGTTGAAAAAAATAAAAAAAATAATATCGGTTGAAATTTAAAAATGCTTATTTCGAAAAGGAAAATTATTGCATGCTATTTACATTAAATCAATTGAAAAATTTACAGTTGAACGAATTATTTTTAAAATATATTTTTAGAATTTTTCTTAATATTTTTACGTAATTAATGGAAACATTTTTATATTATTTATAAATATTTTGGTAATAGTTCTTCATTTTGTATTAAATTTAATCTATTATATTTTTCAATAAAATGAATTTTCACCAATATTTTTAATAGAAATTCAATATCCACCAATGCAGCCGGATTTTATAACAGCGAAATATTTAAAAAAAATTGTTATTTATAAAAATAAATAACTATTAACTCTAAAAATAAAAATTAGTTTTCCATACATTTTCTCTCTCTTTCTCCCGAGTATTGATAGTGTCCATTAATTTAAAACACTATGGAAATTCAAAATTTATTTTAATTCACATTATTTAACCAAGGGGATTATTTTACGTCACCTATTTCTTAGCAAGAAAACATCAAACTCTTCATTCTATAAACTTTCTATTTCAGTTTGGGATTTTTTTCTAATTTCAGTAGTAACATGTGGCGAAAAACTTTGATCCATTTATCCATCTTATAGATGATTTGTATTTTCATTGAGAAAATCGGTCTTAGCTACATTGTTTTACCCTGAAAACCTGAATACACCGTGATTTCATCAGCTTCTTTTTTCTTTACAGAAACAAGTGAAATATCTCACAGAGAATCAAGTTCTTTAACCATTCTATATTTTCAATTCTTTAATTTGACCATCTGTTTGCCAACTGGAATTTATGTTATTGGTTTCCATGAGATCATAATTTCATAACATGATGTCAGCTTTCCATAAATTCCATTTATGTTTCATAAATGTTTGTCATATTTTTTGACTAGTAGGTTACTATACCATCAAATTTATCTATTCACCTTTTGGAATGGCTACATTCTCATTATTTTTTCTAATGTAAACTCAGAATTCAGTAAAAAGTTCAATCCAAAAATTAGTTTGGGTGATATTTCTTCTGCAACCTAAAATTAAACATGTTTATTCTGAACTATTCCTTTAATTTTTGATTTTACCGATTATTTTAAGTGGGCTATCAATCGTATATTTTAATTCATATATTTTCTTCTCTTTTTTAATTCCAATAACTGCTTGATCGCTTACATCGCATTTTTGGAGCCAATGGAATTTATCAAATTTTAAAAATCCATTAATTTCTAAATTGCCCCAGACTGGTACTTTTCCAATAAATCTCGTTGTATTACAGTTATCTTTGATCTTTGCTCCAGCATCGAATGAAATTTTGTAATTCTAAAGTGATACAATAAATAAAATTAATTAATTAACTATAGTGATTAATTAAGTTATTTAATATTGTTAACAATTTAATTAAGGATTGTGTTAATTTGATGTTGATTGTTGACCTCATTATATTCACATTTCTGCATTATGAGATTTTGTTTGAATGATATTTGAATTAATAAAAATAAATTTTAATTTATCTTTTATTCGTGGATAAAATAACGAATTTTGTAGTGCCAAGCACCACCACCCCAAGACAAAATAATTATTTGTTTTTTTGCTATTTACATAAGTGTTTAAAATTTTATTTATTAATATCACATAAGTTTTATGTAATTACTAAAATCACTACTTTGTAGCGCTGGGAATCGAATGCAGAAATTGTTTCAACTACCAATAACTACAAGGACCTTGTGAATATCAGCATTCATGACGATATGGCTCACCTTTTACTGGTAACCGCCCAGTGGAATACATTCCAAACATCATAGTAATGTATTCACTGTTAAGAAACTGTAACAAATTAGGCGATCCTAATTAAACATCTAGTTATTGTTTTCCGATTGTCGTAGGGTCACCTTTTTAATAAATTAAATCAGCTTTATTTGATGAATTATGTGGAAATGTTTAGGACAATGAAATGAAATAAAAATATGTGATCTGTATCAACAATATCGCTTAAACCAGTGTTTCCCAAAACATATTTTCGTAACCTTTCAAATATTTTTTTAAGACTCCGTACCCCTTTAGTAAATTTATAGGATATACCTATAAAAAACTGTACTAATATTTTTTTTTAAAACTCTTCTAGTGGCTCATAATTTTCATAATTCAAAATAGTTACTAAAATTGTAAAAATAATCACCATATAATAGAAATATTCTGTATCATATATTTTTTAAACTTTTATATATATACTTTTTTATCTGAAAAGTCATGGTAAGGAGTAGTTAATGGCTTAGTGATTTCTCAAAAAGAATTTATTCATCAAAATCATCTTCCAACTCACTCAATTGTAATTATTTTGTAATACAGTTTATAGTTCTACCAATTACATAAAAAATGAATAGTGAATATTATTAGCTTAAAGAATTTTAAAAATTCCTTTCTTGTGTGTCAATACACTGGAGATTATTACAAAAATATTAGTTGTTTTCTTATGAGTATATCCCGAGAACACCCCGAAAACAAATACATCATTTCTATCCTTGACAAATAATTAATTAAATATTTTTATTAAAAAAATAAAAATTATATTTAACACATTCAACAGAAAATAATAAAATTATTTATTTTTAATTCAAATATTTATTCAATAACATCATTCTTATAAAGATCGAAAAGCACTAAATTATACAATTCTTATATATTAAGTCCCTTTGAATGTTGTGGTCACATCGCTGAAAAATAGATTATTCATGGTTGCAGTATAATTTTATTATTTAATATTCAGAATACCAATTTAATTTGTTCGTATCAAATTTTGCTTATTTTTTTTAATATTTCATGCAGTAAAAAGTTCTTCGTAGAAATAGAGAGATAGAATATTTTACTTTAGATATGAATAAATTATAGAATCCCAATAAAGACACTTAAATAAATATTGGTTTTAATTAGTTGTCAACTAAGGATGAAATGGCAGATGGCGTTTTCTGATAATTCGATATGCATTTTCAAAGTTTTGTGTCAAAATGTTAATCAGTGTTGCAAGTTTTCTTCTGTTTACATAAATTTGTATTGAAATATCAAAGTTAACCGTTTTAGTCCCTATTTGTTACTTTAGTTAAAATAACTTAAATTTTTCATGTGCCAGTAAATGGATAACAAATAACATATTTCAGAAAAAAGAACGCATTTTACTTATAATAATACTACTGGGACAAATATCATCGGGACATATATGACAGAAAAGGTTAAACACGTTATCATTGTCGTAGAAAAAATTGCTCAACATTACACAATCAATCGTTCCTTGTCTGTAACATAATTGTAACATAATTGTCATGCAGCATAATTGTGACTTGTGCGGTTTCCTTGATCATTAGCCATAATTTCAGCTTTTCCATATCAAAATACGCTAACACTAACTCAAATCAATACCGGAAATTTTTAAATTGAACACTATTTCCAAAATAAATTGATTTTAAAAATCAGTAAGGTGATGCTAAATTCCAAAATTTTATTCATTGGAGACCGAATTCAAAATGTTCACAGCAAGTTCATACATAAATTCCAATTCATAATTTCTAAGACCAAATTCGAAAAAATTCAAAATTCACAAGCTAGTTTCAAAAATCATAAAGCAGCCAATTTAAATAAAAGACGTTTAACAATTACTTAGTTTAATCAAATTCTATAATTTCCATGAATTTTATAAAAACACATACAAAATATCAAATTTTAATTTAATTTTCAAAAAGTTCTTTTTCGAAATTGACCAGTAATTTCACATAATTATGCGGTGTTGAATGATAGAAAGACTGCCAACATGCGAGTCAGACAGAGAAGGCCGTATACACGAGGCATTGCGCCCCATTTGTGATTGCGACTTATAGCTTATGAACCCGTGCTCTACATGATTTTATGTAAATATTAAATTAAAATTATTTTATTTTAATATATTTTGATAATATAATATTTTATTGTGTAATTGCTACAATATATTTACTCATGGAAATGTGATATTTTCATTATTTATTATGTAATTTCTGTTCTAGCCCAAACCCGAACGCCTACGGATTCATTGACAGAGTCATTGATGGAATGATCATTAAAATCAACTTGGTTCGCATCGTGTTCACTGCCAAAGCTTTCAAAGCATCTATGGAGGTTAATATTGTTAATTAAACTCCCTTGATATTTATATTATATTTTTAATAAATTTCAGCTAAATGAAACACCAAAATTTAAATCGCCCCTTATAGTGATCACCTGTTCCTTAGAGTGTTGATTAAAATTTAATTTTTATACATATTGATTTTGATTATTGAATTATGAGCAATGTTTATTTTTGACATTTTAATTGATTTTCATTAAATAAAGTAAATCAAAGCTAATATTATTTTTAAAATTTTTCTAAATATTTATGATGATTTTTGATTGGAAAATAATTAATTATTCTTTATTCAACACAGTATTCTAAATATTAGAATCTAATATCTATTGCAAAAACATAACATCCACAAACTCTACAAATTTATTTTACTAGTAAACTAAGCCCATCGATGCCGCTCGGAAAAGACTCAAAAATTATGAAGACGAAAATCACATTATTCATAGAAATTTTTAAAAATTCATAGATTTGATAATCCATAGAAAATTTTAGGATCATCCAGATTTTTTGACACAGAAATTTTTTTATAAATAAATTATAATTTATATTATTGAATCTTCTTTAATTTTCACAAACTTCAAAATTTCGACCAATAAAATTAAAATTTCTTTGAGAGGTATCCTCATCTTCTCAAAGGACTATTTTCTCTAACCGAAACATAATAATCTCGTTTCCTACACTCAGATAATCGACATCTCCAACACATACCATCATAATTTCTTTTTGTCTTTACTAGTATCATTTCTTTTTGGCAAGAAGAGCATTGTAATTCATTCGCTAACATGCCATTGTCTTTCATAAAATATATGAGTTCTTCTTCAGTCATTTTAATTATTCTATCGATATCCATTTTAAGGGGTTTAAAAAATTAATTAATATGTATTTTGCCCTGGTAAAATTTCAATAAATATCATTTTTATTTAATTTTCATCCAACCCGGTGTTTTGAACTAATGCAGGGTTTCTTAACCGGTGAGGTATACCTCCCTTGGGGAGGTATACTAATGTGTTGGGGGAGGTATGAGATTTTGTTTATTTTTGTTATGTTTTTTTTTAAATTAAAAATTAAAATTATTTACAAAAAAAAATATATGTAAAATATATTTCTTATCTTTTCTTAAAATAAATTAATTATGCTGGAGGTGAGAACATAAAATTAAATATTAGGTGAGGTATGAAGTAAAAAAGGTTAAGAACCCTTGACCTAATGGGTCAACAAAACAGGTTGGTCCAAATTTTAAATGTCCAAAGAATTATTAACCTCTTATAATTTAAATATAATATATAATATAATTTAAATGAATTAACTTTATTAGAAACATTGTTACATTAAACTCCATTTTTGAAATCCATTCACTTTATAAATATTTGACAATTTTTTTGTGAATTTTGAATTTATTTTAAATGAAATTTGGGTTATATTTTTTTTAAATATGTTGAAATTTTTAGAACATCTTTTTATTTTGAAAAAATATTTGAATATTTGAATATTTCAAAATTATTTTTGCTATTGCAACTAACACACATACTGTACCGGCTGCTGTAATAGCAAAACTACTGTAGCCATCGATAGCTGTCATTACATTAAAATTATGGTACTGCACAATGTACCATAAGACTGATTGAAAAATAATTGCAATTTGTGGTATATCCTGTATTGTATACAGTGTATTGTATACAGTGTATTGTATACAGTGTATTGTATACAGTGTATTGTATACAATGTATTGTATACAGTGTATTGTATACAATGTATTGTATACAGTGTATTGTATACAATGTATTGTATACAGTGTATTGTATACAGTGTATTGTATACAGTGTATTGTATACAGTGTATTGTAAACAGTGTATACCATCAGGCTTGAAAGGGTTAATGCATAAAGGTTGAACTTGATAATTCTTTCTTACTTTGCATTTTCGACAATGAAATGAAAGTGTTGATTTCGTTTCTATAGTCACTTTTTAGTTCTTCAATCAATTGTAAATCTAAAGATAATGTAGAAAACTTTAAGATATGGTTTGCGAGAGTCTGCTTTAACATTTTATTTTCCAACACATTAACCAACTTAGTTTAAAAAAAAATAAATAAAAATGTGCTCATTCCATAAATCCAGTGTTAATTAGATTATTTTTCATTGAAAACTATTTCTATATTTGAGCGCATTTTACTCAGATTTTATTTCCCTCGGAATCTGATATAATTTATTAGTAATAATATCAGTTAATTTATTTTGAAGATATTACACTTTGGAGCTTAATTCGAAATAAATTTTCTTAAATAAATCTTTCTAAAAAGGAATGAACTGAAAAATTATTAATTTTTATTAATGTAATTTTAAAATCAAAATTATTTATTGGTTTAATATTTCGTGCCGTAAAAATATTATATTACTCAAATAAATTGATCAACTTACATATTCATTTGTATTGAAAAATTTAAATATTATTTTATGTTTAAAATCGCGATAAATTTAAACAAAATAATCCTTGCAAATTTTTATGAATTTATTTTTTATAAAACAAAATTTTTATTTATTATATTATTGTTTTTTCTTGTTAAAATTCGGCGTTTCCTACAACTGTCGTTCTCACTTTTTTCCAGGACGGCTTTTATCAGCATTGTTGAGCAGATTTATCATTATTCTGTTATTATTAGTCTAAATATTTCTCTTTATCAAAATCGTTTCATTCATAACTGGATCAAATAATAATTTGTAAGTGTTTGGATAATGTTTCGTCATCTTGTTCTTATTTTAATTTTGAGTGTATTTTTTCTTAAAAATGATATACAGGAATTAACTGTTTGACTAATGAAATATCTCCCTTTTATCATTTCCCCCCACAAAATTCTTCTTAGACGGTAACTAAATAATATGGAACGTGATGCGAAAAACATAAGTATGGAGTTGGTCAAGGAATTCATGCGCGGAGAAATCGCTCCAACTTTTTTAGGAGTTCGCTTTACACTTTTTACTAAGACTCTTTTACTTTATACTGTGTAATAGAAATTATCTGTTATTTCTGTAGACTAATCCAATTCTCTCAAGAAGTTATTAACCATAGGTTTATTTTTGCCCGTGTTTCACACCCTTTATAACTGAATATAAAAAATAATACACAAATCTATTTGTCACAAATGAACTCATGCTTGATTATATTTGATAAAATTCAATTCTATAACGAAAATATTCGTTAAACATTTCGTTTATGTTCTTTATGACTTTCGGTCAAACTTTCTTTTCCCATGTAACTCAAATTGTCTTTATTAAGTGTTTATTAAATTATTTAACCAGTCGTTTAATAAACTAAATAACCCTTTATAAAGGCACTGCCAAAGGCTTATGCTACATTTTGATCCTATGTCGCAATGAAAATAAATGTAATTTATTAGTGTAATTGTATGTAAATTATGCAAAGTGTATTTTTTATTTATTTCCTGATCGATTTTACATATTTTTGTTGATCTTTCAAGACTTTGAATGTTGGAAATTTTCTTTTCTTGGATTTTTCATTTCATATCATAATTTCAAGAATTTTTATTAATCTTTTTACATCTTACAAAAATGTTAAGTTTAAAAAACAAAAAAAAACAAAAATTAATAAATTTAGCCAGTTTAATAAAAATCTTAGCAAATATTTTATAGTGATTTACAATTTGGAAGGTTTTGGGCAATTCCAAATTTATACGAAAAAAAACATTTGGCGACATTTTAAAATAATCGACATAATTTAAAAAAAATTCCTTTTTAATTGCTCATTCACTGTAATATTGATTATACACATTTGACAGTTTTAGTGAATTCTGAATTTATTTCAAATGAAATTCGGATTATGTTTTTGAAATATAGAATGATAAATTTTGACAATTTTTTTAAAATTTTTGTAAAATTTATAAGTATAATTTTAACCTCGTAAAAGAAAAATTAATTAACATAATATTTATTGTGGTTGAGTGAAGATTATTATTACGGTTTTTGGGTCTACATTCTGAGGTATAATTTTAAATTAAATATTTTATTTATTAATTTTCAAAAAATAAAATTTAATAAATTTATGTAGTAGTCAAAATTAACTTCATTATTTTTTCCATTTAACACAAGTTTTCGGCACTAGATTTTTCAAGTATTATTTTACTATCACTTTGTTTTCTCAGAGACCCGAGAATTTTATATTTTAAATTAATTTTATTAGATGATAATTTATTTATTTTAATAAAATATGAGATAAAAAGAAAACTGAGTAAGTTTTGAGGTTGTTTGATATGAGTGTTGCTGAAAAAATTTGCGTAATAGAATAAAAGAGGCTTCGAAATCTAGTCTTTGTAAAAAAATATTTTTAACTCATTCTGTAAATGTTGACATTTTGTTTCATCAATAGATGGAATCACCTCATGTTCTTTTATTCGTGGTATTTGTTCGTTGTATTTTTATGTTTTCGTTAAGTTGAGTGAAGTTTGCGTCATATCTTATGCAAGCTTTCGACAAATCTTATTTTTAATTTTGTAAATAAAATAAAATGCATTTATTTTGCCAGTGTTTAAAATCATCAGCTAGACTTGTCTTATTTCACCCGATAAAAACAATTCCTTAGTTGAAAAATACAGACCGACGCTGTTTTTTTGATAATAATAGTAAACTGTATTTTTTTGTATGTTTTCCATTCTCATTTATTTATAATTAAATTTTCCCATAATTTCGAGAGAGTTTTTTATTTTGTTATTAAATTTTATAATTAAATAAGTTTGGCAACGATTTAAATAAATAATATAATATTTGTATTATTTATACACCAAAAGAAATATTTTTCAAAATGAGTTACTGTTATATTTTGAAAAGTAAAACTAAAAATATTTTCCTTAAAAAAAATTATCAACATTTTCATTTTTATCCCAGTTACTCACATTGAAATTTTTGAATAATTCTTTGGGAAATCGAAAATTGTGGTAAATTTTAATGTGTATTCAATACCAATTTTGCAAATCGATCAAAGTTTTGTAAATATTTGTGTTATTGATTGTTTATGTGAAAAGTGTTTATCGAATTTTTATCATTTGTTAGTGATTTTTTTTAATTTGTTTTTTATCGTATTTTAATCCGTCACGAGTTTTAATGAAATAAACTAAGAAATCCAAATTCAATTATATTTATTTTAGATAATCACATATTAATATCGAATGTTTTGTTTTTTGTTGTTTTTTAATAAACTTTTATTTACATTTCTTTTTACCATTTATTTCATAAATAATAAATAGTTTTCTCATATTGATTTTTTATAGAAACAATTACTCTTTAGCTTCGAATTTATTGGGAAAAATATGATTTAATTAAAAGTTTTATTAATATTTTTTTCATCGCTTCCATCGACTTCAACCCGACAAATTTCTGAATACCCGAACCAGACTCTAACGCTATACTTTTTATATCTAAATATATCATTTATAAAAACTTCTAATCTTTCATTGTTTGAGAGTCAAATGACCGAAATCAAATAAAGTGAATTTAGAGTCACACAAGAACTTATAACTGATTGACAATGTGTAAAATGCTTATTTGTGAAAGTCAAATGATATTGGTGACGCTAAGCATATTTTAGCTAACTCGACTGTCCGTATCTAGCAAGATGCCAAACTGGTCTGATTCCGACCATTTAAAGAAGACGAGAATCAAATCCATTACTCAAGGTTGTGTATTATTATTTAAGGAAATCGAATGGGATTCTACTAGAATTGAAGCAAATGGTCTTCAAGATGGCCAAGCTACCCCAGTCAAATTAATTACAAATGCAACCAAAGTACGCTTAACGATGAAAAAGAGCTTAACGGGTAACTTTGAATTTGGATTGTAAGAATTTAAAACTCAATTAAATATGGAAATCTTTAGGATTTTCCCGAAGTTTATAGTAAATATTATATTGAATATTATTTTATTTTACTACTGGTTAAAATTCTGATAATGGAAATATTTACAAAAATATTTGCTAATCATCATAGGTTCCTCCCGTCATGGAGGCTAGAGGAAAGGCACTCACCATTCTTTATGTTTTAAAAATTCAGTTTTTTAAATATTTCTAAAACGATTGTTAATGAATATTATATCAAATTATAAAAATATTATCATAAATTATGTTAATGAATCATTTCTGAATTTAATATTTGTGGAGATGTAAGAAATATCAACAATAATGCATTTTCTCAGTCACCGCTTATGAGTCTGCTGTAAAAAAAGAAAAAGCACAACGCATTATACATAAAGCAAAAATTAACAGGAGCCAAATTATTTCTTCATTAACCCGATTTAGCCCGATATTTTGCACAGTTTATCACATTAAGCACATTATTCCCAGTTTCTATTATTTGCTTTTGAACAAATATATCATTTAGATATGTTTTTGATCACCAAATGTTTTCTGCATTTTCTGACAAAGTCCTTAATTTCTGTGTAAAATAAAGAAATAAAATTTTCTTACATAATTTAACCGAGAGAATTCTGAAATTATTTTTCCACTTAGGGATAAATTCGTTTAAATTCTATGTCAAAGCCGTTCTGTGACGGTAAGGTAAAGATTGTTCTATAACAGTATCCTATTCCAAGGATTTTTCATTGTGCTTTAAATCTTGCTTTAAATTATCTAAAGGACTTCGAGATTATCATGAACACAACTGCATCTTTATTGAATAGAACAAATCCAATTCTCGTTTAAAAACAATTTGAGAGTTTTAGGATATGGAAAACTCTCAAATTGTTGATAAAATTTCATATTTGAATTCCTTAATGATTTCTTTGAGTGAACGATTTTCAGAATGAATGAACCGGCTTATTTACTTGTTCAAGAAATCTGCCAAGTAAAATGGAGCCGCTTTTTACCAAATTTGAGCATTGATTTATATAATATATATTATTCTTCACAGTGATACTTGATGCAATACTAAATTTTACAAACATATTGTCTAACCTTCCATGTCAAATAATATGGAGAAAGATACGCATGAGCTCCGTACTGCCCAACTGCAAACCATACATCTGAGTGATAGAAGAATGCTTTTGGATGATTTACATTAATAATTATTTAGGGGATTTTATAATAACAATTTCTTAATTTCAGCAATTTTGGATTAAATATGAATTTTGTATAATAAAATTTATTTGACAGTCCATTACAACAAAGTATTTATTTATTACCTATCAATCAAAATCTTTTTCAGAAAATTTGACCATAAACCGACGTAAAATATAAATAAACTGCTTCTTTAACTCGACTCGTGCCAACGGTAAAAGGATTTTACTCCTTCCTTTCACATAGTTATTCTGAAAAGTTTCATCTAAGAGAAGAATTCTGTCTATTCTCAAGGCCGATTCGTTCCTAAAAACGAAACTAAAATTTTGTCTACTTTATTTTAAATTAAAAAAAGAAGATTTTCGGTCTTTCAACAGCATTGATGTTATTAATTATAATTTTGTCGTTTATAGCAACTCTTATTGGTTATTATATATAGAAAATATATTAATTTAATTATTACATAAATCAATATGTGTATTTGTGAAAAACTCGAATAATCGATATTAAAATTAATTTAAAATTAAAAATATTTTTAAAATATAAAAAGGATGTTTTGATCCCATCAAAATTTTGACCAGTAACACATTTTTGGTGGTTTTGTGGGGGTAATTTTTGATGGATTTCAGCTAGCAAATTTTAATTCTTGGTGTTGATATGATGATTTTGCGGTTGACTATCACTGTAGCACTTTGGAATAAATAAATAAATAAATATTTAAATAAGATAAAATTTGTGTTGAATCAAGTAATTTCTTCTTACAATTGATTAATATTTTTAATTAAGTATCACAAATTTTGACACTATCAACGACTGGTAAAAAGTTCTACGATAAATTTAAATCAAATTAATAAAGTTGATAATTTCTATAATTCTTTTGGTTTTCACCAGTGATTTCTTTTCATTTTCCAATGACATTTAAAAAAAGGTTTTGACTATGAATCAGAATGATATTGATGTTTTATTGATATTCATAAATTTTCCGCAGTCTTTTTCAAGTGATTTTCATCTTTATCTTTTTATGTAATAAAATGGTTAAAAAAATTATTAGTTTTATATTTTATATTTACTTTATTGGTCAATTGAATTTTAATTAATATTAATATTGGGTTAAGTTAATTCAGGAACTATCATTTCGTCCAAATTCATTTCGATTTTGGACAAAATGAATTTTGAAGGAAATATCTTTGGGCGAAATTAATGTCTATCGGAACTAATGTCTCATTGAAACTTTTTATAGCACTCTCTCTCTCTCTCTCTCTCTCTCTCTACTTATTGTGTGATTTCTATGTTCTGCTTTAAGAGTGCCAAATACAACAGTAAGTCCAGTTGCAGTCTAAGCTATTCAAATTTTAAGGGAAGTATAATTTGATCACTGTAAAATATTACTAATTCATAATGAAATAAATATATGCACTGTCGAATTCAACGGGAAAGGGAAAACTTGAATTACATACTGGCGAATGGAGGCAGATGGAGACAGATGGAGGACAATGGAGGTCTGTGTGTATTACACACGTCCTTCAATGTCGATTTCTAATTTTTTTAAATAATTAAAATAAATTTTTAACAAAAACTTTTGGACTGAAAAAATTAATTACTATTTTGTTTGTTTAAAAAAAATTTAACTCTATCAAAGTTCAATTAAATACAATTAAATACAGACAGCTGAAATCATTACCAACAATGCAGTGAATGACACTGTTGGAATATTTCACTTTGAAATAAAGCTTCTGATCGAATATTTTATTTAATTTCCAATTATAGATCAGTCCATTATTGAATCGAAAACCGAATTCATTTTAATCGACTTATTCTGGGTGCTGACTATTTCACAAATCAAGGCAGCCATTCTCTTTACCGAATCATTAAAGGAGATTATCTCACAGTCCAATGACATGAATAAAGAGGCAGCAAAAATCCGTTTGGAGGTTTGACAATTTGAACTTTTAGAAAATTTATGATATTTCTCTCAACATATTTTAATTATGTCTTATGTGAAAGTTTGATCGTTTGAAAGAGACATTTAATTATTGTATCCCCCACTCCATTATGATTTATGAACAGCCCAATTACTCCTATATGAATCAGTAAATATTCCATATCTAGAGGAGCAATTAGATGTTATGTACTTTCTCCTTTTCATCAACTCGAAGAATTTACGATGGACATAAATTTTCAACACTAATTTTTCTTTTCATTAAATTTTCATAAAAACTGAAATTATCAGCGGAATTTTGTCGTCGCTGTCAAGTTTCTATTACAATATCCAGATTCATAATGAATGGTTTAAAAAGTGCAATTATAGATTTTTTTTATAAATAATTTAATTTGTAATTGAAAATTTCAATTAAAAATTTGAAAGGCTTTATAGAAAATATCGGCAAGAAAATATCATTCACGAGAAACCTGGAATTTATATCTATTTTTTGGGGATAGTAATGCAACAACTACACTTATACAGGGGTTTTCACTTTTAAAAAACTATTATTTCAAATAAAAAAACTATTGTTTCAAATAAAAAAACTGCTATTTCAAATAAAAAACCAGTGTTTGAAACAGACAACTTCTTGCTGGATAAAAAAATTACAACTGTATTTAAAAGAAAATTTTCATTTAAATCTCATTTTACACATAAATAAACCAACTAAACAAGATAACAGTCCCAAAGAATCACCAAAAGAATTTTTAATCAGAACTGCTCTCTGCTTACCGCTTTTAATGCATACCGCCTCATATCCCTAAAAACTCACTACAATCTTCAGCAGAAACAGTAGAACATCCAGTTAAAATGGCATTCTCAAGCTCTTTAGTCGTATTCAAGTTTCTTGTTTTTATGTAGCTTTTCCATTTTGCAAAGAATTTTTCAATTTCATTAAGATGTGGGTTGTAAAGAGGAAGTGGTAAAAGCTGATGGCTGCTTTGTTCAATCAATTCTCTGGTTCCTGCAACTTTGTGGATAGAACAATTATCCATTATTATTGTATTATTGTTCGACATCTGGTGTTATTTTCTTTGTCCTTGGAGCTCTAATCTTCTTAGCATATATTCTTCCAGTTTTTTAAAAAGTGTACGCTGCGTACTGCTTCATATTTGATATCTATATCGGTACTTATTTGCATTGGCGATTTTCCGGTTTCATATTTTGTGATAATCTTGCTTCTAATCTCATATGATAGTTGTTTTTTACTTGCAGTAGATATGTTCATAGCTGCTAAATATGGTTTTAATTATTCTTTATGTCAAATTGAAATCAATTACTTCCAAAATTATCGATCCACACCCTATATATTATTATACATATATTTTTGTAATTTTATTATATATTTGTATTTTATTAACCAGTAGTTTTTTTATTTGAAATAATAGTTTTTTTTTAAGAAATAACCCCGTGTACCTCTTTTTGTATCAAAAATAAGAAGGTTGAATCTGAATAATTCATAGAAAAGATATAATTTGTTTAATTTATTCGAAATTATTCACCTTGCACATTAAACAAATACATTGATTGGAATGTTGTTCATATTGGAGCAGCTAGCAGTTGCACGTTGGATATCTTCGACGGATACAACTTAGGATTACTTTCATTGTCAAAAATACGAATACAAAAAAATAAATACTTCCAAAAACTTAGTGATAATATGCACACATTAACTGTTGGACCATTTTAAAAGAATTACTTGCCTAGGATTCCTTTGAAATCATAAAACAAATGATCATTATCTTGACCTTCCTTTTATCACTTCTACCACTCAAACTCTTTTGTTTTGATGAAAAATTATCACCACAAGCATTTCTGTTCTGTCCCATTTTATACAAAACATAATGTTTACTGCGTCGTTATTTCGTTTTTCTGCCGTTGATTACAAATTTCTGTCATTTAATGCTCCACAATTCAGCTTCGAATTACTGAGGTGATATGAAAATATGAATCCGTGATACTTTATCCTGAAGACAGTTAATATTTATTTACTATTTATTTACTATTTATTAATATTAGAAATTCAATTAATATTATAATGAACAGTTCAGTGATAGTAATATAAGAATTTATTTTAGTTTTCACCACTGATTTCTTTTCATTTTCAAATGCCATTATTTTTATTAAAAGATATTTGACTATGAATCAGTAATGATATCGATATCACGAATGATATTCACGGATTTTCCGCACAGTCATTTTCAATTGTTTATGATCATTATCTATTAGTTTTATAAAATGAGAAAAAATTAACTTATTTTATACTTAAGCTCGTATTTTTTGGAGCTTGAGGGTTTTTCTTCATTTTACAAATCATACCAAAAGTCTTTTAGTCTATCTAAACTGAGAGCTGTTTTTTCACTATATATATTCCTCAAGTCTTCCATTAGATTAGTCGCATTGTTTTTATAGTAAACAAGTTATGAGAGTTTGCCTACGATAGACCCATTTCCATTATTCTATTAAATATTTTCATCAAACTAAACTAAGACAGTACAGATATATTTGTGGATCTGATAAAACAATAGAAATATGCATATGAAATATGAATATCCGAATAGACATTTAAAACCAACATCCTTTAATAATTGGAATGCGGGTTCTTGTAGGAGACTTGCTGTTGGTGGAATTTTCCCAACAGAAATAACTGGAATTAGTCGAAGGATTTGAAATTAAAAAGCTTGAGGCAAGTTTTGTCTGGTTAAATATATCTGGCAAAAATCAAATTTATATCATATAATATTACTTACATTCAAGTTCAGTTAATATAAAATTATCGCTTAATTGGAAAATATTTTAAAAATCCGATTTTTGTTAACTTTTTTATTATTTTAAAAATTAATTCATCTTTTATATTAAATTTTAAATAATATTAAGTGCAATTTTGAAACTTTCGGTAAATTGTCTATTTCTTTCTCTTTGTCTCTCATCTTGGTTGGTCATTTTTCGTTTCCTTACAGCCTACACATTGATTGGATATCGCCCGTGAGAAAATAGCGAGTGGTTCGTCAACTTTTGGAGACCTTGATTCTTTACTTTTGTTTCAGCGAGTAGTACTTACTAGGAAATGCAGTATGATAACATACTGGTTGATAGGCACATAAAAACAAAAGCCATAAATCGTCTAAATGCAAATGATGACCTATGTATATATATATATATATTATATATTATATATATATATATATATATATATATATTTCAGAAGAGGAGCTTCAATTCAAATTTTTAGCCATTAAAAATTTAGGTCTTTTTTTGTATGTATATGTAAATTTGTGACACCGTTTGATCTATATTCTGATCTAGTATATCACTTCATACGATATGCAATTTAAAAATTCACATTTTCAAGTTTAAAGTTTCAAAACCTAAAAACGTAGTACTAGAGAAGTCTTGATGATAAAATATAATTATGTAATTATTAATAAGTATAATCGTTTTTTTAAAATTGTTTATTGTCTAAGGATGACAGTCAAGCTGTCGAAATACATCGCAAAATATATTTTATTTTTATGAATAAATTACCAATTTTACTAATTTTTATTTAATATGTCAATTGATTTGTATGTTTTTAATAAAAATTATCTTGATATAAATGTGATTTTTTTAATAAAGGGTGCCGAACTTGTTTTTAGATCCAAGGAAGTGTCGATCAGTTGATGTTAAGAATCATTCGTTTAGATGGACTGTCACTCGTTATTGGATAGGTTTTTTATTTATTGATACGTCAAGATTTATTTCTTTCTCACATAGAGGCACAGAAGGTTAAAAGTTTGAGAATCATTGAAATAAATAAATTAAAATTAAAATGAGACACTTTGCATGAATAAAATTGCACTTCAAACAGTTTATTCCTTTCGTTGTATTTTCTTTTAGGCATTTTTGTTCTTGGCTAATAATGTTACTAGAATTCCCGATGCACATCATTGCAGAATCTCAATGAAAATCATATAATTCTCTTTGATTAACCTATTTATTAATTTATTTAATTTGTTTTAGTTAAACATTTTCATTCCAGTGTAAATCAGTAATTATTGCATTTCCTTTCAGGCTACTAGAAATTCTAATATCCGACCGGAACTTATCATTAATGATAATTCAACAAATTGGTCATTTACCAACACTTTGAATAATCGACAGAAACTTTTCCAGAAATACAATTTAAAAGAAACTTCTTATCACGTCCTTGTTTCGAGAATCGAATTTCATTTCTGTGAAGAAGGCGATCAAAGTAAATATTAGATTTTCATAAATTTCTTCGTTCAATTTCACTTATAAACCAATTGAAACTCACTATTTTTTTAAAATCAAATTTATTTTATTAATGTTAATTAAAATAATTTCATTTTACAAACTTTAATATTTATAGTATACATTGCAAACCCTATTGTTACCGTAATGCAGAAACAAATGCTATAAAATAATCAATTTATATCAAAAAACCAATAAAGAAAAGAATTTCAATAATTTATTAATCAAAATCAGTAGACATTTAGATATTCTTTGATGATATGTATTGGAATGTTTTAATCAATAAAAACTAATTTTAGATTACTTGAAACATGAGAGGATCAAATTGAAGATCAAAGATTAATAAAAGAAAAATAATTATTTTGACTAAAGATCTTGCGCTTGAGAATGGAATCAAAAATCTTAATTTTTTCGTCAGCTTGGATTCAAGAGTTTTTATCCGGAAATAGATTTTCTTTGAAAATGAGTTTCAAAAATTAACCGAACCTTTTTGCAAATTTAACCAAGAAAAAAAATTTTCTTTTCATCTCTTTCGCTTCTATCTCGTTTTTGTAAATAAAGATTAAATATAAAAAAATGTTTTCTGTCAAAAATTATCTTGATTCCAAATATAAGATTTTTATTTACATTTTCCCGAAACCAATATTTCTCATGGCTAAGGGGGGATGGTGGTGGTGGCAGTGTTTCATGTGCGCTAACATGGGTTACAAAAGAACTGACTATGATATTCAGTTTTTTTTAAATGCTACCTCATGGTGAATAATTAGTAAGTTGAACAATACAAAATATTTTCAAAAATGTCAACACACACATTTAAAATTTTTAATTCCTCGCTTCAACATTGATGCCATTTGTGCTTCCAACGCAGAAAAACTATAAAATCCAGAAACACTTTTTTCAACAGAGGGAGGGCTTCGTTCCTGTGTGCTTACGTGTACACATTTCCATGCCAGAATTGGATTTAATTGAACTTTTCCAGCTATTTTTTTTATGTAAAATTACTTTCGACTTTATATTTAAAACGAAAAATTACAGTATTATCAAATAAAATTTTGCGTTTTATCTCAATTGAGGAAAGTTCAAAGGAACTTGATACTGAAAAAGATTGTATATTTTCTACTAATATTTAGTAACGAACTATTATTATAAAATACTTCTCCCTATAACTGTGCACCAGGTATTTTTATATCATAATCATATGTCATATTTTATTGAAATCAAGCCATTTGATAGTTCTTAATTAAGCGAATATCATTAAGAAATGGCCACTGATGTCCCTTATTTCCTATTTTATATCAAGGTAATGACAATGATATTACCGGTTTATTACCTCTGATTTTGGACCATCACATTTTAGCACTTGAAATTTCCAAGTCTCAAGCATGGATATAATGGCAAGTAGTTCTCTTCTGTGTACTCTTCTATGTCTTGGGATATGAATATTTAATGATAAAATTTTTTTTCAAAAATCTGACTTTATAGTTGATGCTTTCCACAAATTAAACCGATTTTATTCATTATATTAAATATCTCTATTTGAAAGACAGGAATAAAAATTTCTATGTAAAAATCATACTACTTGATGACAAAAGTTTTAAGTAATTGATAAATTATTAGATGTTTTCCAATGAATACTTTTACAAAATCAAACCACTTCATTGCACATAGAGTCATGAAAATCGTCTGTTCCGGTTCCCCTGACTCAAAGTTTATAGGAATAAATACTGAATTTGAGAACTAAATTTTAATGACAATTATTGAGAATTTTAAAATTAATATTTAATAAATTCAAAAACCAAAAATTTATGTAATTTGCAATAAAATAATTTAAAATTTTCTAGCATCTTTGTAGCTTTTTATTCAGGAAAACTGTTATTATACAAAGTCAAATAGGAATATAAATAAATTGGAATTTAATAAATTATTGTGAACGAAAATTCGAAATGTTTTAAGAACAAAAATTAACATATTTTAACCTCCAGTCAAAACATTGATTCAATAAAATTCATTGAAAATAAAAAATGTTTCACAGAATTGACTTTGTAGACATTTATTTCAGTTTTGGAATATTAATAATATTTTATATAAAATATTATTTTTATTTCATTACTTAGAATTTTATGTTGTTTGAAAAAATTTAACAATTAATTGTTTTTTTCAAGTCAAATAATGTTAGTTTTTAAAAGAAAATTTACCAATGATATAATGCTGTCCAAAATAATTCCAGTGAAAAAGTTGTCTAGTTTGTATTACGTCTTGATAGCATATTTTTTAATATGCAATTAAGAAAATTGAAAATATTATGTTTCTCCTATTTCTTGATATTGAAAAAGAATATTTATCCCATTATTTTACATATTTCCAGGTTCATCTCTAAGCAAAAATTCTGTTTTTAATGGATCAGTAAAATTTCTACTCACAAATTGTCAGATAGATCTCTACCCATATCATGTAGCAAGTAAGATTTGATTTTTATCATTTATTTTAATTACATTTGTAAATATTTCAGTGTCATTTGTTTGATAGAATATAAATAATAGCATCATTAATAATAAATACAATAAAAATTTTTTATTAATAATAATGATAAAAATCAATCAAAATAATATGGATTAATTTATATATTTTAAACAAATTAATATTTTTAAATTAAAAATTTAAATAAATAAGTATTTAAATACTTTTACTTTTGAAATTCGATAAAAATATAAAACAATTTTCTACTATAATAAAAATTTTAAATTAAAATATTGAATCATTTTACTTAAAATAATAAAACAATATTAGCATTTCTTATAAATATTTTTTTACTGAATTAGCAAAAGTAGAAGATAAAGACCATAAATGATAAATCAATCCTCTCACCATATTTCTCTTATACTTAAATTCAGAAAAGCTTTCTGGAGAAGTATAAAGACCAGTATCAGTTGGCTTTCTATAAATCTCGGTCTCATAATGTTTATCTTTGCGTTAAATTAATAAATCCAAGAACGTAATCGAAGACTTTCTCCCCGTTTGTGAATACAGTATTTTTATGTAAACTATTCATAAAATGCAAAAAATAATTATAAACAAAGGGTTTCTCAAATTGGAAAGAAGCAATTTTCCGATTCTAAACTCCCCAAAATTATTGATTCTATCGTTGGTGCTAAAGAGGAACCCATAGCGATTCCATTGATACCATCATTACTGAAAAGAAAATTTGTATTTGAATAATAGAGATAGATAAATGATAGTCACATAATAAGTTGGTCTGAAAATTCCAATAGCAATTCATTGTCAAACAATCAAGCTTTATCCAAATGAATATATTAAATGCAATAATTAACATTATCATCACATTTATTTAAAATAAGTGCTGTATTTTTTAAAACTGTGTTTATTTATATTATCATTGTATTTGTTATTGAACTGTTTTTTACTATTAATGGCAACATATACTGCAAGCTGGCCAACATAGCATTTTTTTATATAGGGTTTCCAAAAATCCCGGGATTCGGAAAATTCGGGATCCCGGGATTTTTATTTTTTCAAAATAAATTTTTATATTTTTTCTAAATTTATATACCAAATATTTTTTTATTATATCAAAACTAAAGATTTTACATAAATTATTGTAAATTAAGCTTATTTAAACATCTACCTTTCGATTTTCTTTAAAAAATAATATCGTAAAAATACTAAAGCGTTCAGCATTCTTGTTGACATTCGATTTCGAATTTTCGAGCAAATGAATCCAGATATTGAAAAAATTCGTTCAGAAGCTGTTGATGTTGATTTTATTGTCAATAAAGATTCATATAACTTTTCCAAATTTGCAGATTTAGCACCAGAACATTCATATTGTGACATCTCATTTTTTTAGAAACTTTATTTAAAACTTTCTTTGCATTCAAAACTTTGTTAATTGATTCCTGTAGCTTATTTTCTCTCTGCATAATTTTGTCAGGTTGTGCTTCGTCTTCTGAGCCTGAGCCCGAGCTTGAGGTTTCTTTTTCTTTATTGTTTAAAGAAAACTTTTGGTGTAATTGTTCGGCAAATGATTTAACTTCTTCTTTGCTTGAATACTCCAAGAACTTATTTCTTTTTGCATATGTACCATTGTGAAGGAAATATAACAAAGACACAACTTTTTTGTTTCGTCTTGCTAAAAGTTTGTCTTTCAATTCTGAGACGAGCTCTGCAGCAAGCGGATGTGGATTTTCATTCAGGGTCTCAAATAAGTATGCAATCGAACCTTCAGAAGTTAACAAGTTACTGTTGTTTTTACTTAGCTCATTAATTACTTCAGCAGCAGGTGCAAGTATTTGACTAATTACTGTCAGAATACTGAAATGTTCTTTGGGTAAAATTTCTCGTCCAATTTCTATTAGCGTATCATTGATGGGTTTCTTAAGCTTTATGAATCGTGCAACCATTTGATCTGTAGATTTCCACCTTGTTTTACAATCCAAAATTAGGTTTAAGTTTTTGCCTTCTTGTTCCAATACATGCTTTTGAAAAATTGATTTGCGAACAGACGAATATTTAAAGAACTTGACAATTTTTCTAGTTTGATTTAACACCTCACTAATGCTCTGAATCTCTGTGTAATCTGGTTCTGAATCCAAATCATTGAAAAATGCATCTCTGCCTTTTGATTCCTCATATTCTGTGTCATCTACGTCTTCTACGACCCCAATTTCTTGACCACTTTCTGAATCAACCTGAGTTGATTTATTCTCATAGAAAACTTTTACCACAGAATTATGAATAGCGTGATTGTAGCAGACTTGAGAAATATTTTTGTTGAGTTTTCCATATTTCACCATTACTGCAGCTCCATCATTGCTGGATGCTACAATATCATTTTCCAAATCCAATTTGAATTCATCTAAAAATTCTGTGACAAGTTCAGTTGTCCTTTCGGCGTTACATGATCCTTCCACGAGTTTCAACCCCAAAACAATGTCTTCTTCAGGCTCGTGTAATGTAATATTCAAATATTTGCGTTGTTGACAATCTGACCATTCATCGATGCTTATTGAATATTTTCCACCAATTTCCAGTCTCTTTTTCAATTTTTGAATAGTTTCACCTTTTTTGTGCTCATAGAATTCATAGATTAAACTTGCTACAGTTGATAGACTGTTGGGCATTTCCAATTTTTTCAATCTGATGTATTCTCGTATACCCTCGGAATTCAAAATTGCGTGTATAGAAAAACCATCTTTCGCTGCAAATTTCGCCAAAATCTCACCGAGTGTTTCTTTGTAAAAATACGAATCTATTGAATGACTGCTTTTTGATTTCTTTGTGGGTTCAAGATCTGAATAATTTTTCCTTTTTGTTGAGGTTGCTTGGCTGTTTTTCAACACGTCTGGATGGGTGGTCTTTAAATGAGTCCATAAACCTTTTGTTGAACCTCCTTTGGTTTTCAATTTGCTAAAACATTCATTACAAATTCCATGATCGTTACCATCTTTTTTGTAGTATTTCCAGACGTCTGACATTTTCTAAAAAATGATTATAATTATTTCACGATAAAATAATAAAACATCAATTTAATAATCATTTTAAGCCATAGTTATCAAAATATACTAGCTTTGAAATTCAAGGTTTGAATCACTGTCAAAGATTTACAGTTCAGATAATTTTTTCAATCCAGAAAATGCACGACAAATTTTTCAATTATAAATTATACAAAAGAAACAAGAGCAAGTTCAGAATAAAAAACGGGGGGCAAGGTATTTTTGTAGCTTTTCGGCATTAACTTGAAGATTCAATAGAGAAAAACGTGGAACTTTCTGGGTTTTTTAAACTGGAGCTTTTCATATCCGAATCTTCAATTCATTCCGTCGAATCATAAAAAAAACTCTTCAATTTTTCCTTTGAAACTGAATTATATTCAAAAAAAGTGGAGATATTTTCAACAGAAGATTCGTAATCCCAAAAAAAACAGGAACAAAATCCCGGGATCCCAATCAATTTTTTCCGGGATCCCGGGATTGAAAAAAGGCTATATTCCCGGGATTCGGGATCCCGGGATCCCGTTTTGAAAACCCTATTTTTATATATAGCGTGACCCATAATGGGCACCATGTGGGTTTTATACTTACTCAAAGACCAAAGAAATTCCATGTGGATGTTGATTTGTTTGCCCACATAGATGCAAAATATTCAGTGTGAATAGATGTGAAATATTCAGCCTTCGAAACGCGTAAAAATGAAAATTAAGAGGATTCTGGTCAATTAATTGATGACAATTAACTAACATCAGGAATTTCCAAAAATATAAATTTAATACTATATAAATTTATTAGTTAAATTGAAATATAATTTAATGCTAGTTTAATTTTACTATAATTTAACTAAATATACTTTTTGGAAAAACGTTTGATTATTAATTCTTTTAGTTAAATGATTGTCTGGAAAATAATCAAACTAAACAAATGAATTTATATCACACCATATTTTTACTAATTGTCCTAGCATAATTTTTTAATTTCTGCAAAATTCTGAAATACAAATGCATTTCTAGAGTTTTGAAATTTTTTTTAATTAGAATCATTTTTCTACATTGAATAGTTGAATTTCAATTTTGAATTTTTTATTTAGATATCTTGTTGCACAAAAATTGCATTTACTGAAATAATTATAGTATTATAATAAATAGCATTTTTTTTCAAATTTCATTGTTATATTTTTGATTTTTATATTCATAATAATATTATTATTATTCAATTTATTCACGAATGTCTGATTCTAATGAAAGAATAATAAGAAACATAACGTGATGTCCACTGCAATTCCCAATAGTAGACTAGTTTCGAGTTAATGGCTTTCATCAGTACTATGCTGGAGGCGCTCAGATTTCTCTTCGCACCAGGTAAGTATATAACAATGTCAAGTTAACTCTGCTATGCACTCATCCTGCTGCACTGGATACAAATAAGTTTGCAATGCTTGGCTTTGAGGCAAGACGTGAAATCTGAGCGCCTCCAGCATAGTACTGATGAGAGCCATAAGCTCGAAACTAGTCTACTATTGGGAATTGCACTGCACATCATGTTATGTTTCCTTTAATTTATTCATTATTATTATTATTATTATTATTATTATTATTATTATTATTATTATTATTATTATTATATTTGAAATATTAATTTTATAAATTTTTCCACCAAAGGTATGACAAGAGATCATTTCCCAAATTATAAAGAGATCCATCGTATGCGGAATATCTGGGTTACTAATACTTATACTCGAAAGTCATCCTTTATAATTGACGATAAAAATCAAATAATGGAAAGTGTCACTCTTGTCAGGTTCAATGATATTAGCATGCATTGTGTTTCGACAGCTCAGAAAACAAACAATTGTTTATTTGTTAGTTCAGACATAGCTCGCCATAAATTACCAGCGAAAACCACAACTTTCTTTCTCGATATTACTGATCACTATTGGCGTTCGGGAAGTTCGCAGAATTTACCGGAAACCACTTTATACTGTCAAATAAATCCTCTTAATTTGAATCTTGATTGGCCGACGATAATATGGCTCAATGCATTTCAATTGAGTTTAAAAAATGAATTGGTAATAATTGTAATTTATATTGTTTAAAAATTTATGTATAATCAACATTTGTTATAATAAGCGTTCGCAGCAGTTCACGACCTAGGGGCTATGTTATAGATATCAGCTGTTTTATTAACAGTATTTTCAGGCATGGAATAAATTAATAAGATTACAGATGTTAAAATAACTGAAATGGTTTTTTCTCTTACTTCATATGAATATTGCCAAAATGCACCAGCAAATCGAATTTCAGAGCATTTTCTGTATTTTGCTTTGGAGGCAGACAGAAAAGAAGGACCATCATTTATCAGTTGCACGAAGCAAATGGAAATGAAGCTCCATGCAAGGCAACTATTAAGAGAGATTTCCTCTGACAGAAGTTTGCCTCTTTCTCGTGATTTTTGAATCTTTCGACGTTTTTGTAAGTTGATTGAGAATTCCTTAAGTTCTGAGATGATTTAATAACACGATACGCGATTTCAATTACCGACACTGCAAAATCAACGATAATTTAACTTTATGTGATTCAGTATAATATGGCTATCTCATTCACGTGATATACCAGGGATGAGCAACCCGCGGCCCACGAAAATTTTTTTTGCGGACCGTCGAGCATTTGTTTTTTGTATTTTTATATTATAATGTTTATTAGTAAATATAAAGCTTTGTAAATTATTAATAAGTGCGCCCCGCCACAAAATTTTAAAATTTTAATTGGGTTAAAAAGGTTGCTCACCCTTGAGATAGACTGTTCTTGTATTTTCTTTTGTTGTCATTTACAAATAAAGGTTACGTAAACTATGATCAAATACTTCAAAAACAAGAAATAAGCACTTGAAGACAAATAATATGAAATTTTGTCCAGAAAAGGTTTGACTTCATAAAATTACTTTCCGAAATCCCAAATAAATATATCTAAATGGAACATATTTTTATCTTTTAATATAAATTACGAAATGTTTTTTCTATAACTGTTTTTGCATCTTTTCTACTAGATGTTTTTTTTAAAAAACAGTTTATAAAGTTGCTCGCTTAAGATGTGATGCAACTCACGTGGAAAAGCACATTGAACTTCCCAAAATCAACTTCCAATTTCCACGAACATCCGGAAAGGTACATAAGGTGACACCATCCAATGCCAACTTTTACCGAGCTGGCTTAGAATTACTTCACGAAGACTTGCTTCCGAAACCTCATTCAGCAAAAAACAACCCCAACATTCAAACTTCTTAAAAGCACATTTGATTTCGTTTCTTTTCTTGTCACCTTCGATAAGTTTTTATTCTTTTTAAATTTGATTCTTATCCTACTGTATATTAATATTTCTCCTTATTTAACACAAAATTTTGTCTTTGTTCAAAATGGAGATAATATAAATAATTTTTAAGTGTTAAACGGAAATAGACAATTTATATGGCTCCTCGTATTGGGAAAATCTGTATTATCAAAGTAAATTGAAAGAGGGATTATTCAAAAAGAAATTTTCAGTTACATTTTTAGTTAAGAATTCCTAAAAAACGCAAAAAATTGGGATAAAATTTGCAATTAACATATCAATTAGACGGAAAGATTTTGTCGAATTAATGACAAGGAATTTTCAAGGAATTATTGAAAATGAATTTTCATCCATATATAGAAGAAATAATAATTATTTATATATTTAAATTTCAACATTGAGTGGGATTTTTAATTTTAGAAATTAAGTCAGTGCGCAAATAGCTTCCTCACCAGTCAAGAGCCCTCAAGTTGTCAAAAGCACCCAGCAATTCACATTGAAGCCATTATGCCTCGGGTATTTAAATCTTATTGGTAATTTTTTTATAAACTCAAGAAATTACAAATGATTTATAAACATGTTTTTATTATTAAAAAAGAACTTTTCTTTTCCATTTACAGATAACACTCTCGCCTGACAAAATTGTAACCGGCCAGTCGGATCGTCCACAACTGATTCAAATCCAAGTTGGAACTTTGACAATAGACAATGTTTGTCAAACGAATTCCGACTGTGACGTTATTCACCAGGTCGTTCAAGAATATCACAGATCCAATTTTTTCAATGGACATACAGATTTCCTATTTGACATTTCAGGCTCCATGGGCAATGTGAAAACTAACACGGTAATTAACTTGAATTATATTTTCGGAAATATTTCCTTGAATTTTGGATTTTGAGAAAAAAACTTTAGCAAATTCAAAATTTATTTTGACTAAAACTAACTTATTATAACTAAACTTTATTTCAGAATCGGAATTATGGTGCTTGCAATTTTCAATTTTTTCTATAACTCCTACGCGACTTAGAGCTTTGTCTGTCTAATTTGAATTACAGTTTTTTCGACGTTTTTCTTCCTAGATGGTAAAACAACATTATTAGGGATTTATTTTGAGCAAAAGGACTGCCATAGGCTCCTCATAGTTACAATAACATCATTGAAAACCAAAAAATGCTACCTAACACATTAATGGGCATAAAATTGATAGAAGAATATGCAACAACATAAGGGAAAACTAATGATGTAAAATTAAGTGCAGAATCTCAAAAACAAACTATATTTCAGGAAAGCACTTTATCGAAAAAAATGGAACAAATAACAGAGAGACTGGTAAAACATACATAGAACAAGAGAAAATAGGGAATGGTAAAGACGATAAATAAGTTTAAATTAGTAAATCGCGTTATCAAAGCTGTCAATATTATGAGGTTTATAACAGATAGGTCTTTTAATCCTATGCCAACACATTAACATAAAGTATTAAAAATTTCAAATGTGTATAAAAGTAACTCCAGAAAAGTATAAAAACAAAAAATAGATAATACAATTAATAAGTCTCATTAAATAATTTGAAACATACATCGTGACCTCAGATAACCAGACAGATCGACACAAACCAAAAACAACACTTGACATAACAACACTGTGACAAAAGCACAACTAGGACAACAAGAAGTAAAAAAAAAGAAAGTATGAGCTTCTCCATGAGCCACTGTATGCCACAGGTATGAAGTTGAGGAAGACAAGTTGAAATACCAAAGACGAATGGCAAATTTACAGTGAGAAAAAATGTATGAGTAATAACAATAATATTTATATGATGCCTCTTTTATTATTAAATAATAAGATAATTAAAATATGATTAATATATAATGTGTTGTTTTGGAACCGTGACATCAATAAGATAAAACTATCATCATATAGTTAGTATCTTATTTTAGAATGTTTTATTGTTTGATTATGAATCAAATGTTTTATTGATATTATTGTGAATATTATTGTGAACACTATCGTTAAAATCATTTCTCTTTGATATTAGTTATAATATTTTTTAATTGCCTATGTAGAAAATTGAAAAATACCTAACAAAGGCATGGATCAGATATGATATATTCCACAAACATGGAAATTAAATGAGATATTCAATTTAAGTCGGTTTTATTTTGAGGATTGATTTGTATTCTTATGCATAATTCTACGCATGAAATTAATCCAGATAAGAATGCATTGAACGTAAATGTGCCAACAATACACAATAGATAAGTTGCACAATTCCAGTTAATAACACTTAGCATAAAAGAATCAATTAGTGTCATTCTCATGACAGTAGTTTTGGAATAATCAGATGCAAAATTAGATATAATATTTAAAACTGATAAATTTGAAATTTTCAATGCACAAATTTTATTGGGAATTTCGCAAAAAAGTGTTTTTTCTTATCTAAAAATTTAAAATTTCACGATAGAAGTAGGGCTTCCATTTTACTCGAGTTTTAATAACTTGAGTAGTCGAGTACCTTTTTTTTAATTAACCGGTTACTCGAGTATAACATATTATAAAATTAAATTAATCCATTAAACATTAGAAAAACATTTTAGTCAAAAAAAAAATCTTTTTAGTCAAAATATTAATTATTTAAATATCTATACATTTTGATTGAAATAATATTTCAAAAATACGAGAACATTTAACGTATTTACGCCTAGTCGACTTCGTATTTTTGTCATTTTGTTTCGTGATACCGAGAATACTCTTTCGCAAGAGGTTGATGTTGGAGCTACAGTCAACAATGCATTATATAAGCAATCCATATCATCACTTCTTTTCCCTTTATTTCCTTGAAGATTTTTAAATTCTTTTTCAATGTTAAATTAATTTTCTTTAACTTTCTTAGGTCTAGCCAAACTTTGAATACAATTTTGTAAATTTTCGTATTCCGTTAATTCATCTTCTTCTAAATGTATTATTTCAGTTTCTAACTCTTCTGCAACTTCACGATTTTCAAATTCATTGTGGAGAAACAATCTTAGATATAGTTGCTTGGCATAATTTTTAAGGCTAGATTTAGATGAATAATTTAAAAACTCATTTTCGTTTGGTTTAACGTAAGTTCCCTGATGTAAAAATATAAGTAGGGATACCATATCTCTATTTCTACGTTTCCCAATTTCATTTTTTAATATTTCTAATATATTTAGTGATAGTTCAGTATCTATATTCTTAAGTTTCTTCATAACATATAAGATTGTCCCTTCTGTTGTTATTAAGTTGGCATCTTTTTTGCTAAGTTCTTGAACTGCTAACATTGTAGATTTAAGCGTAATTGATATGCTTTTTAGAACAAGAATATATTTTTCATCAAACTTTTGCAAACCAAGTTCTTCTAAGGCATTATTTAAACATTCAATTAAATTTAAAAATCTATTTACAGCTGATGCCAATGTATTCCAACGAGTTTTTACATCTAAAATTAATCTTAAGTTCTTGTCTTCTTTTTGCCGTACATGCTTTAATAGAATTTCAGTACGAATCGATGAATTTTTAAAAAATTTAATTATTTTTCGCATTGCATATAACGCTGATTTAATATCAGAAACCAATAAAAAACACTTCGAATTTTGTTCCATTTCCATTACTAAATTTCCGTCATCTTCTTCATCAACTTGATTTTCTTCATCTTGATCATCTTCATCATATAAAAGTTCTTCATCATCATATTCAGTCTTATCTTCATCTTCAACTACACCATCTAAATTAACTTTTTTTTATAAAATTTTAAGGACAGCTAGATGAATTGTGTGGTTGTAGCATAATTGTTTTTCTGCTGTAATAATTGATCAATACTTCACCATTACACTCGCTCCATCATTTGTTGAGGCAGCAATATCCGTTTCGAAATTCACTCCAAATTCTTTCAAAAGGTTCTCCACTAACTCTTTGGTTTTTTCAGCAGTACATTTTTCTTTAATTTCAACTAGTCCAAGGACTTATTCCTTTGAATTTAAAGACCGCAAAGTCACATTCAAAAATCTCCGCATTAAAACATCTGTCCACTCGTCAACTGCTATACTAAATTTCTTTTTTGAATGCAATAATCTTATTAATTCAGTTTTGGTCTCTTGTTTATTTTATTCCAAAAAGTTTAATACATGTTTTTGAATACAAGCTTTTCGGCATGCTATAATTACGGCTGGTAACATAGCCTTTAATTGCATCTGAATGAATCATAGCATTAAATGAAAATCCATCCTTTGCTGCACATTTCGCTAAAATAAACTTATTTGAGATTTTAAAAAGCTCTTAATTGAAGAATTAGATAACTTCATTGTTTTTGATGTTGACGGTTAAGAATCAGTATTGCATTTACTATTTCTAGAAATAAGCAAATCTTGCAATTTAAAATGGTTTATTAATCCAGTGGTGCTGCTTTTCTTACAGCTTGGAATTGTTCAGCAGTGATTGCATTTAGCTTCATTTGCATTGACTTTTTGAAAATAATTCCAAGCTTTTGATTTTCTTTTACTCATTATGCCTATGGATAATTAATTAGTTAAAAAATGATTAAATAAAACTATTAGAACTTAACCTTATAAAAAAACTATTAAAGTTGAAAATTTATCAAATAATAATAAAATTATTGTTTGATTTTAATTATAATAATATAATAAAAATATTGTTTACTTATTTAAGACATTGACATTGACATAATAAGAATAAAATAACCGTCAGATTGCCTAACATTCACTGGCCAGGTAACATTGACCGAAAACCAGAAAATATTTTAAACGTTCTTACGGCCATCTTATTTGTTATAGAAACACTAAACAAGTTTTATGAATTATGTTAAATCAATCTTTCAACAGATGGCGAATCAGTGTTTATATATTATGAAAATTCGATACTCTTTTTAATCGTAGTTTTTAGTATGGTCTCATTTATATGCATCAAATTTCAGTGATATTTTACAAAAAAAATTGTTTTATTAAAAACCGAGTACTCGATTCCATTAACTGAGTATTCGAAAACTCGATAAATTGGCGAATTTGTCGAGTAACCGAGTTTCGGAATGGAAACCCTAGATAGAAGTTTACTTCTTTGTCTTAATAAAAGAAATTCTTGCCTTCCTCCACGGATTTTATTATTTTCGTGTTTCTGTCTCTGTGAAGCTGTCAAGTAGCCGTTTGGTAATTTCCTCTCGCTTTCAAAATTTCCAGCTATATGATAATGTGTGCGAAAATAATGACAAATTCATTAGACATTCAAAACCTTCTAATAAAGTCTTCGTGGGAATTGAAACCTTTTCGTTATTCTCGCCAGTCTGATTATCATCATTTATCTTAAGAATAACTCCAATGATTTCACCCTTGCTTTATATTTAATTCATGCATGAAATATTATTAAAAGAAACAAATATATGTTGTTATATGTCAAAAGTCATTTTATATATTGTTTTTTCGTATATTTATCTTTGCCTCCTCCCCGTCTTCAGATCGAATAGCTGGTAGAAATGTTATCTAAATTTTGAATAGTTCTTTTTTTAGTATAATATTTTCGTCGTTTCTACGTCTATTCATTATGGAAACACCCATAAAATTATATGTATAATATTTGATTTCCCTTCTGTAAAATTATTAAATTGCTTGCATTTCATTTATAATTGGCTAATAAATTTTTATGTAAAGAATAAATCTGGAAAATCAAACAGAGACAACGACAAGTCTTTATGGCAAATATGCTGCGAACCTATTTGGATTGATTATGAAGGTGCAAAATCTTACAATAATAAGCCCAAATCCTTTCTCGATTCTGTTCATTTAACCCTTTGGATTAGTATTTCTAACAGTCCAAGTTCCGAAATCGGTATTATTTGTAAACTAAGAGATCGTTTAGAAATCAGATTTGACCATTATCAATTGCTATTAGTGTATAGGATAATGGATAGTATCTCATCGGCGTTAACCTTAATGCAGGAGGATGAAAATATGTTTACTAAACATGAAACGGCACCAACAAGTGTTAGTACAATTAATATGATATTACAGATTGATAAGACATCTATTCGCTTTGAATGGCCGTTTTCACCGGTTATTGTCAATTCTCCAACAAACTGCTCCTCTTCGCTTCAACTGAAAATTCTCGATAATTGTGATGAAGAAATCTCAGAAACAAGCGATGCACAGCAACAAAGAAATGAAAAACCAATTTTTGAAATGGAATCTTTTAACTTTAAGCAATCAAACATTTCATCGGAAAAAACAAAAATCTATAACAGTTGTATAAATTCTAGACAAACTAGTCCTATTAATGTTAATCTTGACGGATCACCAATACTACAGCCTAATAGGAGGTCTTACACGTCTCTCATGTCAATAAATAATACTTTGCACAACGGCAGGAACATTCCATCTTCTACCATCAATTTGCTCAACTATAAAAGCGTTAAAAATCTCATTGGTGGAAAGATTAGCAGAAGAGGATCTCAAAATTCGCTGAATACCTTGGATGGTGACAAATTGTCAATTGATAGTGACACAAGCGATTGGATTAGTGAAGGCTTAATAAATGGGATAGATATGGGGGAGGATCCTTTGAATGATTCTATTAATGGGATATCAATCGAGACTGATGGTTTGATCGAGTCAAATTCATCGAGTTCTTCATCTATGAATTGGGTTACTTTTGATATTCCAGATTTCAAATGGATAATAGGTACATTTATGTGATATATATTTTCATTTAGAATTTTTTTATTTAATAATTACTGACATAAATCAAAGCAATTTTTAATATTTAAATATCCTATTTTAATAAGCTTGAAGTCAAAACAAATTTAACGTCTAGAATTTTCTTAGCTGTTTATATAATATTTTCTTTATTTATTCTCATCAGTATGTGCTGAACAATTCGATTGGTTGATCAATGAATAACTTACTATACTTTCATTGGTTATAAAATATATATAATTATATATTGTTATTAATTATAAAATGATTTTTATTTATTAAAAATTTAAAATCAGTTATAATGCACATGAAAGTTTCTTTGAATAATCAAGGAGATTTTGATTTGTAAAGTTCAATTTCTCCACCCCATTGACTGATTATAAGCGAGGCAGTATATTATGTAATCAAATATCCTCAGCTTTTAATATCGTAAAATAAATATTGTAAATTCCAATTTTAAGTTATTGAAATACAATTTATTTAATTTCAAACACCAGGTAGTTTATTTGGTTAGACCGGGAAGTTTCTATCTTGATTATGGTATTATTATAGCAATTATTCTAACCTAAGCATTGCCCTCCTACTAGATGGCCCGAATTTGCTGCCAACATGGCTGGCCCATCGTGTATAAGTTTGCGGCTCATGAAATAAGTTTTTAATTAACTTTTGGATGAATATAAAATTTGACTTAAGTGCTTTGCTTATTCTTAAAGCCGATCAATTTACCAGATGTAACCACCTCTTTCACCTCTTTCCCATTACAAAATAGTATGATCATGCGTATCAATCAGTCTTACCGATGTCTCAATTGTTTTATTGTAATTCAAGTAAATTTTTGACTTGTTTATATCATTTCTGCTACTTTTAATTTCTTTTGTATAGTTGGATTACCCAATATAATGTAGTTGTTTTTATAATAAAAATTCTTTTGTTTTTCCATGTCAAGCAAATATCACCTAATCTAAAGATCGACACTACTGTTTGCCAAAAAAAGTGATTTTTTGGTTCACTGGAATATAATTTTGGTTTCTTTGAACGGTACGAATTATATAAAACTTTATTTTGTTCATGACTCTTTATATTGTAACACCAATCCATCTGATTCAGTATTTATGTTCCGTAACTTTTATATTTCTAAAATAATCCTTAAATTTTTCTCACCTATTTATTACTAGGGCCCATTAAGTTTTGCAATTTTGCTGAAAATATTCATTTTTACTTTGTGACTACCGAAATTGAGTTGCTTCGTGGACAGATAAATCTACTGTAATTTTTATTTATTTCTTTAAATTTATTAATATTTTTATGACTATATTTTAAAAGTATTTAAGACAGATTATTGAAACTTATCAATTGTTTAAATGTGTTTTTTCTTTCTGAAATCTTCTATTGTGATTTTCAGTTAAAAAATAATTATTCGCAATAAATTTATACGCATTTTATTGACAAATTTTTGTTTTTTTCATATTTCCACCTCTAAAAAACAAGATTAATTTATAGTTAAAACAATCACAAAACATTCGTATTGAATTAATAAATAAAATAAAGCTCCAATCCAACATATTTATTGTTATTATTATTATTATTATTATTATTATTATTATTATTATTATTATTATTATTATTATTATTATTATTATTATTATTATTATTATTATTATTATTATTATTATTATTATTATTATTATTATTATTATTATTATTATTATTATTATTATTGGATAGGCACCATATTAATTAAACTAAATTAAATCGTTATTAAATAAAGAACAATAATTTAGCCCCGTTTTCTAAAAATGTGGGTTTTAATTTAGAAAAAAAGATTTTTTTGTGATATTTTTTAATTTACTTAGATTAATATGTGTGTTTTAATGAGTAAATTATTGTTCTTTAAAAAAAGATTGATTATTGTTAAATTTAAAATTTCGTTCAAAATCCTTTGGATTTCATTAAAAACTTAATAAAAAGTTATTCAATCACCAGAGGCTGAAATATGAATAGCGATATTGCATCTGATCATGAACTATTTTCCGATAATGATTCAAATAATGCTGAGTTTTTTAATGCAAACAAATTCCCCTTTATTAAGAAATTAGATACAGACTATTCTTATGAACAAATTTTCATTCCTGGTTGGAATTTTCATAAAATGAAAGTAAACAATTGTGAAAGCAATTTGAATACATTCATTAAAATTGAAAGTTGCTTTATTAAAGATTTCAATACTTTATTCTCTCTGGATAATAAAATAATTTCTTGTAAAGTTTCATCTTCATTGATTGAAGAAAAGCTCCAATTCAATTCACCGATATGCAACCGTGAGTACTGGCTTTAATTGAATTTTGGGCGGACACCTTTTACAGAAAAATTCCAAAACTCTCCTCTTTGCAAGCCGTCCTATAATTCTCGGACTAACACGTTGTTCGGCTCCAAATTCCTCTTGAATGATATTCAAGATTGTTCTGGAAGCAATGATTCTAATGCCATTGATAATAAAAAATCAGTGTTAGAAATTCGAAAAGGCAACTTGTTGAAAAATATTAATTACAGTCAGGTAAAAAGCTATGAAAATGAACAGTGTAAAAATGTTGACAGTAAATTACGTATGAAACTGATGTTTCTGCATTTCTTTTATTTAAATGAAAGAAGCATAATTTTAAGAGTCATGGATAAGCATGATTATAGGAAGCCGGATTTGTAAGGAGATTAAAATGATCGCTATATTTCGGCTTATAATTCTTTTCATGTTTCTCCAACATTTTGTGACATGGTGAAACTACACAGCCTTGTTGGTGTCAAATATTTTCGTGCTAACCACAGATTTGATTCCCATTGGTATTGCATTAAGATCAGCTCGTTTAATAATGATGAGGTACAAACCCTAAGCAAATCAAGTAAACTTCTGCAAAATGAAATCATGATGCTTTCATGTCTAAGTCATGAAAATATTATCGAATACCAAACTACTTCCCGATCAAACAATTATTATTATTATTAATTTTTTTTATTATTATTATTATTATTTAATTTTATTTATTATAATTATTATTGTTTTAAAACAATCGAAGAATATTAGAATTGAATTAATAAATAAAATAAATCGCTAATCCATCATATATATTTTACTACAATATATTTCGACAAACTCACTGTCATCGTCAGGCAGATATGAACTTGAAATTATGTAGAATAAATTAATTTTATTTAAACAAATTTCTTTTATATTTTAAAAATTAATTTTAAATTTTTTTTATAAAAACGAGACAAACAAAATTTAATTATAATTCTCAAAATATTTTAAAATTTAAAACAAAACTATTTTACATTTATTTTCATCCTTCATCACAAAATCCCGTTTATTAATATCAATCAATACGCTAAGTCGACTGTTATCGAGAACTTGAGAGTGGAAATGACGAGCAGTCATTCCAATGTATGTGGCATTGCAACCATGACATAAATATTCATAAACAAGATCTAAATACCATCTAAGTAAGACTTGGAAATCTATCAATTAAAACAGTGACGATCCTTTAATGCAAAATACAAACCCAAAAATCAACCTCACTATTTATATCAAACAAAGTTAATTTAATCATTGGAATTCACACATTGGAATGACTGCCCTTCATCTCCGTTCTCAAGTTCTTGATAACTGTCGACAGAAAAAATTGATTATTATCAGCGAACACAATTGTTGTCTAAGTTTTTAAGTAAGTCTGTCGAAAATATTGTAGTATAATATATATGTTGGATTGGTGCTCTTTTTTTTTAAATGATAGTTAATTAAATAAAGTTTGAATTTTTAAATCTATTTAATAATGTATTTTTTGCTTCAAAAATCTCCTGGCTTATAAAAAGTTAGTAAAAAATTATTTTCCACTCTTACATAATTATAATTTATGTGTTTTAATAAAGCTAATATTATATCCAGCATAAAATAATTAATATAATTGTTGGGGTTATACATTTTGCAACAAATAAAATTTCCAAATTATGAAAACCAATTATTATTAAGTAATATTACAACATTTAAATATTGTAAAAATAAATATTTGTCGTTGAGAAAAGTGGTTAAATTTGATTTTGAAGACGAATAAAATAATATTAAATTGATCATCAATCTAAATTGGTCTACTTCCTTAATTTTTGCGACTAATCCTAAATTTTTACCAGTTATATTAGCTGCATCATCAGTACAAACTGAAATGAAATCTACGATTTTTAAATCAATACTTAAAATATAACCCGATGTTGTTGTAAAAAAATTTCATAAGCAGTTGTATGCCCCTTTATTTCCAAGCATTTTAAAAACTCTTCTTTAATTTCACTTTCATCTCAATCTACATATCTAATATAAATAAGTAACAAAAGGTTTTTTAATTTTTTTGATTCGTTGCTGTTCAACATCGTGTGTTTTGAAAGAGATATTGTTTTTATTTTGCTTGTAAATTTATCACCAAACATTATTTGACAGGCTTCGACCATGCAAGGCATAATTAGATTTTTTCCTACAGTGAAATCCACCGAATTTTTCTAATGTTAAAAAATGTATTGAAATTCTAACTGAAACTCTCAGAAAAAAAATCTATGCTTTTTCTCCAATGTTTTTTACATTCAAGTTCAAATTCGAATGGAATTGCTCGCGGAACCCAGGGGTTCTACGGAACATAGTTAGAGAAACACTGGTGTATAGAATAATTGAGAGCCTAAAAACAAATTATTTTAAAAATTAAATTAAAGGCGAGCCTATTAATCAACAGATATCCAGTCGAATGCCATGATATAATGGGTTGTGGTGAATAAAGTTAATTGGCAATAAATTACCACCTGACTTAGAAACGTTTTTGGTTTCTATAAATATAATTGATGGGCGAGAAATTGCTATAAAAGCACAGACCAAAAGATGACAAGGGCCAGTAGGTCGAAACAAGAAAATGTTCAGATTAATTTGATTGAGAAAGCGACAGAAGCGAAATAGTGAGATTCAAAGAATCCAAATAGGAATTGTAATTGACTTACATCGGGTGATACCCTTAAAGTGTTTACCTGTTGACAAAATGTGTATTTCAGAATTATCGTGATTGGAATTTAATATTTGTTAGGTTTTCGTTTATTTCATTATTGGACACGATGGGCCAGATTAAAAATTTAATCTATCGACAACTATTCAAATTCCCAAACATAATTATTAGCCACAAATACTTTTAATTGATTTTAATATATTTAATCATTTCAATTAATTGATCATTAATTTTACATTGAACTGTAATTTTAATTAAAAATAGTTTTTTGTGTCTATTTACAGTGTTCTTTCAATTTTATTATTTTTTTAGCTACAGGTGAATCATCATTTGTCAAATTTGGAATCTTTGGAAATATAAATATTATGGAAAGTCTTAGAAATGATTCCTTGACTAAGTCGAAATTTGAAATAAATCATAATGAAGATTCCAATTCAGCTAAAATATTGGGAAAGATTGATTCTTCTTCTCAAAGTATGCCATGTAAAATAATTATTTAAAAATGTACTTATATAGAAGCTTTTATTTTGTTAAATATTTAATAAATAATTCCCTTCGCTCTGACGGTTAAATTTTCTTCTATTATGTTTTCTCGTTAATCTTTCATTGTTTATAATTTAATTCATTATTAATAATAAATATTTATAAAAAATATTATACAAAATAATCCACCAAAATTTATATTTTTGTAACTGTCATGATAATATTTTGAGATATTTTATATTGATATTGTATATTGATATTGAAATTGATAATTTAGGAAATAATAATCAACAATAACAAAAAATCAATATTAATAATTAATGATAATATTAATAATCAATGATAACATTAATAATCAATGATAACATTAATAATCAATGATAATATTAATAATCAATGATATTATTTATAATCAATGATAATACTAATAATCTATAATGATAATAATAATAATGCGCTTTAAGCTTATGATTTCCCAAATTTAGTGACGCGCACAATGACCAATTACTTTGTGAAATTGAACTAGTTATGCATTAGTCGATGAAGAAAAGTCAATTTTCAGATAATATTGAAATAAGATCTCGCAATGAGAAATAACTCTAGCTTGTCAATAATTTGTAACCACTGAATCAAATTCAAAATAGTGATCACTCAAAAACAAACATGATTTTGACATATTGCGTAATATGACGTCCACGTTGGAGGAGGAGATTATTGACACACACCGGACATTGTATGCTATTATTTACCCATACCATTTCATTCTTTTTATATTATCTTGAATATGATTTTTTCACTTTTTCTGATCATTATTTTCTCACATTTTATGGAAACTTATTTATTTTTTTTCAAACTTATCTCTTCTAAAAAATTATATTTAAAAAAATAAAATGAAATTTCTCAGAGCCGTTAAATTTTAAAATGCATTTTATTTGCTATTATTTAGTAATACTAACATTATTACTAAAAGTTTATTGTTTTAAATTAGGTTCTCCATCGACTTGGGATATTAAAATTGTTAAAGAATCGAATTTTTCTATTCTTATGTCTACTCTAGTAAGTATTGGCGAGGTATTTGAGGATGAGATACCACCTTCAGCAAAATACTCAGATATTATTTTACCACCGACTTTTCGCATTCATCTTTTGTCATCTCTATATTTTGAGATGGTAGAAGACCGACCTTGCAATAATTTGTCATGTCCCTCTGAACATCCATCAACTATCGTTAAATTGCCTCCAGGAATGATTATAATTATCGATGGAGTGACTGTGATTTCTTTTGATTATATCCATGCCAGTCATGATAAAATTGTAAATGGGCCAATTTTCTGTCAAAGATGTAGTCAACGAATCAGTAACTTACAGAATTACAGTATGACACAGAATTCTTTACCTTCAAGTCCGACTGTAAACTCCTGTGAACATATCAGATCTGAGAGGCCAGTCACAAAAAATAAAGATAATTGCGGGACGCATTTGAAAATGGTAAGGAACTATTTGGTTAGTTCTCGTTATTTGGTCTTTTCTTTTATTTTCTAGATTTTACAACTCCAACAACAAAACAAATTATATCAAGATGAAATTATCAGATTACGCCAGGAATTACAGAGCTTATTAAAAAATCAAAACGAATTACGGAATTTAATAGAAAGTCCTTCAACCCATTTCATTTAGAAGTTTTTATTGTATACATTTATCTCTTCTAGTCAATTAATCCTGCTGAATGTTCCATTGACGCTGTCCAATTCCGATTTTTCTAGTCCTAGATTTCATTTGAAATCATCAAATATACAATCAAACATTCGAATTTATTATTGTTATTGTTGTTGTTTATTACGTTTTATTTATAGATTCGACCAAATGCATTTTATTTTTGAATTCAATTATTATTATTATTATTATTATTATTATTATTATTATTATTATTATTATTGTTATTATTATTATTATTATTATTATTATTATTGTTATTATTATTATTATTATTATTGTTATTATTATTATTATTATTATTATTATTATTATTATTAATATTATTATTATTGTTATTATTATTATAATTATTATTTTTTATTATTATTTATTATTATTATTATTTTAAAAGTAAACAGACCAGATTTTTTTCATTTCATCACTGGGGCGGCTGTAACTTGATAAATGTTATCAATAGCTCACACTTGAATAGTGGTTCTCAACTAATTTAAAAGCGCGGAACACCTTTCAAATGACTTTTACGTGGAACACTGACAAAAAAATACATAAAAAAATTCACAAACGAACATATTATTTCATTTTTGAATAATGAAACGACTTTTGAACCATCCTCTATTAATAAATGGTCTTGAAGATATTAAATATAAACGCACATTAACAAAAAAACCAATTTATTCAACAAGGAAATACTTACACGGAAAAAAAATTAAACATTTATAGTGCAATTAACACGCAAACATATATACAACAAAAATAAAACAGTAAAAACACTAATGTGATATGTTTGATTTGTATTTCTTGAAAATATCAGAAATATCAGGTCGGATAAAAGACAACGCAACTCGCATTTCCTCTTCTAAATTCCCCAATCTTTCACGCTTTTTAGTTTTTATATTTGTTGATACAGAAAATACTAGTTCGCATAGACACGAAGTTGAAAACTGTAACAAAATTACGAGATTAAAGAAGATATTCTTGTTTAAGGGAAATCCAAAATCCATCAAGAGTCATTTCTGACAGTTCTAGTTTCAAACCATGATCCGAAGAAAGAGAAATTAATTCTTTTTCTTCGTTTATTGAAAATTCTGATGTGTTTGATGAAATAAACGGATTTCTGATCCAATCATATTTTCTGCATTTAATGATGGAAAATATTTTGCAATGTTTTCTTCCAATATTTTTAAGTGTTCTAAAACATTGGAAATAGATTTTTCGATATTTTGATTTTGCATTGAAGGAAACATGTCTAACCTTTTTTGCACAGTGTAATTTTTCCAAAGAGAAATTTTCTGTTGAAGTGCCAATAATTTATCTGTAGATGTAATAATATTTTCTTCTTTTCCTTGATTATTTGAGTTGACCGAGTAAGATAATTAGAAATATCGGACAAGTAATCCAAATTATTACACCACACTTCATTATTGAGATAATTATAAAATATTTCACTTCCTTCACTTTCAAAGTAAACCATTAATTCGTTTTTAAGTTGTAACACACGATTCAATACTTTTCCTCGTGATAACCACCTTACATCTGTATGGAGAAGCAAACATTCATATTGTGCTTCCATAGCCAAACAAAGTTGTTTAAAGAGTCGAATTTTTAATGGTCTCATTTTTATATAATTCACCATACTAACAGTTTGATCTAAAACTGCTTTTAGTGTTTGAGGCAACGTCTTGGCAACAAGTGCTTCTCGGTGTAAAAAACAGTGAGTGGACATTATATAAGGATTGCATATTTTTGCCAGACTTACAAACCCTTTAATGGATCCTATCATGACTGGATCTCCATCAGTAAAAATACCAACACATTGGTTCCATGATATTTTTAAGTAATATTTTAAGTACGATGTTATTGTATCAAAAATATCCTGTCCTGTTGTATGTTGAGGAAGCTCCTTGCAACATAGAAAATGATTTATTATTTTCGTTTCATTCAAGAAACGTACAAATGCCAACAAAAAAGGTTGGACTTAAAGCCAAAAATAAAACAAAAAATTGTAGTACGAATTAAAACAAAAAATAAAATAAAAATGAGGAAAATGGTCACTGTACATACACATGCACCAGAAGCCGAAATCAAAAATAAAATAAAAACATCGAATAAACAAATTAAATTATAACAAAAATAAATAAACATATATTAATAAAATCGATTAACGCATGCAGTGACAAAAAGAAACATGAAAAATTGAACTGCCAAAACCTTGCAAAATAAGGTTTAGAAAAAACACAGGCAGAAGCGGCGACCAAGAAACAAAATGTTATGGGCTAAAAGAATATCATAGAAAAATAACAATAAAAATAGATTTCAATAACATAAAATTAATAATCAAAAAATAAAGAAAAATATATAAAAAATTATAAAAATAATTTTAAATTAGCAAAAATAATAAAAAGCGCTTAAAATGGTGAAAAATCGCCTATTAGTTGCACACAAGCATAAGAATACTATATAAGCAGTGACCAAATTCACTATTTTTAACTTTACAAAAACAACTTTACAACTTTAAAAATTTCTTACAACTCAATTTGAACCTTAATTTGTTCAACTTAAATTTATTTGGATCTAAGTAAGAAATTTTCTATTGTTATGTTTTTATGATTATCGTAATTTTCATGTAACGTAAATAAAACCTTTTGATGTTCGTAATGTTAATCTTATCTCATATAAATGTTTTATTAATGATATTAATTAATTGTGCAGAGGTCCCGGTAAATATCTATATTTATGTATCGAAAGAGATATCAAGAGGGCAGGACGGTGATCCGACTGACGAGTTAACTTTCGTTAGTTGTGATTACTGGCCGTGCACTCTTGAAAACTCGGTCGTTCGCTGCGAGGTCTGGTCGTAAGAAGCAGGACTCGACCCACAGGTCACCGTTTTACCACTCGTAACGACCGAACAGAAACCGTCGCCGCGGACAGAAGCGAAGAGCAGAAAATGCCCTATTGCAAGCCAATCTACAGCAGGAGGGATCAGCGGAAATAGCCGAGCTCCAAGATATTTGTGGTCAAATATTAAATATACATATAATAAACGAAATAAATAATCAACAGGAAATGAATGTTTAAATTTGAAAAATTTGATTATTCAACACATATTTAACAGTGAAACCCTGAATTTATCATTTTAGTTATCAGAAACCTTATAAATGAAATGCTTTATTATTTATTGGTGGGAGGCATTATAAGGTATTTTTAAACTTTTAGTTATTACCGACAGATTTACTATTTGCTCTGAGATGTGTAAATGCCATCAAAATAAATATCAAATTAAATGATACTAAATATTTTGTTGTTGTTGTTGTTGTTGTTGCTGTTGTCATTGCAGCCTCTGACAATTATATAACTGAGAACCATCGCAAATGTTTTTGGTACTAAGCGTGGTTTATTTGAAACTTAAATTGGTTACATTGGTATTTAGAATATTTTCGTTAATTATTATCTATATTTTTAATGGTTGTTTGGTGCACTTATTGGTACCCTCCCTCTTACTACTAACTAAATAATAAATAAGTCACATTTTATAAGGCTAAATGTAGCGTGAGTTTACATTAAGTGCAGTTATTAGTTATTTATATTAATTTATATTATTTATTTTTATTTTATTTTTATTGATAAAAATTATTTATAAATAACAATATAAATAATAAATATAAAAAATAATAAAGGTTTTTTTTTAAAAATAGTGAGGTTAGTTTTTGGAATTGTATTTTGCATTAAAGGATCGTCACCGTGTTAATTGATAGATTTTCTAGTCTTAGATGGTATTCAGATCTTGGTTATGAATATTTATGTCATGAGTGCAATACCACAGACATTGGAATGACTGCTCGTCATTTACGCTCTCAAGTTCTTGATAACTGTCGACTTAGCGAATTGATTGATATTAGTAAATGCGATTTTGTAGGATGAAAATAAATGTAAAATATTTTCTACAAAATTTGACTATGAACCAGATTTATTTAGAGTATTCACGAATTTTTGGCACAGATTTTTTCAAGTGATTTTGATTAAATTTTTTTATATATTTTAAAATTTTTAAATATTTTGTTGAGAATTATAATAAAATTTTGTTAAAATCTTGGTTTTTTAAAATTTGAGATTTATAAAAGCAAAATTTTTTATTTTTAATTAAATAATATTAGAATATAAAAGAAATTTGTTTAAATAATAGTAATTTATTATAAATAGTTTCAAGTTCATATCTACCTGACAATGACGGTGAGTCTGTCGAAATATATTGTAGTATAATATATACGTTGGAGTCTCGCTTTATTTCATTTATTAATTCAATGACAATGTTTTGTGATTGTTTAATTAGTAATAATATTAATAATGAATAAATAATAACAATAATAATATTAATTAGAAATAATAATAATAATTATAATAATATTAATAATAATAATAATAATGCTTCACATATCAAGCGTTCCCAATAACTATCAAAGTTTTTCAACATAACTTTAAAATCAGACATGCCTATTTCACTTTTACAGCCTCTATTGTGTTCACTAATATTGGTCAAACCCTTCAATCGACAATGCTCTAAAATTCGAGGACAGAGATGACGTTAAGTCTCTCCAATGTATGTGGCATTATACTAATTACATGCAAATAGATAAACGAGATCAGAACACAATCCAACCGGAGTTTCTGATTATTAATACACATATTCCGTACCTTACACGAATTAGAAACGATCAAATTGCCCACCTGTTTACTTAACTTCATTTTATAATTTGTAAAACCTTCGGAGTACAGCAATAATAACACAAATTTAGACTCATTCTTTTTATATCCATTTTTACTTTTTTTTATATCAACACTCAATTCATACTCATTTGTCAAATTACATTCAGGCTTTCCAAAACATGGATCCTTAGGATTTTTAATCAATTTATCAACAGGCTCAGTTATCACCAACAATAAAAATGATTTAGAACACCCATACTTTATAAACAACTCAACCAATTTATTAACATTTTTTACTTTATTAATTTATTTGTAATAAATATTTAGTAAATTGATGATTTATGAATAATTTTATAAAATTTACTCACGATCATAAAATGTTGTTATTAGATGAAGTTTATGAACGTTTAGGAGATATACTAGAAAAAGATTATTTCGGATTAAGATATTCTGACAAAGATAAACAAAGACAATGGATTGATTTATAGCGAAATGTTTACAATCAACTGAAAGATTTGCACAAAAACTCTTTTGGTCTTGATGAAAATCCTAATAAAAAGGGTAAAAAATTCTTCATTTAGCCATAATGTGCAGAAAGGGGGTAGTGATTCAAATTTATTTTCTCAAGAAAGTCTCTTAAATGCATCTAATGATAAAAATGAAAATTTCTGGGAAGGTTTGTGGAATTTGTGACGAAAGGAAGATTGTGATGAAGCTTCTTTAGTGAATGGAAATAACTTTTATCAAAAAATTTCAAAAATAATGACAATGATTGATCAATTTGAAAATAATATCGACGATATATCTTCGAAGGTTAATAGTATGGAATTCATTATTAATATATATGACGATAAAGTGATTAAAGAATTAGTTAACCTTTTGGATTTTATTTTAATTATGCAAAGTTTGGAAAGCAGTATCTACGACAAATATTATCAATCATTTTTGTTACATGATAGTCGTCAAAATATGGAAACTAATGATCTTCCTTACAGTAACAGAATATCTCAAGATCAGTGGACCAATAATAACAGAATATCGATCTTCCGGAAGACTCCATGTATCCATTCATTAAGCGACGCTCAAATATCAATTAATAACAAAAATGGGGTACCCATTATCGAAAAGAAAACCTATATTACAATCGCGAACTCACCAAAATTTTGTAAAAATCTTCAAGAGATGAATCGGAACTGTGATATGGATCAGAAAGACATCGAATTTATTGATGAAACAAGAAATATATTTAAATTTCCATGTGATTACCGAAAATGGATCAAGGAAAACATTGAAAACTGGCTTCATTGGATTCGCTTTAAATCACGATTCAGATTTCCAAAACTATCCAAAGAAATAATTGACATTCTCACTCGACGAATTATAGTTGGTACGCAAACTGAAGAACAAGATTATCTTCTCATTGCATCAGTGACTGTACCAAATGAATATAACTGCTTCGAATCCAGACATTATGATGCTGAGAAAGAATTTGGAGGATATGGGTTAGTCACTGCTCATAAAGATATTAATGTATATTTGTTTGATTATACGAGACATCCCAGCAAGCCAGATCAAAATGGCAAATGTGAGCCCGATCTCGTTCTTCAAGGACATTCTCAGGAAGGTTTTGGATTTTCTTAGAACATCATAAACGCTGATGTATTAATTAGTTCTGCAGTGAGTGGAACAATTCAATTGTGGGATATTAATTGTACTCCAGAAAATAAAATGTAATTTAACAATAGCCTTTAAATAGATGAAATAATTTTTCCACTTCTTTCTTGCTCTTTGGTGTGATAACTATATCATCAGCATATCTTGTGTAGTAACTAATGAATTGTATAGTCCTCGGTGCCTCGAGGTTATCAATAAACATGATTACTAGCAAACCTTAAATGCTAGAACCCATTTACAGATCTTTAACTAGCTTATACTTTTTGTTAAATGAAAAATAAGTCTTCCTCTTAATTTAATCTTGCCATGAGGCAGTTACTTCTTTGAAGATGATATGGTACATTGTACAGTAATGGCTTTAAGAATTTTGAAAGGAGCTAACTTGTTTTGGTTATTAATCGTTAGAGAACACGAGGAACCAGTTTGGGCGAAAATCGCTAATAATCCTAATAAATCTGGTGAGCCTAACTTAATCTGAATCGTCAATAGGATGTGTTAAAAGATAAGCCAAAGCAATGTGTAAATGATTTTATATTGATCAAAAGTAATCGAAACTGGGAAGTTCTATATTGGAAATAATGACGAACCATATTATTTGCGAAGCAGACAGCAAATAGAAAATACAATGAGCAGCAATAACTTTACAACTGCGACAGCCACAGCAATAATTGTATCAACATTAGTAACTATTATAGCTATTAGTAACTATCTCCAACCCTCAGACACTAATGATTATTATAGTTGTCAAAGATTGCATGTAATTCAGTACCTAAGAGATCCGGTAGAATTTTCTGACTTTATGGGCAGCAGTTGGATAAACGTTACATCGGAAACGACTGGTCGAAATTAAAAGATGATCTTGCAAACAGGTTTATCGGTGGTAATATAAAGATGATATTGGATAGATGATTATTACAAAGAGAAAATGGAAAGTGAGCTGAGAGATGTGTCGAAAACTGAATTTGTTAATCTTAAAATTCGAATTTGATGATGAGTTTGAAAGCCATGTGCTTTCCGAAATAGCTTTAGAAGCTTCAGAAATGAAAACGGCAGTAATTTGATAAAAAATGAAAACAGAGACTCACGCCACAAAAATTGAAGCAAAGAATACAAAGTCTATGTGAGATGTTGCTGAGTATGAGAAAACTTAAAACAGTGATCGAATTGTTCCCTAACATTTATAAACGGAATTCGCCAATGAAGGACGATATAAGGGCTTTAATGAAATGATTTGGTAAAGCACCTCGAGCGACAGAGTGATTAGATTTTATTTTGGTTCATATTTCAGATAAGGATAACAAATTGGAAATTTGTTTACGTTTTGCAGCATATCATAGAGTAAAAAAATAAAAACAGAATTGCAACCGGAAACTAAAGGAGTAAAATAGAGTAAAATAGAATTTAATAAGATGAATTTTTAATTGATTGAATTATTCCAGATGTCAAAAATGAGATAAAAATGAGGCGTATAATTAGACTAACAGAAGATATGGAAAATAATGTAAGGAGAATTATAAATAATTTTGTAGATGCTTTGTTAATAGGTGATGAAGATGAGATTAATGTAATAGTAAACGCGATTAATAATCCTGAATTTAAAGTTAAAAATAAAATAAAAATTGTTGATTTATATAACCGTATTTATATGTTAGAACCAAATATAAAGGAAAGCTAAAAGAGAAATGGGCGATGAGCTCAGAAAAGCTCGAATTGAAATTGAACCATTAGAATTTGCATTATAATTTGGAAAATATGCAAAAACTGAATACACGCAGGAACATTGGTGTAAAAAGTTTTGAAATTCAGGAAACGAGCTATTTAAGTTATGAGTAATGATGGGAATTTTAAGTTGATATATAAAGGAGAGAAACTTGATGATGAATCATATAGTTGCGCCAAAGAAATTCAGGACAATAATGAATAATTGGAATATAGAAAACTAGAGCGATGATTACGAAACAGGCGTTAAATATTACGTAAATAATGAAGTAGAAATTTATGAATTAGGTGTAGTAAAATAAACAGATGAAGAAGTTAATGATGAGGTCGTCAAAATTAGAGAGTTAATGAAAGTATTGAATCGAAGGTTGTTGATTAATTTAAATATGAATTAGAAGTGAGTGAATTTGAAGTTAAAGTAGGTATTTGCGATTGGAAATTGAAAATGAAGTTGGTATAATTAATAAAAATAAAGTAATATAAGGTAAAGTTTAAAATAAAATCGGCATTATAATGAGAAATTCAAAGGGATTAATGAAAATACTGTACACAACATTCAAATTTGAGGTGGAAATTTTAAGTTGAAGTTTTGAGATATTGACTTTTAGAAATAGTACAAAATATGGTGCAATAAATGAGTTTTAATATATGAAGTAATTGAAAATTTATTAAAAATGGGAATAAACAGAGAATCGGTAGTAAATGGGTTTTTGTCAAAGAAAACTGAAAAAAATTTAATTTGAAGAGATTTGGAAGGACAAAAAGAGTAGTACCGAGAAAAGCGAGAAATCATATTGCATTTAATTTACCCAAATTAAAAAATTGTAATAATAAATATTATTTTGTTGGGAGATTTTACTTATTGATATAGGAGGATATTTAAGCATAATTATCAACGGACATAAATTAGGTTTTAAATTGCTTAAAATTAAAAAATAAGATTTAAATTAACTTTTGATAAATTAGATTAAATATGAATTAATAAAATATAACATCAAATAAAATTTAAATGCCGTTGATAATTTGTTTAAATTTTCGGAAATATGAAAGATATAATTGTGATTTGAATAAATTTTTATACTTTGAATGAATACAAATTTTGAATTAAATGAAGATGTTTTCACAGCATCTAGAAATATGATTTGTTGAACACGAGTAGGATCGGGATTTAACTTTCATCGACGAAATTCGATTTTGGCACTCACATCGATTATTACTTTGGGTTCATCCGTCTTTCCTGTTTCATAGAACAATATCGCATTCGCCAAGCTTGGATACCCACTTAATTAATTATTGGCAATTTTTCAAAGAACATTACTTATCGACTTTTAAGTATCAAATTTGCTTGCTTTATCTTATAGTTTACTCCAAAAAATATTGACTTTACAAATGATGGTACTTCGATGAAAATGATCTAATTCTAGTTGATAGAGCCAAACACGTTAAATTTCTATTCCTCATAACTCCATACAATCAAAAGAAAATTAAATTTAATACATAACTTAAACAAAAAATCTAAATAATCTTTTTACATGTGTATGCGTGTGTAAAATTTAGATGGTAAATTTTAAAAATAAATTAAAGAGATCTTATTAAAAAAAAGGTTTCTACATGTCATCGATACATATAGATCTAGGTCGATACGAGTAACGGAAAATAGAAAATTCGAAAGCATTGTTAAATAAAATCAAAAACAGGGATGTGGCCCATGCTAGAATTGTGAACAGAATGTAACTGTAGAAGTAACCGTATTTATCAGTAAATAATCCAACAGATGATGTAAAAAGTAATTTTCCTAAAACTTCTACAGTTGCAAGGATCGTGTAGTTTGTTGACTGGAGATGCACTGAAACTTTCTGTGAGCACTGCATCATCATTGTGAAAGTTGCGGTGGTTAGAATTCCACTGATGAGATTTATACAATTCACCACAATAACACATAATGCTAAATTTAAAATTTTACAAAATGAGCATTAAGTTTAAAATACTTACGAAAAATTAATCGAGGAAACCTGTTATGGAATTGTTTAGAAATTACTATTGTCAAAATAGTTATTAAAGGTGCAATTGTTAGGCATAGATTTCTTACAGCTGTATATGTACTCCTTGATTTGTATTGACATAATAATATTAATAATATTAATAATATTAATAATATTAATAATATTAATAATATTAATAATAATAATAATAATAATAATAATAATAATAATAATAATAATAATAATAATAATAATAATAATAATAATAATTTAAAAGATCAGCGGAACAAATTCGTGTTTCATAAAAAGCACCGATTTTCAATCAAAATTAATGTTGTATTGTACAAGGAATGTATAAATGAGATGATTATAATTGTTTAAACTTGATTTTCGGTTAGACTCGAATGTGTATTTATCCATCGGTGTGTTACATGGATAATAGATGATTTAGGATGTAATAATGAAGATAATTAAAACTAAATGGAAGACTTGTATTTCTATTTTTATTAATAATAATGAATTTCGATGTTATTAAGATAAAAAATAAGTGTGGTGGATAAATGTTTGGAATTTGGGGTTTAGATCAAGTACAGATCTAGGGCTAGGGCGAAAGTTGTGGTCACTCCACCCCCATGAAGATCCTGAAGTTGCTTTCTTGAATCTAAAAATAGTCAAAATAAGACAATCATCCTTATTTTGTGTACATGACTGTACATATTACTCATCAGAAAACAAACAAGATAAAAAACAACCATCAAATATTAGGGTTAATTTTTACTACTATCCTACAGAGTAAGCTACACAGATGAACATAACACGTGTTTTTGTTTTGTGTTATTTAAAACTTAAAGGAAAAAGTGGCATTTTATGTGCAATAAAATGTTTAAAGTAAAAGGATTATGGGAAGATTTTCTTATTAGTTTAATTACCTGAACCAGTTAGTTATATCGCTTTTTGCACACGTTCTGGCTCTCTCATTTATCGAATTCTTGTGAAAAAGTTGGTTGGTAACAAAACTGATATTAATCATCCAGGGGGCAATGGGGGCGATCACTTCTCAAAGGAAATCCTGGATTCGTCCTTGGTTTATTCTACCATAATGCATATTACTAAATTGAACTAGAAAAATTGAACTCTGCTTTTTCCGCGAAAAATAAGCAATATTATTTTAACCGTATGCCATTTGGAATAATAGCAGCTTCAGCGATTTTCCAAAATTTAATGAATATATTAGGTCAAAAGTTATTTTTTTACCATATCATTAAATCATAACATTTAAATGACACATTTTGTATCATTAAACGAGTCCTGAAAAGATGAATCTAACTACACTTTATAAGTTACAATATTAAAATTCCATATAGTAAATTTTACATTTTAGAACGATTGAAGAAAAAGCAATAAACTATGTCTTTTTATGTCATAATTAGAAAAAGACCTAACAACAGCAGCTGCGACTCGATAAATTTGCAACATGGAAGGAAAAAAATTTGCTCAAGGAAAATACAGCTCAGTAGTGGTTTCGTATCTTTAATTAGGAAGATACCAGTCTTGAAAATAAAGAACTTTCAGGTCGACTATCAATAGTGAACAAAGAGAGGTTTCGGAACCTGGTAGAGCATCAGCCCAGTACTAGGAGCCACAAACTGTCAGAGAAGCTGGACCATTCTCATAGCACTATTTTTCCTGAAATTTGTAAATAAAACTCCATCTCGATTTCCCGACGAATTGAAAAATATTCTAGCCCAATTATGAGTTTATCTTTACCACGAACTACTCGATAACCCAATATACAGCCGTTTTTGGAAGCGATATATTAAATTAGACAAAAATTGAGGTTTCTTTCGTAATTCTAGTGGATGTAATAAATGGCTTCAGCCCGACCATCAAACTCATCAAGTAGTTTCTGAAGGTCACTTCAAAAAGAAGGTTATATTGTGTGTTTTGTGGAATTATGAGAGACATAGGCAATGGAAACTTGTTCCAGATGGTCAAGCTATCTATGCTAATCTTTATTCTGAACAATTACGGTAAATTCAATATGCTTTAAGCACTCACTACCTAGGACAGTTGAATCGCAAGACGGAAATACTACAGTACGACAATGCATTATCTCATGCATCACGAAGGTGAAGCAGTCAATTTAGAAACCGCAAGTAGTATAGCTATTGGATTGAGCAGTTTGTATACGAGTAGCTTCGAATAATTGAAAATAATGGGCTGTATTTCGAGAAATAATATGATCACTATTATAATAATTTGCGTAAATGAAATATTTACATACAACATTAATAACGTTTGACTAAAACTGGTAGTACTAGGAAAACTTACTTGGAAATTTCCAATTGTTTACTTGGATGTCATTTTAATATTTTCGAAGAAAATAAATGAATATGACAAAAATATTGAAAGTGTACAAGAGAGGATATAAATTGCTAAATTAAAAATTAGTACATAAAAATTAAATTTTTAAAAGATGAAGTTTTTGGGACATATAATAATTAAAAGTGGTGCGAAAACTGATGACAATAAAATACAAACCAAATAATTTGAGAAACCTAAGTGCAACTAACTATTATATAAAAGAAATTAAAGATTACAAAAATTCCAAAAATTTAAAAAGTTGAGGGAGCAAAGAAACAAATTTGAACTGATAACTGCGAGAAGAGATTAGTCAAACTTAAAGATAAATAAATTGTTAATTTTCGAAATCAAATTTGTTTGATAATAAGGGTGAACCATTCAAAACTATATATATATATATATATAACATCGGTTCCCTACATGTGGGTCGCATGAAAATTTGCCAGGCATCCCTGAGACCTCCTAAAAATAATTGGTTTTGGCTAGTAAATGGTTTCTTATTATCATTTTAAATTTAAGCGATACTTCTACTCTGACTTTAAAGTTTAAAATATAAATAAAATCAGATATTTAGAAGTCAAAAACATAATACTTAGTTGCAAAAACGCAGTAACATAGGGGCAATACTATTAGTTTTAGTGTTGGGGTCGCTACAACTTGACAAATGTTATCAAGCACGCAACACAGTATTCACACATTATCTATCACGTACCTATTTAAAGAAATAATTGTGAAAGAACCGTTAATTATAAAAGTAAAATTTATTATTTATTGAAATTTTTCACCTTTGCTTTAATTTATATAAGACATCAGTGCAAGATGGTACCTCAATAATTATCAAGTTTAAATGAAATTATATATATATATATACACTTGAGCCTCGTATAACACGGTTTTATACAATACGATTGTATAAACCGTGGCATATTTTTTATACAACACGCTTTATATAACACGTTTCAAAAAAAAATTAAATAATTTACATGTTTAATTTGTACGTCCCTGTAATGTGCACATGACAAATCTTACTGAGCGTGTCGAGACTCGTCAATTTTGTTTGTTTGGATACATTTCAGTTGCGCTCTGGCAGTCAATGGCGCAGTGCATATTTCTTTGTAATCCATAGATTATTCTGGCTTATTGTTTGTAAGTATACACTTTACATATTTCATATAACGTTTGATAATTTATACAAATTTTATAGATTTAATCGTATAAATTTATTATTTATTTGTGAAATATTTAAACCCAAAATGTCGACAGTTATGGATAAAATTAAAGAGAAACTTTATCTCTATTAAAAAAAATTAATATCCTAGATTGTCTTAAAAAAGGGGAGAGGCCGTCATCCCTTGCTGCAATTTTTAATTTAAATGAACCAACAATTAGGACGATACAAAAAATGAAAACAAAATTAGACTGTCTATCAGTGTGACAAAGATTGCCCGCATAAGCTCAGTAATAATAGAAAAAAATGGAAAGAGCTCTTATGATATGGCTAGATGACTGCAATGACAAAACATTCCTATGGACAGAAGAATTATACAAAAGAGGGTATAAAAAATTTATGATAATTTAAAAAGAACTGAACAATCGTCATAGAAGATCAAAACTCATCTCACAATAGTTTTTGCTAGTAGAGGATGGTTTGAAAATTTTAAAACCGATTCTCCCTACATAATATAAAAATTCGAGGAGAAATTGCGTAAGCTAATATAGAATCTGCTAATAAATGTGTTCCAGAATTCGCAGATATTATAAAAAATAAGGGCTACACACCAGACCAGGTATTCAATGCGGACGAAACGAGATTGTATTGAAAGAAAATGCTGTAACGAACCTACATATCACAAAATGAAAAATACGCGAAAGTATTCAAGGTGGCAAAAGAAAGAATGTCTTTACTATTATGTTCTAATTCTTCAGGAGATTCTATAATGGAGCCATTATTTATTAATCGATCCTTAAACCCCCGACCACTAAAAAGTTATGAAAAGGATTTGCCTGTCTATTGGAGAGCCAATAAAAAACCCTGGACCACAAGTATTCTTTTTAAAGATTGGTTTTACATTTGTTTTATATCTGATGCAAGAGATTTTATGAGAAACAAGAATCTTGATTTTAAAATATTATTAAAATTGGACAATGCACCAGGATTTAAAATATCCTAATGTTGAAATATTATTTTCCCACCAAATACAACGTCTTTAATCCAGCCATTAGACCAAGGTATAATTTCAACATTTAAAGCCTATTACATTCGTCGAACTTTTGAAAAAATATTAGAAGATATTGATCAAGGTGAAAATTTTACACTTTCACAAGCTTGGAAAAAATTTTCTATTCGAAATTGTGTCAATATTGTTTCTGCATCTGTTAAAAAAATAAAAAAATACACTTTAAATTCTTGCTGGAAAAAACTATGGGTAGAAGTAGTGTCTGGAGAAAAAGTTTGACAACCAATAGAAGATGAATACCAAAGGACAATAAACATTTGTCATGGTATTAGTGGAGAAGGTTTTAATGACATGGATACTCCTGACATTCAAGAAATATTGGAGGATTGTATGTTGAATGAAGAAGAATTAGTCGAAATAATAGATGAACCCACCACAATTAACGACACAGAAAGCAGTTGCAGCAAAGCAGCTACATGTTTCACATTAAAAACAATAAATGACGGTTTGGAATTGTCTATAAAATTAGATCTATATAATTAGATCCTATAATGGAAAGAAGTTCGAAATTTAAGAGGAATTGCAACAGATTTTGGAACCTTATAGGGAAATACGTAAGGATTTATACGCTAAAAACAGACAATCGTTTATTACCGAATTTTTTAAGGCTAAATCCACAAGAAATCCAGAGTCCTCCGATGATGAAAACGTACAACCGATTTCGAGAAAGAGTAAAACATATAGAATTATAGTTATGATGAATGAATGCCATATTATATTATTAAAGTTTTTTCATGAATACGTAAATGTATATTTGTTTATTTAAAAAAAAAAGTATATATTTATATAAATTATCTTCGTTATTTTTTTTGGAACACAACCCCTAATTTTGTATGAACTTCAAACCTTGTATAACACGGATTTGTATAACACGATGTTTTAGTGGAACCATATAACCGTGTTATACGAGGCCCAAGTGTATATATATATATCAGCACAAAAAATATGTATCACTTCATACTGTTAAATCACAAACCGAAAATATGGTCAACACAATTTTAAAAAATAGTTGAATGAAATCATTTGAAGATAAAGGCATGGAAAATCTAATAAAAGCTCGTAATATTAAAGTAATTGTTTCATGTTCTTACCATTATTTTACAAACGGCAATTTATATTTATTTAAAAGACAAAAGCTATAAGAACAGCGATGAATTGTTATAAGAAATTGAATTTATGATATATTCTACTTACCAAAAACGATTGATCAAGAGCACCACGTGAAAGAGTTTTTGGAAAGTGCATTTACAAAGAAAATATTATTAAATATGCTAGAAAGAAACAAGACTGTTTATTCAATGACAAAGAGAAATTTGAAATAAGAGATTGCGTTTAAATTAATAGCAATAAGAAAAACAAAAATTACAGGTATTTTGGACTTGTAGAAATCTTGAAACAAATATATTAACAGTTATTGAGTAAATCTTGATAGCGGAATCTGATTGATAAGAAATGTTGAGTAGCTAAAGTCATTTACGCGATAGGAAAAGTGATAATGTAACTAAATAAATAAAAACTAAATAAAAATTAAATACATGATTAAATGAACATAAATATAATTTAGAAAAATAACGACCTGTATAAATAATTTTTAATTTTGACTATAATTACCAATATTACTAAATTTTTAATATTGATAAATTAAATTTGAAAATTTTGATTAAATAAACATATACCCTAATTTTTCATAGATAGTCTGCGGATTATCTAGGAAAAAAGTGAAAAGTTTGAAAATTAGTTGCAGCGGCTTATCTATAGTGTTGGTGTACGGGGAAAAACTTTACTGATGGAAATTCATGACTCTCACTAAAAACCTGCCCTTCCTGTTCTAGGGTTAGCTACCCACGCACACCACACAATTTATCGCTTACTGTCGTACACATATTGTTGGTACTGTGTACAACAGCCGAATGCCATTCGAGCAGGTGAGCATTGTTGCCAATATTACTCCTCGAACAATCTTCGTTTCCGGTTCACCGCGGCCGCTAGAAGGTCTTACGCATTTCATTCTGATCCCATAATCCTTAAGGAGAACCTGGTTCGTTGCGTTTGAGAATTGGTTATGAAATGGGAGTACCAACTATTTAGCAACAGTTTTAAATATCAAATCTTAACTACGGGTCTGTGAATTTATGGCGGATCTTTAATCATTAAATTGTTGTAACTCCGCTTACTATTACAGCTATATGGGTTACCTATTAATTTATTCCTGATTACCACTATGACCCGTTAAAAAAGTTTATTATACCTTACGTTGAATTCAGTGATAGATGTCAGTTGATGCATGTAATTAAACAACAGTCGCTTATATATTCCATTAATTACAACTAAAAAAAGAAAACAAGTGTTATAACTATAGCGTGTAATTTACAAACACATTATATTAAATAGTACAGGATAATATAATAGGATAATACATGAAGAATACAATTAATTTAAATGCAGTGAATACACTAATGAGTAGCAAATAGGGTCATATCTACCAGGCGTAAGGTACTGTACGGAGTCAGAGTCATAATATTCTACGCTTTGGGCGTGTACACTAAAATTCTCCATCGATGTCAACAGGTAACCGTCGACGTTTGGGATATCGGGTAGAGGGGTTTGAAGTCACTTGGCTCGGCTCTTCTTGAGACAAGGTTGCCGGCCCGATAGTAGAGTGGGTGCTTGGAGACACACGTTCGCTTAAAATGCCTATCTCAATCGAAGTGAGATTCAGCATCGTCGATATACGGATCTGGTCAGGCTGTTCATTTCCTCCACATTGAGATTTATTTGAGTTGAGGTTGGGTGTCTGAAGAACGACAGCGTCGGTGCATAGACTATATCTGGATCCGATATGTGCTGTTCTACTTCTTCGTACGCGGGAGGTAAGTCGACCATTTCTGCTGGTTCTTCGATTCTCAGGTTAGTTTGCAGCAGAGCGTTTTCTGCCCGTCGTCTTTCGGTTGGGTCGGCGCCTCTGGTTTCCTACTCGGCCTTCTATAGTCCCTCTTGGGGGAGATCCGTTATGCGGTTGATTCGCTTGGTGGAGAGGGAAATGATGCGCAGGAATGATATCGATTTCCTGCGCCAATCTCCGACTCGGTAGGCAAGTCAGGAGTTCATGTTCGGTAAAAATCTGCCAGAGCGCAGCGCTTTGTTCGGATATGGTGATCCGCTGGCTCCGGTTTTCGATGATCAGATCATCGCGAGCTTGAGAAAGGCGAGATATTTTCTGGTATAAAACGTGAGTGGTTTGGGGTGAACTCCATGTATGTTTGATCTTCTGGTATTTTGATGTTAAGATGGCATGTTCTCTTTCTAGTTTATGAAGCCTTTGCATCATGGCTTCGCTGATATTCAAAGAATGGTTTATTGTTAGTGACAATTCTTGTAAGTTTCCTGACCGAACCTAATTAAGATTTCCTTCTACGACAGTCGTTTTAAATGGACTATAATTCAGAATAGCTTTGGTGATTTAGGAAGATAGAGTTCTTATTAATCGACTGTCTAGAAAGGAAATTTTATAATAAAGATTATAATTATTTAAGAATATTTTGCTATAACACAGGTCTTAGAGGGTAATTATATATGTAATAAAAGGGAGTTTAGATAAATTCATTTTTTGTAGGCGTGATCATGTACTGAAAAGACTTGGGCTCCCGATAATTTAAGGAGTACTCATCCCCGTTGGAATTAACGTAATAATCAACCGCCATGACTTTACTCAAGGGTAGCTTGAAAGAAAAACGCGCTGGTCAGTCTGGGGTTGGCACAAATTACTTAGTTTTGAATTCAGCATAGTTTGTTAAAACTTATAAGTCGAAAATTCAACTGTCATTACACGGTTTACCCATAATTTCATTCTAAGCAACGAAACTCTCAATTTTCATTTCATAGTAGGGGTTCATTTTATTAACGTTTCACATTGTTATAATATTGAGGGACCACATTTGCATGTTAATTTTAATAAATATTAATAGTAAAATGGTAATAATCATAATAAATATTCGAAAGAAGATTTCGTTGACTAGTGTTGGTCGTGAACTTATTAATAATAAAAACAAAACTTCATTACATTGCAAATGGATACAGGGTTCTCTAATCGTGTCGTCCGAACAATATTTTATTGGCTTAAATCATTTGTTCTGGCTGTGGTCAAAAGATTCTCCTTATATGAACTTTGACGATCAGAATTATTTTTCATTATTATCCCTAGTTATCAATAAATATACTACTCACGATTTTCTCTGAACGATCCTGTGGTATAAAATTCGTATAAAATTCTACACGCAATGTGAATTGATTATTTAGATTACTAATCTATTCGATATTTGCGATTGTATGGCGGACTATTGACTAGCGAGTAATGGTATTGTAATTATAATTATCGTAATCAGTTGGGCGAAGTCTATGTTGATTTATTTACGGGTCTTTCACTACAAGTTTTATAAGACGGCGATCGCGTGGATTGTGTCCTGAAATCTTTAGGTTTCTATGATCTATAACAATTTGGTCGTATCGTTTTATGGTTAACGTCGCCCTAATTTTCTCTCTAACGATATTCACTAACTACCTGATGGAATTTTTGGCGTTAAACTATCGGGGGTTTTGCCTATGGATTTGTTATGGTTTTCTGAATTATTTAGAGAGTCTTATTTTCGTCTAACAATTCCCAATGAAAAATTCCCTTTTCGACATTTTTTAAAATCTGTATTCGTTGTGGTGTCGTTATCTTATTCCTGATGCCCAGTCGTAACATGATTATGAGGTTTACTATGTTTTTTCTAAACCTTATTTTGCAAGGTTTTGGCAGTTTATTTTATTTCATATGTTTCTTTCTGCCTCTGCGTGCGTTGATCGATTTTATCAATATATGTTTTAGTTAATTTTTGTTATGTTTTAATTTGTTTATTTAATGTTTTTATTTTATTTTTGGTTTCTGCTTGTGGTGCATGTGTATGTACAGTGACCATTTTCCTTATTTTTATTTTATTTTTTGTTTTAACTTGTGGTACAGTTTTTGTTTTAATTTTGACCTTAAGCCCAACAATAGAAATCAAATTTTATTTCAATATTCAAAATACAAATGAAATTAAATATATTTTACTAAATATATTTTATTCGGGCCAAAATTCTTAACGAAATCTTCTAGCTCTTTTGATTGGTTTCATTGCTAAAAGTATCGGTTTATTTCTTATCCAATCGCGAACATTTTTCTAATCTGTTTCGAAGACCTTTGCCGCAGGACTTCGCATATATTTCTACATATTCTATGATCTCTAATTTTTTATCCCGAGTGTATGACTTTCTTGTTTTCAACATATAGATGAATAAATAAGATATTAGAAAAAAAATAATTTAATTTAAATTCAAATCAAGCATAACTTAATGATTTCATGTTTTGGAAAAACTTTTGAATTTAAATATATAAGCAAACAACCCTTTAATAGATTTAAACAAAAATTAAGAGTTTTATTTGTGCGGACTATCTATGAAAGCACTTTTCGTTTAAAATTTTTCAAAATTTTAATGGTGCATTAGGGTATTTGAAAACAGTTTAGTAAGAGAAAATATCAATAAGAGGTGAAGCAAAAAGCGAAAGAGTTGTTAAATTTTGTCTATGAATGATCAGGACCTAATTTAGGTAGAAATATTCCATATTTCATTTATGAATAAATATTGCGGAAATTGGTTTACATCGTTATCTATCTAAATGATTCTGATATCGACAAAAAGAAAAGATCTTAAAGTTTATGGTTTGGAATGGTGTGTAAATTCCTTAAGCTTAAATTACTCTAAATGAATAAAAAATTCTCGTTGGGTTATTTAAATATTGCAAATTTTTATTGATTTTTGAATTTAATAAATAATTTTCGATTGAAAATATGGATGTTATAAATACTAAAAGTATTACAACTAACAAATAATGTTTATATTATTGCATAAAAATTGGACTTGGCGCATATTTATTTTGGTCAAAAATCACATAAATACTGTGGACAATTGATTCACTTGAACTCACAATTTGATTTCACTTTTATTTTATTAGACATGTTGTATAATCACTTTTTGTGTCAGAGAGTATAAGTGACAAAATAAAAGTTGTCCTTAAAAATTCATACCTTTTATTTTTGACATAAACAACAGCATATGCAGAACCAATGACAGAAATGATTTGCCCAACTATTCCAATCCATAGACCGATTTCTCCAATGTTTTGTTTTTCATCAATCAAAAATAGCGGTAACATATTAGTTGCCCCTTGTTCTCCCATTTTATAAATAAGGAGATAACCTATTGTTATGCAAGTTGAGTAATCGTATATTGAGTTTTTAAATATCTTCAAATAATTCATAAACGTCATATTATTTTGAACTTCCGTTATTTGAACTGAAAAATATAAAACTATTTGAATTGGATATTTACTTGAAACACGCAATAAATTTATAACTTGCTTAAAAATGCAGCTACATTTACTAATATTTTTTTTAACATTTATTAAAAGAACATGTTATTCGGCAAAACTTATAAAAATGCACTTTATAAAGATTTAAATAAATTTAAGGAAAATTCTATTAAGTATTCGATAGAAAGTCAAAATGCTAATTGAAGAAAAAGTGAAAGGAAACGAAAAATTTCTTTAATTCAATAAAGCGATGGAACATGCAGAATATAAAACCTACATGTGAAGAGTTAGAGAATCAGTAAGAAGACATTTAACAATACGTTTTCACATATCGTACATCTGAAAATGTTGCAAATAAGACAAAATCATTACAAACTATAAAATTTTACGATCGAGTTCTTAACCATATTAATTCATGTAGACAATTAGCATTATGTTGACAATATAATTGTTGAATAGATTTAAAAATGTATGCAGACATCATGATTTTTGAATGGTGATCCCGAAAACCTATAACGTGTATACCTTATATGATGATTAATGTATGACATGAAGGATTTTTGTAATCCAAATTAACTCTTTCCTTTCCTAATAAGTGTATCTCGTTGCGTCGAATTAGAGACCTACGAGCTCTTACAGATTAAACTACAGAGGTTTATTTGATCATGCACCTATAATTATAGATTTATTACACAAATAACCGTAAATTTAGATAGCATACAAAATTGTTTTGAAAAAAAATTAACTTTTTTATTTATCGTATTTTAGCACTTATATGATGCACTGATCATAGATGTAACTGAGCTTTGGACGCCCTTGACAAATTCCAGCTTTGAAACTTTAAAATTATTACAAAAAAATAAAATAATCTGACCTATGACAATACTTCCATAGCCTGATATTCATACATGAATATCAAAACCTTAAAGACGGGAAAATACTAAATAATCTAAATAAATTGAAGGATATTGCTGCGTTAATACAGTAATACTTGATGTATTATAAACAATAGTGTCAGTGTCTTATACTCATAGAAGCATAAAATAAAAAGTAACTTAAGTAACACTACGTTCGGATCACTCCAACAGTCTTCCATCGTAAAAAACACCTAGAATTTGTATTCAAGAGTGCCTAAAAACAGAAAAATTTTGAAAATAAAAACCAATACCTCGAATAAGCGTTGCATTAGAATATTAAATTTTTAAAGAAACTAAGTCGAAAATAAAATAAACGTAATAAATATATTCATAAAAAATTCATTTAAATAATTAATAATAATACTTAAAATATTAACATTTTATTATTACAGTTCAAATTAAACAATTATGTATTTTGCCATCAAAAATGCCAGGAACCATTCGTAGATGAAATAAGTAAATTCAAAGATATTTGAAGCATTTATTACCAAGCTTCCGAAAAAACAAAAATCAAGTATGGACTTAGCGGTTTTATTGTTGTAAATTCGTTTATATTTTTTGAATTTATGTATCATAAATATGAAATAAAGTCATTCATTTTTATTCTATATTAAATCAACGATAAACAAATAATAAGTGGTATTTGACATAAATCATATGAATTGTGGCATTATAATCAAATTCAACTGTAATTATCACATCCCACCAGTCTTTTTAGTTTCTTAGATGTTAATTATTAAAAATCTATTTACAATTTTAAACCATAAAATTTTAAAATTATGTTGGGCCAGCACACAAATAGAATCGAGAATTGTTTAAATGCATCAGTAATACAGCACGAAAACCCAGCACCAAGATAACTTAAAATACAATATACAACACCAACTAAACACTTTAAAATCTGAGAGAATATAAATAAATATAAAATCAAAAACATAAAAGTAAAATAAAATAAATACAAAATGCATCAAGAATCGCACGAAATCTACAAAAAAATAACATAATAACAAGAAAATTTGACCGTAAAATGACCATTTATATAAAAGTAAAAAGTAATGAATTAAATGAATAAAAGTAAAATATTTTTAGCTGAAAAAATTTATTTTAAAATGTTAAAAATAAATTACCAATTTAAATTAAGAAATTAATAAAAATTTAATTTAGATAACACAAATAATTTCAAGGTCAAATTTGTTTAATCGCAATAAAAATAACACGCAAGGTTGAGGTCGAATTGTAGGTATATATGCTTATGTGTTTTCACAAATTTTCAGCACAAATTGACCAGACAAGATCAGACCAAAATTAACAGGCTGTATGCAGAGAGAAAAATTTAATTCCACTGTTAGCTGTAGCTGGTCAGATTGATTTTAAATTACCGTTGTCGATTTGTGGTATTTACTTTCCTGTATAATTTTTCAATTGCCTACAATTATGGAATTTTATGATCTGAAATGAAGAGGTTATATGGAGAATCTTTATGAAATTTTATGATATGAAATGAAGAGTTTATTTGGAGAATCTTTATGGAATTTTATGATATGAATGTAGAATTTATATGAAGAATATACGATTACGCCTCGAAACTTTTATCGAATTTAGGTGGTAACATTTAATTTTTTTTTATTTTTTTTTGTGGCCCACGGCCAAAAACAAACTGCAAGTAATTAAAATCACACATAACCTATCGAACTGTGTAAGTGCGTGTATAATCGCCAATAGTTCGTGTCCGTGAAGGCTCCGGCGTGAGAACGCAGGAGCTGGAACGTCAATATTATCCGTATATAGGGGAAATTGGAAGGTGGGGAAGTAGTTCTGGCTGCTTCTTCATCATCCGTTTCCTGAAAATTAGACCTAATTTATTTTAACAACATTCGGCTCAAAATCTCTAACACCGAGTAGTCCAATGGGCACTCATTAATATAATATGAACATACATAGATCTTAAGGACAAAGAGAGGGAATGGGTAGCGGGGAAAATTGCGAAATCGTTGAAACAGTTAAAATGAATACCCATCGGAAAAAGATTAATCCGAACGACCAAAATCATGAAAAATAATGTTTTTAAATAATATAAAAGATTTAAATAAATTATGTGAAATTGAAACGGAAAATATGGGCAGAACGCTGCGCAAATTTTCGGAAATAGTTAAAACATTTATCTTAAAAACTGTAAAACTAGGGCGGAACGCTGCTCAAATTTTGCGAATCAATTAAAATACTTATCGAAAATAGTAAAATAAAAGTGAAATGCGGCTCAACTGTTGGTATAAGATTATTATGAAACTGTAAAATAAGGGCAGAATGCTGCTCAAATTTTCCGAATCGATGAAAATACTTTATCGAAAACTGCAGAATAAGGATAAACCCGTAAAATAAGGGCGGAATGCTGCTAAAGATTTTCGAATTAACAAAATACTTTATCGAAAACCGAAAGAATACAGATGGATTACGGCTAAATTTTTATATAATAAAATATTTCTTAAAGCTGAGGAATAAGGACGAATCATTACACAAAAATTTGTTAAGAATATTGATAATAATTATAATAATTATAATAATAATAATAATAATAATAATAATAATAATAATAATAATAATAATAATAATAAGAGTAATAATAATCATGGTACTTGTAATAATAATGATAATAATTATGATAATAATAATAGTCATAATAATAATAATAGTAATAACAATAAATATAATGGTAATTATAGTAATAAAAATAATAATAAAGGTAATAGTAGTAACAATTAATAAAGGTAATACACATAATAGTAACAATGATAATGCTAGTAATAATAATAGGGAACATTGTAGTTATAATAGGGATAAGGGTAAAGATATACTGTGGGAATATTTAACTTAACAAAGGGTTTACAGGCCATAGAATAATCATCAACACGGAAAAATGATAAGAGGAATTATGGAAATAGACATAAAGGTAAAGGATAGGAGAGTATAGGTTAACATTTGAAGGAAATAGGAGAATAATGGGACCTAAGAATCGAAATCGAGCACAGACCTTCTATCGGCAGCTCGTTGGATCCATGGATCGTTCGGTCAATTTGCACTTTTTTTCTGAAATTAAACTGCTAAAGTATAAGCAAATATCCAGATGTAAAATGGTTTTGTCTGGAACGATAAGTTGATTAAAATTTTCACTCAAAGTTTATTTATTTCGCTTCACTGAGCTCCGCTAGCTTTTCTTCAATAATTCTTTGATGCGGTTTTCTTTGACCACTGGAAATTCTCTCGTTTTCAGTCCTGTTTTATATATGTTTTCCGACAATTCAGTCACTGGTAAACAACAGTCTTTGAATTCTTAACCATTATGCGCTATTCGGGCCTAATGTTTTGAAACCAGGGGTGATTGTTTCTCAAACATATTCTCAAACACATTTTTTAAATTTAATCGTCAAAATCATCAGAACACAATTTGCAATAGCTGCAACTATGAACGAATTTGACATTTTACCCTATAAGCAAGCTTGCATTTATAAATTCCTATAGACAAAAAGCAATATTTGTTTTTCTAGAACTAAACGAATCTATTTCTATTAATAGAAAATAAATTTTTTTGTGAATATTTATGAAACTTAATGATATTTTGCTTTCGATAAACAATAAAAAATAAATTGTCAAATAATAATGTTAGCAAATTTTCGGTTTACTATTTAAAAAAATTATTTTGAATTTTGTTAGTTCATTTGAATTAACCACTGTTTTATCGTGAAGCAGTCTGGTCCGAATCAGCATCCATTAATTTATTCAGCTCTTCCACATTGTCGATAGCAGATTGCTAATTTCGAGGAATAATCCGACTTTTTTGTTATCTCTTGCAGCATCACCAGCCAATTCAAGTAAATCAGCAGCTAAGTATTCCAAAACTGCTGCTAAATAAACTGTTGCTCCAGCTCCAATACATTCAGCAAATTTTCCCTTTCGCACCTTCCTGTGAATTCTACCAACAGGAAAATGAAGACCAGCTCATGAGATACGAATTCTGCTTTGGGACTTATTTGTTTTTCCAGCTTTACTTTTCGTAGACATATTAAAAGACGTTTATTCTTGCACTGAAATCGAGGATTTGATAGAACAAGCCCGAAAAACCATATCCAATGAGCTCTTGAACTCCTCATCATTTGACTGGTAGATAGGATACGATAATTCGGTTAAATTATGTTCATAAAACTCCATCAAAGTCGGCAATGATAATGTTTTCATTAATACATTTTCATTTGAAGAGTAAAATTTAGAAATGAGCATGAGCAGAACTTTAGGCATAATTTCCGATTCCGTTTCTGTAAGCAATGACATTATTTCGAACGGGAAAAGAATTTTGGAACTATTTAACGCGGCACAGAATAATCCACAATGAGCATAAAATAATCCACTTTCAGATAATTCAAGGTTTTCACCACATGAAGAAGAACAACACCCAATACCAATTTCATCATCATTTATATTTAAATTTAAAGAAATTCCGTTTTGGCGTATATTAAAGGGCTTCTGAATATTTTCGTTAATAATTAAATTAGTGACATCATTAACAGACTTGGTAGTCTTCTCTGGATTAGAAGTTTCTACCGTTGCTTTTGAGCGACTAGGTATTAAAGCTGGAACAATATTTCTATTTTTATTGAAAATAACTCTCCTTTCATTTACTCTACTTGATACATTTTTAGTTATCATTAGATCAAAATCAAAATTAAAACCAGGCGCGAAACTTTTATTATTTTTAAAATCACATAATTTAGTCTTTTTTAAAAACACATTATCAGAAACCGGGGCCAAATTATTGTTTTTCATTTAATTTTAGTGAATTTTAATTGTAAGATCCTCTACAATTTATTTTAATTTACTTTAACATAATTTAATATAATTTATATGGTGCATATCAAACCACCTAGACGTTTTTTACAAGAGAAGATTGTATTATAATAAAAGCTCAAAGCTTAGATTTTCTTGGTTTAACATTTGCAAAAGTAGTTATTATTTCAGCAAAATTTATTTGATTGGAAAGAAAAGCTAGGGATGAGCATTGTTGGCTTGACGTCGATCTCAAGTAGTTTTTATAAATTTTCAGTTTGCTGAAACTATTTTTATTTTATCACATATAAAGGTGAAATATCTAATTAAATACAAATGTCATTAGAGACTTTGTCACTTAGCTGCACCCTAAGTTATACACAGTTATAAAATGCAGGTTTTGAAAATTTCAGTATAAAATATAATATACACCTGTTCCAGTTCAATAACAATTTCTATAATAGAAGTTTAAATGAACATCTAACTGCAATTATGATATTTCAATTTCTTTTTCAAATATTTCCATTTTGAAGTGTAATTTAGATTTGACTTTATACTCAAACTAATAATTTAATTTTTATGATTTACTATTAAGATTTTCACATTTTTATTAAATGAATTAAATATTTTGAAATAAATTTAGTTTTTAATTTAAATTAATACTTTATTTTTTTATGTTGAGTAAATATCATTAAAAATATAAAACATTTTTTTTTAATAAAATAAATTTTAAGGCTTGGATTGTGATCTTGTAAAGTTATGATATCATTATTCAAGCTCTTAAATAATACATTTTATCAACATTTATTTTAAATTTACTTTTAATTAATTTTCCTTAGGTTTTTATTAGGAATTTATGTCAATTATTGGATTTATTTTTCGATAAAATGTAAGTCAGATAAATTGAAAACTAAAATTTATTAAAATAAAATTCATTTTTCTCCAAAAATTTCCTTATTTTTACAGCAATTTGGTAAAAATTGTCGATTGTGAAAGAAAGTTTTTAAGGTTTTTATTTTCATCTTTTCGCAGTTCGATTTCCAAAACATCATTGACTACATCACACTTGCTTGGGAAAGACATAGAACTGAATCTATTCTTCATCGTGATATTCTTCCGTATGCTTAACTTTATTTTGATGAAGACACTTAATCGGAATCAGGAACAGACTGTACGATGGCAAAGATTTTTGGCGATAATGCCCTTCGTGAATGATGTGGTATTCAACTCTGTTCGATTTAGACGCAACTTCGATTTAAAATTCTGATAGGTTTCTTTTCTGCATGATCTTATGATTAATTTTTTGTGAATTGGCCCTTTTACACCAATTGCCAAAGCCAGTGACATATTTGGGCCACGATTTCTGTAAACGTTTGAATATATTCTTTTTTCTTTCTTTTTCCTTCCAAGTGTTTGAATTATTCATGTGTTAGAGCGATCCAATCTTGTGCGGCGACACCTGGCTTCACTTTTTATGAGATTAATTGATTACTCAAAAAATAAATTGTTGACTTGGAGACTTCAATTTCGTTGCATCAAGAAACTTCGCATTTCTTCGAGAAATGCTATAAAAGTTATCTTCAAAATATTTTAATAATTATTTCCATGTTCTTCGTTTTTAATATCCCATTCTTCCTTTTGACAAAAATCGAAATTTTTATATATATAAATAAATTTTATTGATTTTGAAATTTACATTAATTTCGCAAATTTATAAAAACCTCGCCATTTTTTATTGCATTGATGATTCGGATTTTGTCTACTTCTGAAATTCTATAAAAATATTATTTTTAAACTTGTGTTAATAAAATTACGTTTTCCTTTTTTCACCTCAACATTTGAAGGTCCTGGTTCGATTGGTCCAAATAGATTACAAAAAGCTAAAGTTTCAATGGACATTTTTGAAATATCTGAATGTCGTGAAAATATTAAATTATTACATTTAATGAAAAATATTACGAAATTATTTCATAATTTTCTCGAAAACTAAATTTTCTCCGCCCTTTTTAAAAAAAATTTAAAATAGAAATATAGTTGTTATTCGCCTGGAAATTTCCACTTTTTGAAAGTTTGTATGCATTATTTACTATGTATTATGTCTGTTAAAAAGTTTCTTCAAATTCCTTCCTTCCTATAATAAAGGTTATTTCATTTGGAATAATTACATACAGACACAGGTAAGTATATGTGTCCCTATATTATAACATTGATTTTTTTCATTTTATTATAGATGCTGCTTTTCATCTAAAACAGGTGTAAATCATTCACACATAAATAAGATAGGTTAACAGTTTGAAATGTGATATGATAAACCCCACCCCATTGTTCCATATTGACAATGAAAATATTAGCCTAATGGAATAGTGGTGTAAAACATTGGATTTAGCCCCTATTTTGGTGAACTTATGTAAGCCAAATTGTTGTCTGATATGTGGTAATGGTTCTTTTTATGAAAGACAAGAATATGATTTGATATTTCACGTGCAACCGTTTTTGAAAGTTACAATGAAATATACAATTTAATAGTGCAGAAATTTAAGTAAATCTCTAACATATCCATCTAACGTGTTTCTATCGTTTGACGACGCCAGGAGAGGGTTAATCAATCCAATTATTTTCTAATTTTTGTTTTGGTATTATAGAAACACGCGTATCTGTGTATTGACTTTTATTGTTGCACGGAATAACATGACCTGATATAGAATATTTTATATAATGGTCAATGGGCATTCATATATTATGTACGCGCCGAGAGGTTATGGTTGGGTGTTCCGAGTGGCTAATCTGCATACGAGTGTCAATCGGGGTGTTCTAATTGTGTATTTGTGTGAAAATGATATAATATATAGGAGGCCTTCTATATATTAGATTTTGCTGCACCGTCTGTGATTTAGCTCCTAACTAAAAGTACCAGAGCAACCGACATTACTGTCCTGTTTAATTATTAGTTTCCTTAAATTCTATTTTGTCTATGAGACTGATCAATTTTATTATAGTAGATAATAAATAAGAACTATTTTAGAATTTTATTCTAAAAACCAATATTAAAAACCTGGGGAAATGACTGTGTGTAGAGATAATGTTTAATAATGTACGATGTGCAATAGGTTATAGGGTTGCTAACACTTATATAGTTCCTGAAATATAAAGAACAACAGATATCATTGGAATATTCAACTGCAATAGCAGACAAAATAGTTCAAAAATAAAATAACTTGTATATTAAATGGTTTTAAAAAATATTACCTTGTTCGTAAACAGAAAAAGAATTAGTATATTCATCTGAAAATCCACTGGATATTAGAGTAAATAAAATTCCAAGTGCATAAAAAAGTCCTGCTATAAAAAACAACTGAAACCAACTGAGAAATTGACTGAACGTTATCATTACTCCTCCACCGATTAGAGCACCGATTTTATATCCAACAACTTGTGCAACATTTCCTTCATTAACATTATTATCTTTCAAAACACTCATTGTTAATGTGTCCAAAGATACATCTTGAATAGAACAAAGAAAATTCATTACAACAAAATTAATAACCAAATAAGTGAGATTAAATGTTTTTAAAAATGATATACAAATAAAATTAAAAAATAACAATAAAACGCTGGTTTGAAGACACAGCTTCGTAGAAAGATACACATTGATAATTGGAGCGTACAATGTACGCAATATTAGTGGTAAGTAAAGCAGTTTCATTACTCCTAGTGCACTAAGTGAAAACCCACGAGTTCTTAAATAAATGGGCAAAAACTTTGCTTGAATTCCATATGGTAGACCCTGAACTACATACATGTAAAATATTATCAACAAAAATTGGTGATATTGAGATATCATAATAAACTTTTATCTATTCATGACATAGATTTCAATAAATTACACTTCATTAAAAAAAACTAAAATAACTCTTAGCTAAAATTAAAAAAACTAAGTTATTATAAGTTTTTATCGATTCATCTTACTCTTATATTATTAAAACAAATCTGATTTTGTAAACGGATAAAAAAGATGTCAGAAATTTTTCATCCAAATAACTAATAAAAAAGTTAATTGAACTTCTTGAGAAAATGATATTAATTTAGCAAAATCTGGCAACAATGAAGTTTCATAAATTTTAAAGTAGACATAATTTATAATTTTTTAGTTGTCACCGACTCGTGTTTGAAACAATTGATTTTCGTCAAAGTTTCATTTTATAAAAGTACTAAAAATCATTTATTAAAACACAAAATAATTTTAAATATCTTTAAATTGATCTTCTTAAGACTTTCTCCGGCTTTTGCGAATGAAGCTAGACTTCATGTTGAAATATAAATCAGTCTTAGTGTCTGTTCCGCGGCGTATGGGTGTTTAATTGTGTCTCTGACATAAAGCTCCATTCTGTAACTTACATGAGGCAGTGCATAACTTTCATAAATTGACACATGGGATATATATCCATGTGGTAATTTTGTAGCATCTTGAAATGTGCTGATAAGAAAATTATGATTATTAGTATATGCTTGACGCTTGAAGAAATCAATTACTATTGTATCTTTAGAATTCTTGAAAACCGTTAAATATTGAACATTTAAATTGTGTGTTCCATGTGCACCACCCTGATGAAAAAATTTTGAGTTATAAAAATCACAGTAACAATGATATTTTGACTGATTTTAGTGAATAAAATATAAAAATTCTATTCTTTGACGACCAATTATGGATTTTAATAAAATTGTTAATTTCTTGTTTCCAAATAAAATCATAAAAGTTATGTGTGATATGTTTATGCATTGATTTACAATATAAATCTTATTATTCGCAATATATGCTTCGTTAAATTTTATTTTCGAAATTATTGTAAATTTTAAATTGTTGTAAATTAGGTCATTGTTGATTATCTTTTGGGTTATGATAAAGTGGATGATTGTCATATGTTGGGTTATTATTATTGAAAGACGGTTCCCGCTGACTCCTCGTGTCCTTTTCGAATCAAATAAGTAAACCCAACACAGAATATTTTATTTGCACTTTACCATAGGTACAACTCAATCCGATTTATTTCAATGTTTTGTAATTACAGTTTTGTGATTTATTTGCACTCTTTAACCACAGAATAAATTTGATTACCTTAAGGTAGGTTATTCAATGGATAATCACCTTTTCTGATAGATAACTTTTGACTTTATTTGGGTTTAGATTCTTTTTCTGACCTGACTAGACTATTCGTTTGATTCGACCACTGGCCATTTCGTGTTTTTCCCTTTTTCTTTTATACTCCTGCTCAGACTATTTTCAGACATTTGTCAACAACATTTGCTGTCTTACTCAATTATTAATTAGAAAATAATTACTTCTCCATAGATCAACCCATTAAATATTGTTTAGGCCAATTTACACTTTTTTATTGTTTTGTTTATACTTCGGGTTTTCTAATCTATCGGGTATCCCATTGCCTCAGGCTTCCCATTAGTAATTAATTTTTTTAAATTAATTTGTTTTTTGTCTTATTTTATTTCCTGGGGACCCCTCACTAAATTTTAATTATTATTTCTGGACTCTTCCCTCGATTTGGCGTTCAACCATATAAATTTCCCCCTATCATTACTATTTTCGAATTTATGTAAGTTTTTTAATTAATGTTGCACTTTTACCATTTTGATGTTTTATTGATTTTACCATGCTTTTTGTAATACTCGAACACTTATTTTGTCTTTCAACAGTGTATATTCTTAGTTAAACGATGATGATTTTATTATTTGGAGTTATGGTTGGAAGATCTCTGTTATATAGACAGGAATGCTTATCCTTAATTAAATTTCATGGAAATAAATGAAACCCTAAATACTCTTCGCAATGCATGTTTTATTTAATCTCGATCAACGGATTTATATCAATAAGGTAAATTTTATCTAAATATTACTGAAATATGAAATTAATGTCAATTAGTCTATTATTATTGTCATTTAGGCTATCGCACTAACTGAGAGTAATGGTGTCCAGAAAAAACAATAACCAGTGTTAATTGCCTTAATGCGTGGCCCTCAGCTTGTTAAACACACCAACCAAAAATTCATTTGAATGACCATGAGAAATTTTGAGTGAACTCGAGAAATATGATGGCTCATCCAATTAGCCTGAATGAGTCATGGTTTCTATTTGAATGACCTTGAAACATTTTTATATTGATCCAGCGGTGACATGGTTTTGAGAAAAATAAAATTTGATCTTGAGAAATTTGATGACTCATATAATGACCTTGAAATAATCATCGTCTGTGTTTAAATGAGCTTGAAAAATATTGTGACTTATCCAATGACCCTGAATGAGTCATGTTCTTTGTTTCAATGTCCTTGAATAATTCTTTGTATACAATTTGACATTAAAATTTTTTGTACTTTAACACTTTAACATTAGTTTTGCGCTCGTGAGAAGGTACTGATTCAGCGGTGACATGGTTTAGTGGTAACATAACAACCTTCTCAAAGGAGATCAAAATAATTTCAAAGAACGAAAGACAAGTGAACAAAATTGTCATACATAACATCATTCACAAAAGTCACTATTAATCTTTAAAAGCTGAAATTTTAATTATAAATATTATGTCACTTATAAAGAAATCAGAGGTGAAAAACAAAAAAAGTCCTTAAAATATAATTTACATTCTGAATTTTCTTTGTTGTTATAAACATTTTATTTTAAATTGTGACATAACAAATCTATAATTCTCCTAAGTAGATGTTATGCCACCGCTAGACCATGTCACCGTTGGACCACATACCCCCCGGGGTAAATTTTTTTAAAATCTAAAAGTACAAATTTTAAAAATACAAAAATTTTTCTAAGACAAACACAATGACTCATTCAAGGTCACTGAAACAAAGACGATGACTCACCCAAAAAATTTCAAGGTCTTTTAAACAAAGACAATGACTCATTCAAGGTCATTCAAAAGGATGTCGTGGTAATTCGATGAGTCATCATATTTTCCAAGGTAATTTAAAAGTAGGGCAATGTCATTCGATGAGTCATCATATTTTTCAAGGTCATTCAAAAGTAAGTCAAGGTCATTGGATGCGTGATCGTATTTTTTCAAGATCATTAAAAAGTATGTCAAGGTCATTCGACGAGTCATCATATTTTTCAAGGTCATTTAAACAAAGACCAAGACTCATCCAAGGTCATTGGATAACTCATCATATTTTCCAAGGTCGAATTCATTTACAAAATGGTAAATTAAATATTTTATGTAGATTATTTAATCATAACATACCGCAACGTAATGGCTGATAGAATATATCTTTCAATAATTTAATTATAATTTATTTATTACATTTTGAATCAAGAAAATAAATCAACTGAAGACAAGGAGTTGAAATCTTCAACGAGACTAGAAAACTGTATAAGTATAAAATTTTAATTTTCATATAAGTTATATATTATTATTATGAAAAACTATTAATAATGGTACAAAAAAGATGATTGAAAAATCATTATTTAAAGAATATCTGAATGTGCAGAGAAAAGAGTATATGAAAATCTTTGAGAAATATATCGCATAAAAAGATGTTCTTATTAATAAATATCGAAAAAAGTGTATAAAGTTAGAAAAACACAGAATAGAAAACGAAAATTTAAAATAACTATTGAATGAAGAAGAAGAAGAATGTTTTTAAAATAGAATTTATAACTTTTAATTATTATTAATTTGATTTGTATTTATTTTTATTTGTAAATATTTTTTTTTGAACTTGTACGTTATTATTTTACGTTGAAGTTTTTTAAATAACTTTAAAAAAAATTTATTTTGCTTAATAAATATATTCACTAACAATATATATTTTCAAATAGTTACTACCTGACAGCAAATATACCTTTATGTAATCTTAACGCATTTCACTTATCATACTAATAAATTATTAAGAAAGTTCAAAGAAAATATAAATAAATATTTAACAAAGCAATACTTGTCCATATTTACTAAAAACCATTCAAAATCAACAAAATTAATTTCATCTTATACATACATTCAGTATCATATTTATTAATAATAATAATGATTAGCTTTAAATTTGCGTAAAAGATGGTCGTGCTTTCGATATCATCAATCATATGCAAACCCGAAATAAAATATTTAATTTACCATTTTGTAAATGAATTCGAAAGCATCATAGAAAAATATATAACATATTTGGATGAAAGTAACACAAAGAATTTTTAATTGCACATTATAAATACACGCATAATAAAGCACCATAATAACATTAATAATTAATATAAAAAACATAGTAAAACTAAATAAAACAATATTATGTTCAATTCCAAAACAAAGACATTGCAATTCAGGTGCAACGGACATATTGGACAAAGTCACTTTAAAAACAATAATATAACAGTTTAACGGAATTTTTCTTTGTTATAAGTTTCGCCTATGAATCCGGTTTAAATAGATTTTTAAATGTTTTGGCGGGAAAATATTTGCAAAAGAAAATATTTGAGACTGGCACATAGCTAGTAGATAGATATTGATGATTTATATGTTTTCTTACCAATATATCCATTAAATTAATATAAATATATAAAAATAAACATTATTTCTAAGCATATATATATATATATATATAGAAATTGACTAAGTCTGTATGACTTTCAATTTGGTAACAAATACTGAACTGTCTAATTAATATTAGTAAAATTAGTAAGAACTTACTAAATGGTTATGTATTAACTAATATACATATAAATGATTCGCTCAATGTTGTATGACCATGTTGTGGGATCAAATTGTATGGCCATGCTGTATAATCAAATTGTATGACCATATTTTCATTAACTAAATATCAACATTACCATGGATATTTTATCATGAATATCACTGAATAACAAAAGTTTATATATTATTAAACATTTATTAAACATTTATTTATAAATAACTTTAGATTTTATTTTCATAAATGAAGATAAAGGATACAGAGGTTTGGTTTGATATTTATTGAATAAACTAACCATTTAAATTAAGGTTACAAATTAGGTGTTATATGGGGTTGGACCTTTTCAATAATTGATATGCTTTTGACATCAAGTTTGATGAAATATTTCTAACAAAATGGAAAAAATCTTTTAAACATGAATTAGTTGAATGTTTTGTAAACTTCTTTGGATTCAACAAATCACTGATGAAATTATCAATCTGGATAATATTTTTTAATGATATTGTTCCTACGGAATTTAATATACTCAGTGTTTTCTGGTCATGCATGGATTTTAGATTTGGAGAATATCACAACCTTATTCGCTTTTTTATGGATAATGTCGATAAAATAGAAATACAAATAATTGTAAAACTGTCCGATGCAAGAAAAGAGTTTTTGACATGTTCAATTTGCCAGATTAACAAAGTATCCATCATATATTTACCTTGTGGACATATAATTATTTGTTCTTCTTGTTTCAAAACCACTACTCGTAAATGTGAAATTTTTAAAATTTAAATATTGAAGAATACTATTTTTTATGTATCTAATGTAGTAAAAATATATTTTTCTACTTTACCAATTGAATTTCATGGAAGTTACGACACTATTTTAAAAAATAAAGTTCAACCTCCAATAATTCCAAAATAAAAGTTTTGATCGTTTATGTTTAATCTGATATAATTCTCAACAATGACTGATATATTTCAACGAAACACTCCAAATATACCCATGTTTTCATAACAAACATATTAAGACTGTTAAATTGTATCAAGTAGGTTAGAAATATATGCGATAAATACCTCATATTGATTAAAACTGATAACCTCAATGTATGATTATCGTATTTTCATATGTGATTTGCCCATTTCTGTTATTTGATTGATTTTATTATTCATCTGCGACCCAAATGCATGGTTTTGATTGATAGATGTATGAATGTTACATCATGTGAATTCAGATGTGTCAACTTTGTATCAATACCTATATCAACCCTTTAAAGTAATTTTGTTCCCAATTTTATTAACACACAATGATGTGTAACCCTTCATCGAACAGTGAGTTTATCTTTGAATGTATGTTGCTTGGCAATTAGATTCAAAATCTACGACAAATCAATGGAAATTCGATTCAATCAGATATTTAAAACAAGCTATGATATCTTTATTGGATAGTATTAATTTGATGATAATTGACTCATTTTCAAGTATTTTTTACATAAAAAGCCGTGAATCGTATATCATTAACAAAACCTTATTCATCCATCTGAACATTACATAAAGTACTCAAGTTATATATCCCCATTAAAATATTTTGTTAATATTTATTTAGCATCCAATATCAGAACTCTTTTATCTGTCAAATTATTAAAATTTATGATTATAAGTATTTTTATTATTATTATTAACTATTTTGTTGAAATTATTTATTGCAGTAGTTGCAAGTTGTGTTATTTTATGATTTTTTAATAATTTACTTAAAACATTTATTATCTTTATCATAATAAACATAAATAATTTATTATTTGATGGTAATATTTAAATCATTATTCATGGTTCATTACTTCGATTCAATATTAAATTGATACAACATTGTAACAATTTACATAAAACTTTTTTATATTATTTTACTTAAATATTTTAATGAATTATGATAAAATTTATTAATTTGTAACAAAAGTATTGTATGAATATCCAATTTATTTTAGAATTACTTGATTACAAAACATCTCTACTAAATTTCATGCTTACTCCCCATAATATCGGATGCAGATTATAATTTAGTAAACAAAATTCTAAATACAATGAATATCAAGTTTAGAAGCAATAACCACATATATCTTGGCCACGAGAATGCAAAGTTTTGTATTGCTAATAAAGAAGTAAATTTTATTGAAAACTTTCATTGGTACACAATTATCATTATCTAAGGATACAAAATCAATTCAGATGATGTCATGACTCTAATTTGGAAATTCAATAGTGCTATAATGTCGTTTTAATAAATATTTTCATAAAATATTTGTTGTTTTATTGTGTAGATTAAATTCCGTATGGTTTTTTTCTTTATTGATTTATTGAGCGAATTAGATTTTTTTTTATTAATTTATTATGAATTGACCCCTTCTTTACTCACATTGTACGCACCTGATACCCATCTGTCACTAATTTACACATAGTTCATCAATTTAATCACTCGAACCATAATTAAATATTAACAAATAAAATATATACTTTAAGTTAAAATTGCTTATAAAATATATTTGAGTCCTAAATTTAAGTAAAAACTTTATAAATTATCTTAATAATATCATTAATTAGTTTATGTTATCTACTTTTGATAATTTAATAGTAAACATTTTAATATTCTTAAGTTATAAATTTTAGGTCTCTAAATATAAATGATGATACACATGATGACAAAATGGTTGATAATAAAATTATGATAGACGAAAATAATGTTAATGAAATGGTAATAATAATAAAAAATAATAATAATAGTATTAATTAATAATATTAATAGAAATCTGTTAATTATTACAGATTTTTTATTTTACAGTTGTTATATTACTTATAAAATATATCTTATTACAAATAGATTTAATAAACACAGAATTACTAATATCAATTATAACTTTTCTGTTTTCTGAGTATCTTCAGTTTTCACACTTTTAATTTCAACATATTTTTTAACTTTTTATAGCAAATTTTTGAAATGCATGGATAAAATTATGTTTGAAAACACGTGGACGATTAACAAAGACATTTCAATACAAATGTATAGCTAACAAAGACATGAATAATTAATACATTAAAAAACGATAAATCTTGATATTAATAGATTTTAGAAATATAGTTGCATGATGAAAATACTAAGGTATGTTGCTTTACAATATACTAAAACTATGCAATTATGTTAATTAGAAGTATACGTATGGTCGTTAAATAAATAAAATATCAAGCTTTCAGTTTTGACTTAACAGTATAATAATAATAATAATAATAATAATAATAATAATAATAATAATAATATTAATTGATAATAATAATACTAATAATAATCATTTGGTGAATATTACAGATTTTATTTTATATTTGTTATATCACTTATAAAATATAATTGTTATTATATTTGATAAACACAAAATAAATTAGAACAATTATATTTTATGAGCATCTTTTTTCACATTAAATTAAAGGTATTTATGAATATATCAAATTTTCAACATACATAGATTATGTTAGTTCATGATTCACAATGTAGATGCAATACGAGTCCATGTTTAACAAAGACTTGACTGATGAATATATATTAAAAACAATGGTTTTATTAACTGATTGAAGAAATATAGTTATGAAAAAATACTTTGCAAATTATGTTGATTACAAGTATACCCGCGCTCATTTAATATATCAAGTTTTGACTAAATAATAATATTATTTTGACTCCCATCATTCGATTCCGATGAGTTGAAGTTTAACTGGATGAATTATTTCTTTAAATATAATAATATCTTTACACTTTTTTTACATTTTATTTACAAGTTGGTCGTAGGTGGCTGTAATCTTGCTAGTCTGCAAATAATTATTTTGGTAGTAATAAACATTAATTAATTTAGTGCCTATGACGCTTTGTAGTGTTCGTGACTAAAAGTTGTGCAATGTAATTTGTGCTATGAAGCTCATGTACTTTTTGATCCACTTGGTCTGTCAATAATAAAGCACAAACTTCATATTGACCTCTCTTAAATTTTTATTGTGTTTTTAACTATAATAGATTAAATTTTCATTGTTATGACTCTTAGCCCCTAGGTTTTTAAATATTTGATTATAAGTTATTTAGTCCATTATTATCAAAAATAAATTTAATTTTTAACGAAAATATAGGTATTAAATTAAAATGTCTTTAAATTAGATAAATTATTATATGTATTTTCTTAAAAATTGTCTAGAATCTTTCTTTTATCAGTAAAACAAACACACATATTTCAATAAAAACCCCATGTGAATCATAAATTATGTATAATTTCTTAAAAATTGCCTATAACTTTTCTTATATCGGTAAAACAAACACACATATTTTAATCAAAAACACGTGTGTATCATAAATTATATACATTGACTTAACAATCTCAAATTTTACATAAATACTGAACTATTTTTATGATTTAACAGATACTCACATTATTAGCCATAAAATAAATATTTCATAAATTTTTGAAAAATAACACATATTTTCATTAAATGTTTTCCATAAACACTGTAACATATCGATGGTTTAACACACGCATTTGAACCATAATTATTTTTGATATTTATTTGTACATATTTTCTTAAAAATATCGAATTTTTCTTTAACTTTATGCAAACATTTACAATTTTTCTATCCCTGTCTACTATGGACCACAATCGAAAACCTTCGAAAACTCCATTGAAAACCCTCTAAAATGATACCTCACACGCTCGAAAAATCTTTACTTAAGTTTTATACACACACATATTTGAACCATGAAACACAAGTCTATCATAAATAACACATATTGTCTTAAAAAATATCGATTTTATTATTACATTTGTTCATTGTACACACTAACCTTTTCTTTTCATTACATACTATGGATCATCTTAGTAAACCTCCGAAAAAACTATTGAAAACCATGTAAATGATACCTCACATGCACAAAATACTTTTAGTTAAATTATATACATACACACATATTCATTTTTCTATACAATATTAAAATAATTTTATAAACTTTGGATCCCATACTTTGTTGAAAATTTATTTTATTTTTTTTAAAAATAATAATGAAAATTATAATAATAAAAACTTGTAACAATAATAATAATTTTAGAAAAAATAATAATAATGATTTTAATAAAAACTTGTAATAATAATGATAATAATAATAATAATAATAATAATAATAATAACAATAATAATAATAAGTTTTAATAATAAAAAGTAATAATAGAATAAAAATTTATAAGAAAAATCATTATGACTCATCAAATGACCTTGAATGAGTCATGGTCCTTGTTTAAATGACCTTGGAAAATATGATGAGTCACCAAATGACTTTGACCCACTTTTAAATGACCTTGAAAAATATTCATGACTTATCAAATGACCTTGCATGAGCCATGGTCTTTGTTTAAACGACCTTGAAAAATATGATTAGTCATCCAATGACCTTGAAAATTTTGAATGACCTTGAGAAAATGTGATGACTCATCGAATGACCTTGAACTACTTTTAAATGGCTTTGAATGAGTCATGGTCTTTGTTTAAATGACCTTGAAAAACTGTTGGATGACTCATTGTCTTTGTCTCAGGAAAAATTGTACTTTTAAAATTTGTACTTTCAGACTTAGAAAATTTTTTTACCATGGGGGAGGGGGTATGTGGTCTATCGGTGACATAGCCATCTACTCTCCTATACTTCCAACAATTTAAATACATTATGTATGATAGAAAAAACTAATTATATATTTAATAAGTAAATTACAAAATTTTTATTATTTTAAAATTTTCTTACATACAGAGCCGGCGCCAGCTTATTTATCGCCCTAGGCAAAACTTATTAAAACGCCCCCTTTTACAAAAATTAATAAAAAATTAAATATATATAAGAAAACAATAAATTTAAAGTGACATTAATTTATTATCAATTGCATAAACGTTACAAAATTAAAATTTAATTTGCAGCAAAAACAAAAACCGCATCTTTAATAATTTAATATATCAACCATAAACCATTGGCTAGTTTTATCTTATAGTGAATAGGAGAGAAATACGGTCTTCGACTATTTGTCACAATTTTTATCACGGGAATATTGTGTTGGGTGCGAAAAGGTTAAATTTAAGTGAATTCAACCTGCGTTTGAAACTCAATAAAACTGATCTTAATCATATATTTTATGTTATTATCAGTTTGATTTTTTTTTTAAAAATGTTCTATTTTAGCTATTTATTCAAAGTGTTTATTTTAGTAATTTATTCAAAAAGTGTTTTATTTTATTAATAAACGACAAAAAAAAGTCCTATTTTTGTAATTTTCCCTTTACTTATACATTTAAATTCAAATTAAAACCGCAGTCATTTCATTAAAAAATATTACAAAATATAAATTTTCATTTTCAACAAAACCAAATGGCATGAAAAAATAAAACTATAATGATAACACTGATTAATGTCCATAAAATATTCAGTTTAGTCCACTTTTCTTTAGAACATCATTTATCTGGAAACTGAACTATTACATCACATTATTTCATCTATAATTTAAGAAAATATCATATAATAATTAAAGTAAAAATTATGATGTCTTGATTTCGAAGTTTCCATGTATTAGTATGACTTTGACATTGCTAGATTTTGTTAAAATATTTTCATTTTTTTCACAATGAGAAATCATTTTTAATAATCAAAAGTATTTATTAACTTCCAAAAACCTAATTTCTCTCGTAATATATATAAAAATTAAGATTGAGCAATTTATTTCAATTTAATTTTAAAGTTTAATAATACACTACATTTTAAAATAACAAAACTAATTTAATTTTTATGATATCAGATAAGTGAATAACAAAATAAGTCCTTGCTGCAAAGTAATAATTATATTGAAAAAAGTTTCGATTATTAAATAATCCTCTTCAGTTTCTTTTCAATGCGATTTTCACTAAGACCTCGCTTTGCGTAGTAGATAGGATTCGAAAAAAGACGACGCGATGCGAATTCTGATCTTTTATAAGAAACCATTTAAATATAAATGATAGGTTTCAAAATTTTATATCGGATAATTCAGTAACGATGCAACATCGAAAAAACGCAAATCGAGGGGTTAATGAATTATATTTAGATTGATTGTTTAATTTTTAACTTCTATTTAATTAATTTTGAAATATAATATTGTGAGTGAAACACAATATTTACACAAATACATTTTAAAAATTTTAATACATTCTTCTTCTCTACTTTTGGAATTTTATTGGGTATCAAAATTGATCTACCACATTTATTAGTCATTGCTCTTTGGTTATTATTCTTTTTCTTCTTCTTTCCTAGTATTGAAGTATTGATCAATTGTGCTGGCTGTAAAGAATAAAAAGACTTGTTAGAATTTTCTTCAATTAGAACTACTACATATCCGTCGTTATTCCTTGTTGATTCAATTTCTTCTTTCGGTATCTATTGCAGAAGGAGCTAAATATCTGATCGAAACGGAATTGCTTTTTCTATTAAAATTTTAGATTCTGGTAAAAAGAAGACAAATCATTTCTTAATTTTACCTTTTCTACTTGAATATCAATGTTTTCTCTTGTAAATTTTTAGTATAATATAAATGTTGAAATATCAGTACCAACAAGTGAAGATCTCGCAAAACCGAAAATTTTGAAATGAAGAGTTTCATTCGTTTCCATTAAAAGGATATGCCTAGCACTCTTTGTCATTATGATTTGTCCAATTGTAACTCTTTAAACGTTAAGTATATGGTTTTTACGATAATAGTATTGTCTCAATCAGCGAAACGTTCAAGCATTGTGTGCAAGCTACTCCAACGAGTTTCGAGTCGAGCTTTAGTGGAAAGATTTTAACAAATTTGTCTACTGTGTATTTTTGGAGTGTTTGATCATTTTTTATCGGAGAACGGCGAAATAATTTTACAACGGCGCGCACCTTAGCGATTAACGGCTGCAAGTCATAAGTGGAATATTTAATAACAAAAACTTTATATTGTAATTTTTAAAAATATTTTAATGAATTAGTGTTTGATTATAAAAGCAGAGGCGTAACTAGGGTATGGCAGACATGGGCAAACAATGGGGGGTGCGAAAAAGCGCCTAACGTATAAATACGCAAATGAGCAAATGAAAATAAAAAAAAATTTCATAGATAAATATGTGTATTGCTGACAATCGCGGTTTCTATTGCCAGTTGCGAAAGATCATTTATCAAATTAAAATTGATACTTTCATATTTGAGAGCCTCAATGGGTCAAAGTCGATTATGTGATCTTGCTTTACTTAGCATAGAATGAGAAATAACCGAAGAAATTGACTTTGATAATATAATTAAACAATTTGCGTCAGCTAAAGCAAGAAAGATAAATTTGTAATAAAGTGTTAATTTTAAAATGTCAAAATTAAAAATTAAAACTTTAAAATTACTTAAATCCAGAAGAAAATTTTTTTATAAATTTTCATTTCTGGTTTTAGTTGGAAACAGCTCTGGATTGGAGGCTGGATAAAAAAGGGTGCCATATTGAAAATTCTACAAATAGAAAATTTTGTAAAAAAATTTATATAAATAAATTAAAATTCAAAATATTACAGTAATGAGTTTTACATAAAAAGTATTTGACAAATAATTTCGATGAAAAAATAAAAATTATAATGGCAAAAGATAAAAGTTATCGCTTTCGAGCGCTATAACGAGCATCGAGAAAAAAGTAAATAACTGTAGTATTAAATAGAATTAATATTTAATAATTAAATATTATAATTAGAAATGCTGGAAATCAGATGTTAGAAGTGCCAATACTATTCGATCCAAAACATAAAAATAACTAATACGAAATAAAAGTATCTAAAAAAGATCTTATAATTAAAATAGTTTATAAAATATAAATTTTTGAATTTATTAGTATAAAACTTTGAAAAATCAAAATATTAAATAAAAAATTTGTATAAAATAATAAATATCAACATTTCTTTAATTTACCGATTTTAAATATTCATCATCCGACTAAAATAAAATAAGAACTATGAAAATAAAATCTAAAAACTCCTTACATTGCTGACTACTAGATTTTCTTCATTCTGTATTGGATTAATTATATTTAATATTATTATTATTATTATTATTATTATTATTATTATTATTATTATTATTATTATTATTATTATTATTATTATTATTAAGGCACAAGTAAAAAATGAAGTGCATGTCTTGTAAGTAAATCTAAAGCAATAAAACAAATAAAATCCACACGAACAAAATGAAACCTTTAAGCTCTGACTTTCCGCTGAGAACACCAAACAAAATGTAAAGACCAGATTTTTAAAAATTTTACAATGGAAATTATCTATTACGGAAAACTCGCGAACGCTGCGCAAAACCAACAACGTAGCCATTTAAAATTTAGGTATTGTTTTGTGTTAAAAGCATTTTTTTTGTTTTCACCTATGATTGCTTTTTATTTTGCAATGACATTAACAATTTTTTATTATTTGACTATGAATCATTAATGCATAGTCATTTAATAAAAATTCTGTATAATCCTATTATAAGATGTTTTAAAATAAACAAAATTTTTTTAAAATTGAAAATTATACTTTAGAATTAAAACATTTTTTTAAACTGGTAGAGGTTAAAAATTAAACAGTTTAAGTTCATTAAACCGATTTCACAAAATGTATAATCCTTTTATAATATGTACCTAAGTACCAACTAACTGATAACTAATAACTGATAATTGTGATTGAGAAGAATTTCTTTGAATAAAATGTAAATATATGATTTTATCTTTCAACCATTTTTGTAGCTTTAGAAGTCGATTTGCGACAAAGAATTCCCTGTATTAACATCTCGTCGTTTGTTGTTTTCTGGTCGGCAAAACGATGGGTAAAATTTCAGCTGTTGATTTGGCGCTGAACAATAGAATATTTATGTAGACTTGGTTCACCACAATAGGATTATACAAAAAATTCTTAATGTCATTGTTTTGTATGTATATGCAAATTAATTTTCATGATTTTTAATAAAAAAAATTATTTTGAATTAAAAATAAATATATACACAATTTCAACGGGGTCAGAAATAATACTGCAATATTAGTGAAATTACGTTTGCGAAGTTAAAAATTTCTGTTCAATCTCAAAGAGAAATAACGTTTTATATAAATTTATCAAATATAAATTTCTCACTTTAAGGAAATTTGAAGAATCCAAAGGTTCTATTGAAAACTGAAACAATAAATAATTTATAACAATAACTTATCATTTTAGGTTTAACAATATAAAAATAAACTTGCTAAAATGCAAAAATATAACATAATTAATGTTTACTTATTTAAAATAGACAATGTAACATAAATTAAAGAATTAGTTTTGTTACATTTTGAATATATTTGATTAAATTTTGTTATAATTTGAACATTTTTAGTTTATTCTGATGAACAAATACAGTTTATTTGATATTTGGGTTAAGATAGTTTGTCCGAAGTAGACAGATGTGTGTACTCCAACAAAGAACAAAGGAATATTAGCTAACCAAGGCATATTACATAAACATTTTTATCAACTCCCCCCTCCGTTATTTTAAAAATTAATTTTCAAACACATAAAAACGAAAAAATTAATTAAAAAATTGATCCTAAAGTATTTTAAGTACTAGCTATTTTCCAAATTGAAGTATGATCGTTTTTAACTTTTATCTTTGAATGGTAATGTCTGCATCATACTGAAAGTCTTCATTGTATTGTATTTCTTTGTAATCACAGTAAAACTTTGTATTCATATTATTAAGATATACGTGGTTAAAGGTTCTTAACTTTGGATTAATTCGTTCTCAAATCTTGTTTACTAGATTACATAGCGTAACTATAATATGGTATTAAAGTGGCTTTCATGTTATGATGACAATACATTGAATTTATGCTCTTATTCACATGTTTGGAACCAAACAAAATAGTACAACTGTAAATTGCATGTATTTTTATTGAAGCCATATTGCAAATTATTGCAGGCAATGATAAAATATTGTACTGCTGTAAACAAAATAATGTACGATCACAAATAATACTACCGAAAATTAAAAATCAAAATAAATAAAAAATACATTTATTTTACATATAAACAATTTTTTCTCAACTCATTTTGTAATATCCAAGTATTGTAGCGCTTCTGTCTATCAACACATCCTTATCATTTGTATGGGCATACTGGTGGATTATTGACATTGGGCAGCTTTGTCTTATGTTCTGAAATGATCCAATAATATAACATTATGATCTATTCAAGCCAACATTCACATTCGAAATAGAATTATTTCTGGTATCCAATAGATAAGATCTTCAGTATTGACGTATTTATCGATTTAAACAAAATTACAATTAAAAAACAAAGGAGATTCGTGAAAATTGTTATGTAATATGCTTTGGTAACTAAATATTTCTTTGTTCTGGAGTACGCACATCTGCCTACTCTTCCGTTACTTTTTACTCTTTTGCACAGAAATAAAATGGAATGACCATGTTATCAGTGTAACCATGTATAGACAGAATTTAATTCTGTACAAAATGGCAATTTCAGAAATTTAAGGTTGAGAAACTTAAATTTGTGGTTGCGAATAATTTAATTTGCACGTGTTTTGAGTTACAATGTTGTAAAATGTCATGTACAAATTTCAGAAAGTCTTTAATGTGATCTTGTAGATAGTATAATTATATCTATCCAAGTTACATTGAAAATATGTCTAGTTTATTAAATATATGGAAATTCACGAATTGTGTAATATAAAATTTAAAAATGGCAAATTCAAACCAATTCATTATAACAAGGATTAAATTTGGTGCCATAGGAAAAAACAATTCTTCACAAATATTATTGATGTAATCGACGTTTTAAAAAATTTATAATTACATATTTTTAAAAACTTGCTATTACGTAATCGTTCATTTAAACAAAAATGAGAATGTTTATAAAATAATATTATATAATATTTACAATTAAAACAACTAGGAAGTTCGTGTAAATTATTATGTAAAATATCATTATTACATAATATTCCTTTGTTTGGAGTTCACACATCTGTATACTCTTCCATTTCTTTTACCTTTCAGTACAGAAATTGAAGATAGTGACCATGTTTTAAGTGTAACTATATACAGGCAGAATTTAATTCTGTGCAAAACGGTCATTACAGAAATTTTAGACGTTTCGAATAATTTAATACACACTTGTTTTGAATTAAAATGTTGTAAAATGACATGTACAAATTATCGTTTCAGAAAGTCGTTAATGTCATCTTGTGGAGAATAAAATTCTGTCTAACAATTGTAACACTGAAAATTTATCTAGTTTTTAAAAACTATTTGAAAATTCACGAATTATGCACTACGAAATTTCAAAATAGCAATTACGGAAAAACTTCTTTAAAACACGGATTAAATTTGGCACCAATAGAAAAAAACAATTCTTGGTAAATATTAATGGATGAAATAATCAACGATTTAGTCAAAATGCTGAAATTATATAATAACCGATTTAAACAAAATAAGAATGTCCACAAATGAATTTTACGTCATCGTGAAATAATCGATAATTTGAACTAAATTTGAAAATTACAAAATTAGATTTAAACAAAAATAAAATAAAAAAACTACAGGTTAGTATAAATTATTATATAATGGCTTTGTTACGTAAAACTCATTTGTTCTGAAGTGCACATATCTGTCTACAATCCGACAAACAAAGTTTTATAAATAATATTGTAAGATCATTTATCATTTTTTTAATCTTTGATCGAGGTTTTCCTTTAAAATTTCGTTTACCTTCATTTCGATTATTGATCAGTGTTCTTTTTTTTTGATAATTAACACAAATTTTCGGTATTGCTTTTTTGATGTGTTATTTGTAAATGACACTTGAAAATTTGGCAGTGCTGAAATTTTGTGTTAAATAGGAAAAATATAAAAAAGTATAAATAGTATCAATGAAGATAATAATTAAATAGGTATTTAATTATTTTCCTAACAAACATCACATTTATAAAAATGATTATCATAATTTTAATGGTATTAATTATTTTTATCCAGAAGCTTATTAATAATTTTCTTTCTGAAAATTTTAATGTACTTTCAAAAAAAATAAAATTATCGAAAAATTCAACCTACATTTGTTTTTGATTTAAGGTTGGAAGTTTTGATATCTAGCTAAAATTATAATAATAATAATAATAATAATAAAGCGTCAATCCAATATATATATATAATTTTATATAATTATATATAATTGTAGTAAGATATTTTGAAATATAAAAGAAGAAATTGGTTTAAATAAAAGTGATTTTTTCTAGATAGTTTTAAGTTCATTTTTATCTGACGATGACAGTGAGTCTGTCCAAAAATGTTTTAGTATAATTTATATGTTGGATTGCCGCTTTATTTATTTATTTTTTTAATTGTGATTGTTTGTTTCAATTTGAAAGTTACAATTCGTTTCTTCTAATGTTCAAGAGAATACATTTTGGAATGGATGAAGAAATGTAAAAATTCGATGAATGAAAAATTATCAAGGATTAAATTATCTTTGTTTGATATAAATAGTGAAGTTTGGTTTTTGGTTTGTATTTTGCATTATAGGATCCTCATCGAGTTTATTGAGAGATTTCAAGTCTTACTTATATGGTATTCAGATCTTGTTTATGAATATTTATGTCATAGGTGAATGCCAATGATTGTCCGTCAGTTCAGTTCTGAAGTTCTTGATAACTGTCGACTGAAAGAATTGATTAATATCAGTGAACAAAATTGAATTTTGTGTTTATTAGTGAATTTCAAGTCCTACTTAGATTTTGTGCAGATCTTGGTTTTCAATATATGTGACATAGGTGCAATGCAAAATACATTGGAATGATTGCCCGTCATTTGCGCTTTCAAGTTTTAGATCACAGCCGACTTAGAGAATTGATTGATATTAGTAAATGCAATTTTGTAATACTTCGCTTTTAACTTAATTCACAAAAGCTCTCAGGCGTAGTATACAGACCAGTATCAGTCACTTTTCTGGTTTTTAGACTACGCCTGTGAGCTTTTTTAATTAAAGTATAAGCGAAATATGGTGAGATAAGTATTTCGCATATGGTGTCTATCTTCTACGTTTGTTAATTCAGTAAAAAGTGTGGACTCGTTGGTTGCATTTATACTTAAAAATGGATATTCTAAATCTTTTCTTGAGCGTATGACAAAAGATACTGTAGATAAGTGCGTATTGAATCTTCATGTTGTATTGATCTGTCTGGAGGTAATATTCTTATTAACTCTGAAATTAGTAAGTTTGAAAGGTGAAGAAAATCGATCAAAAGCATTGAATCAAAATGTATGTTGATATTGTCGTATTCCGAGGGTTTCAGCGAGGTTAAGCATAAGATTCTCAAACATGCAGATAAAACTCAGTTTAGGATTGCTTCTTGTTAGTAGTATGTTCACTAATAAGTCTCCAACTCTAGTTGGTCTCTGTTCTGAGCTCGTTTATCAATTTTCATGTAATGGGTGTAATGCCACATACATTTGAGAGACTGCCAGTCATCTCTGTACTCGCGTTCTTGAGCATTGTTGACTTAATGGATTGACTCACATAAGTGATCATTTTAGGAAATATACTAGTAAGAAAATAGGTATGCCTGACTTCAAGATAATTGCAAAAAATCTGAGTAATTATTGGTAAACAATAACTTGCGAGGCGTTGTTGATAAAATCTTTAAATCCTATGATTAATGTTCAAAATGTTCAGTCTACATTGTTCAGTCTGTTTTGTAAAAATAATTTTAAAATTTAACTTTTATTTTATTGATTTTAAATAAAATTTTATTCAACGAATGTTTGATTTTTATTTTTTAAATTAAAATTAAGTTTTGTAATACGAGTTGAATACTATTATTATTGATTAATTTGTTTAAATTTTCATATTTTCATTTAGATGTTGTTAATGTGGTTTCTAGTCTGAAGAAGACTAATAAACGGTTGAAGTTTATAGTGAAATGTTATATAGAATATACAGTTAGCGTTTTTAATTATTCTATATAGTTTCAAGTCCATATATACCTGATGATAACAGTGAGTCTGTCGAAAATATTGTAGTATAATATATAAGTTGGATTGGCACTTTATTTATTTTGTTAATTCAATGTCAATGTTTTGTTATTGTTTTAATAATAATAATAATAATATTAATAATAATAATAATAATAATAATAATAATAATAATAATAATAATAATAATAATTATCATAATAATAATAATAATTATCATTATTAATTATATTTCGTTCTTGGGTTTCGTGAGCATTTTTATAATATATGCAAAAATCTTATAATTCTTTTATAAAATTAGTAATGTGCGTAAAAAGGATGAATAAATAGTCATGTTGTTGCTGGAAAATACAGATAAAATAAAACAGTCATTACAAAATGTGACAAGGAAGTGCGAGTTAAGGTAATTAGTTTTAGAAAACCATTGGAAACAAGATTGGTTTAATGCACCCTAAAATGTTTTAAGACTGAAACCTAAGATTCATATTGAAAAAAATAAACAAGAAACTAACATGTGAATACATTTTACAAATTTAGCAAAGGACAAAGACGCAATAAAATATATACAGTATGTGATATTTGGAAACCTAAGCAATTAAAGTACGTCATTAGAAGAAATTGAAATAATATGATCTATTTGCGTAAAATACTTACAACTGATTCCGAATAATTTCGAAATCGTTCAATTAGAAACAATAGATAAGCCAATCAAAACATTTTACTTGAGTGTGACTGACAAATTGTTTGCTTAATTTGGAAATAGTTCAACTGAAATTTTTTATTCTTTTCAAAGAGTGAATAAAATAAATTCACATGAAACTATTTTTGTTAAAAGATTTTATAAGTTCCACTTAATTTTCTTAACTCATAAACCCAAGTATATGTTAATAATATAATGACATATTAAGCTAACACAGAAAAATAAACTTACTACTTGAGTAGCCGAGCGTCTGTATTTCTAAATTATATTAGACATTAAATAGTAATCTTAATTAATAGCATTCAAGTCAAAACTGATTGACTCAGTTCTAGCTAGGGTACCTAGACATAGATGTTTATAAGATATCAAAACTTGAGGCAAGTGTAACGCTTAAAATTTCATTGAATGATGGAGGTGGCATTTTTTATATATTCTTTAAGAATGAATTCAGACAAAAAATTTTTAATTAGAAAGCAATTTCCGATTCGGTTAAAATATTATTTTCCATGAACTCATAAAGGATCACCGTGAAAAATTGTCAAAGTTCTGAAATTAAATATCTCAATTCTGATTGGTCTATGAAAATCCTTAACATGCGCGTCATTGCGTATAACCAATGCCACAGGCTGTAACAGACACATTGAACCAGTTATTTTAATTAACATTATTACAAGGACAACCAAATGCAATATTTTGCAATTTATTGCTATAAATCAAATTTTGTATAAAATAAATACAATTTTTTGCAATTATTGAAATATTAATATTTCAATCATTCTATCTAAAAAATCATTAAAAAACAATATTTTTAATTTTAGATAATTCGCTTTCGTTTTTAATTTGCCCATAGATATAGAAAAATAAAATTTCAAAAGGCGAATTATGCAGAAGATACGTTCGTGAACATAGAAATGCTTTTCGGAAAAGGGTTTGCGATCAATTAATTTGGAATTTCTGTTGTGTAGAAATTGGCATTTCTAGAAGCTCAAAAATTAGTTCTCATCTAAAAACCAAAAAGCGCAGAACTAAGTGCAAGAAGTCCAAACTCAAGACAGACCATCCTAATAGACGAATCGCTGGGTATAACCCAGATGATAGTTGAAACCGTTTTATCTGCAGATATCACGCTACACGAATTGAGGCATCAAAAATTAAAGCTTTCTTCAAAGATTTTGAAACACCAATACCATAAAAATAATCAGCAAGAAGACAATTTTATGTGCTCGCCGAGAAAGAAATTGAACAAATTTGTGTCCGTTTAGATAATAAAGAAGTATATGTATTATCAGATGATAAGAAATACCTGAATATACTCGTGGGAGATGTTTTTGAACCTGAACAGATATATCTCGTTGATACTGTGGAATTAAATCAACCACCAAACGCAGATTCAATTGTTCATTATACCGAGAGGTTTTTTGAAAAGCTTAGTATTAATTTTCAAAATTTGGTTCTTTATATAACAGATGCAGCTTCATATATGATTAAATAATGGGGTAATTTGTAAAGGAAAAAATGTAACATTTCTCGCCCATCTGATAATTTAACTGTTAAGGGTTGTTAAGTCTCTATATGAAAATGCAAATAAAATAATATCGGCCATTAAAATGGCCACTGTTAAAAGTAAATACAGAATCTGTTCAACCGAATCGGAAGACCACCAGACGTAATAATAACACGATTTAGTAGTTAGATTCGTGCAGCATTATACTACTCTGATAATTTAGGAGAAGTAAAGAAAATTATTTTGGACGAATTTGAAAATGATGGACATTTAATTGAAAATGCAAAAAACAAAATTCAATCAGAAAGTTTATATAAGGAATTAGTCATTGTCATAAAAATTTATAGCCTCTTTACTGGCGTCCTAGATAACTTTGAATCTTGAATTTACAAGTAGTTTCGACCGGAACGGTCTCGAACGCCGTTCTGGTTCTTTTTAAAAAATAAAAGATTTTGTTAATAATCACAAATTGCCTTCTTTATTTTGAGTATTTGATAGTGTTTCTTATATATTTTTAGGTTTCCGCTGTTTCTTATACTTGAACATGTTTTAATAACCTTTATCTTTTTCCACAATAAAGATGTTAGGTAGCCTAGTCGTGAAAGGGCTGAGTTCTAAGGAACATATCTAAAATTAGTTAAATAAATTAATGTGTGCAATTAGTCGACATAGTCCAGATTCCCTGTGAGTAGCAGACCCTAAAGATTATAGTTTGATAGTGGTTAATTTCAAATTGAGTTTTTTGTTTTTAAAAATTAAATCATAAAAAATTAGGATGTCTTTTTTTGTTTATGTAAATCAAATGAAGAATTTTAGTGTTTATTGATTAACCGTAGTTTGTGAAATGTGAAAAAAATGTGTGAAGAATTTATTAATGACATGCAGACAATATATATACTACATGTGTGTCTACAGCACATGCCTAGTTGGGATAAATAATAAACAATGATGTAATCCGAGGACCCACACAATCAAAGTAATCAATCAAACATGCAGGCAATCATAAACATTAATTATAAGGGTTTACATATAGGGGCCAGGGAAATCAATTATCCAAATAAAATTATATCATATCCCCCTAGTTTTAAATGGCTTTAGCCATTCTACATTTCTTTTCATAAATTTTCCATTTAAAACGCTCTTTGCACAATTTCCTTCCTTAAACTACTTCAGCTGGACTAACTTTTATACTTGATTACATTGTCAATAGCTTAAATTGTTTTTCTTCCAAACAACAATAAATCCAGTCTCTCGGTGTTCGAAATTGTCTTTCATTTTGCCCATTGGATTGATGATGATAAGGACTTGAATAAACTATCTTGATTTGATATTTTAGTGCCATGTTCCTAAAAGTATCCGAATAAAAACATCTTCCTTTATCAACGTGAATTTCTTTCGGTGGACGAAATTTCAAAATCCTTGAACTTAACACATTGTCTACTAGTGTTTTTTCATCCTGCATTCTTAGTGCTTTTAGCACTATGTATTTACTAAAATGGTCAATTATTGCGAGAACATATTTTCTTCCAGATGGTGTGGTTTTAAATGAACCACAAAAATCAATGAATATATTTTCAAATGGTTCGCTAGCATTCAAGTTTTCAATAAATTCTTTTGTTTTACCAGTAAATGTTATACGTTTCTCTCAAATCTCACAGGTTGTTACAATATTTTTAATACTTTCATCCACTTGCTTAAAATAATAATAATTCTTTAAATAGTTTGAAGTTTTGCAAATTCCAGCATGGCACAATTCTTTATGAATTTCTAATATAAATTCATTTTTCATGTTTGATGGAATATAAATTTTATGTTTATTAGTCATAATAATCTATGTAAAAACATTCATTGTTCCATTTATCGATATCTTCTTTTAATTCATTTCTTTCTTTTGAATTACCTTGCCACTTGAAAGTTAGATCTTCTGTTGACTGTGCTAATATTTTACTTTTTATTTTCTCTGCTTTGCCATCTATGTGATTCATTTGACACTGTGTACGATTCCCAATATTAAGTCGTGATAGTGCATCTGCATTATTATGTTTCTTACCTTTGCGATATTCTAATATGTTATCCAAACTACTTTAAAAAAATTTATCCAATTTTGAAATTGAGCTGTAATTGACATTTTTGTTGTTAACATAAATGTGATTGCTTTATGATCAGTCCTAAAAATAAACTTCTTTCCATACAGATAATGTTTAAAATGTTGAGAAAAATAGAAAACGGATAGTAATTCCTTTCTCGTTATACAATATCCAATTTCATGTTTATTCATACTTTTTGACTCATAAGCTAATATCTTCATTATTTTCATCTTTTTGGGATAAAACAGGACATATACATAGTCGAAACTAGCATCTGTATCCAAAATAAAGGTTTTATTAAAGTCTGGATGGCATAGTAATGGTGCACTGGTCAAACTATGTTTTAATTTACCAAAAGCTTCTTCACGTTGTTTTGTCCAAACAATACTTTAGTTTTTACCACCTATCAAAGATTCCAACGGTCTAGCTATCTTTGAATAATTTTGAATAAATTTTCGATAACAATTACATAATCCTAAAAAGCATCTGAGATGTTTTACACAGCTAAGCTGTTTCATATTTTTAATTGTTTCAATTTTGGAATTATCCGTCTTAATACCTTTATCATTAACTATGTGACCCAAAAACTTCAATTCAGATACTACAAACTTGCCCTGTCTAGTAGAAAATGCGGTTTTCAATTTACTTTCCTCGTCCAATCCAACATGGTAATTAGAATTTCCTAAATCTGTCGATGAAAAATATTTTGCCCCATTCAGTGAAAGTAACATTTTGTCAACATTTGGAATCGGAAAAGCTGGTCTAACCGTATTTGAATTTAAAATTTTAAAATCTAAACACACTCGTATGTCATATGTTCCCTTTTTAGGCACACACACAATTTGGGAATTCCAAAGTGATTCATATTTCTCTATTATTTTATTTTCTTTTTAACAATTCCTTCTAATTTTTCTTGATAGTGCATTGGTTGTCGCCTGGGTTTAATTGGTATCGGGCCACAATTCGTTTCTATTCGATGTTTTAAAATATCTGTTTTGCCTATATCCCATTTATAACACATAAAAATATCTGTAAACTGTACGACAATTTCATATACTGTATTACAACTTTCAATTTTACCTCATCTACAGTTTTATTATCCTTCTTATTATTGCAGCCAAATTTTGCTTGCAAACTGAGGATATTATCATTACTAATCTCAACTGGTTCGAATTGGTTGTCTGCTCTTGAAATCTTGAGTGAAATTTCTTCTTCATTGAAATTGATTTCGTGGTTCTATCAATCTGATTTTTATTCCTGAAATTTTCATCATTGTGGTATCGGTCATTTTTTAAAACTGCAGCATAAGAGTTATTTCCGACCGCTGCCACTTGTGTCTTCGACTTATCTTCATCCATTTTCTGCAATATTCTTTTGATATATTTGTTTGGCTTTGGACCTTTCTGTTCTGATTCTCCATCATGTTTCGCTTTTTCTTTAGTTAATTTTCCTTTTAATAAATCTTCCGTAATTTCGTAACGTTTTATTTCACGTTTTTCTTCTTCATTGTCAAGGTAATGTTAATTTGTGCTTCAAGATCTTCTGGACACTTTTTTCTATCTTATTAATATAGGTTTTTGCATCATCTTCTCTTTTTCGATAATTTAGTAAACTTTCAAGATCCTTAGCTAAATCTTGATTTTCTTGAAAAGCTAATCTTAACTTTTTCAAATAATCTTCTTCATCGGGAATTTTGTCATTTTGTTGTCGAATCAACTCTACAAATGCCACAAATACGAGTGATCAAATAAAATTAAGTTGACTAAATTTCAAAAGAAAATTTATTCAGTTAACATCAGCAAATTACAAATATGGAAGGCAACGAACATACAATTAGAACGGTACAAGGACCAAATGGTATGGTCAAAATGGTATGAAAAAATGGTATAAGTTTAAAATAAATAAAGAAGATAAGCTAAAATTAGTGAGAAAGGAAAGTTCACTCCATGAACAAACTTTTATTTTATATTTTAATATTTTATTTAAATACCTTTTTCCGGTAACCATTAAAACAAATATTATTTTAAAACATAAATTGTAGCTAATTCATTATTTGTTCTTATTTTTTTTGTCAAGATAAACTAATAAAATTATAAATGAAATTATGTACAAATATTAGATCAATTAGGAACTACTCACTCGGGGCGGATTAAAATAAAGATCTAGCTGAAAATATCAAAGGTAAAGAATATATATTAAATGAATATTAAAAATATTATATAACTAAAATCTAAATATTAAGAAACCAAAATAATTAAGTTTAAACAGCAAATAACTAGGGACGAGATTCAAAGATTTTAACAACCGTTCCGCCGAAACCAACGTGAACCAGCCGAATTCCGTCACGGTTTTTATTTATTTTTAGTTAACTTCAAGTAATATTTCAAAAAAAACTTCCTGTTCAAAAATATTTGTCAACTATTTATTTATATTTTTCAAAATATTGTGAAATTGTATTAATAATTAATGCGTTTAAGCAAATAGAGCAACGTGCAAGTATTAAAATATTAAAAAAATAATCTAACAAGTTATAATTTCTTTTTATTATTATTACAAATTATTTCTTATATTGTTATATTTTACGAGCTTTATTACACGGCTTCATTCTCTATTCCACATTGAGGAGATACTTCGCTTTTGACATTCCCAAATAATGCTGTCCATGTGAGAAACATTCGTCTATAAAATCCAAGCCTGTGACTTTAAAAAAACAGTTGAAAGTTGAAAATAGCAGCCAGAATGACATATGAAAATGTCACGTCACTACTGTTCGCCGCTTGCGAGGAGTCATAGAGACATGTGCATTTTCTGTTTCAAATATTTGTAATTTCATGATTATAATGAAATTTTAAAAGTTAATTTTTAATTTTAGTCATTTTACAAAAAATGTATTAAATAATAAATTTCCTCTATAATTATTGAGTTAGAGACAAACAAAGATTAGTTAAATTTCGTATTGGAGTAAACTGCAGAAAATGCCTTAGAATTTACCTGCTATTATTTTACACTTTATATTTATCTCAATTTTGCTGAATCAAAAATGAGAAAAATAATTGTAATAATTGTAATAATTGTGAATAATTGAGATATTTTTAATAATTAATAATTAGTGTTGGAAAACTTATAAATATGAATAAAACTGCTGTAAAAAAGATAATAGTTGAAGTTTACCTTGCGGAAAATTTAGTTGAATTCATGATAACCTTGATAGTATTCTAGAAGATTGCAATAATTTGAACTTAGTAAAGATGTCGTATGAATATACTGTGGAGGTTGATTTGGAAATTCCAAATGAAATTCATGATTTATTGGATGATTTCAGTATTGATACAGAAAAGAAATGTATTTCAAAAGTAGAGAAATTACTGTTAACGCATAATCGAAAGCAAAGTTATGTAGTGCATTGGTGATTACTCAAAATGTTTTTATTATTAGATGTGCAAGTTGTCAATATTAAAAGATACAGACATAAACACCAGTCTTATCTCGATTTTTACAATGGAATAGGAATACCTAGGGTGTCTCAATTTCGAATAGGTACTAGCAGTTGTATAGTTTCAAAACAACTAAAGTCTCAATTACAAATAATGACAATAAAAGAGTTTGGGTTGGAAAGAATTAAAGTCTGTCACATATTATATCATATGGTCATTATTCGATAGAGAATATTTACAGAATAGTATTCAAACTGTGCATGTTCTGCTCTTTAAATCAGTTATCAAACTACTTATCAAAATGATCATCAATCTACTCATCATACTGATCATTAAAATGTTCATCGAATTGATCATATTTATCAAACTTTTCATTAGCATACTTGTGATTATCATTGTTGTATTTATTTAATAAATGTATATTGGTTTCTGATGTTAATTATTTATTTTTATATATTTTTATATAAAAATTTGGTAAATAAAGTATGTGTAAAAAATTTAATAAATAAATAAATAAATAAAAATAATAATATTAATAATAGTAATAATAAAATTAATATTAATACTAATTATAATAATAAAAAAATATTAATAATAATAAATACTAATAAATAAATAAAATTAAATAAATTAAAAAATTAATGAATCATTAAAATAAAAATAATACTATTAATAAAAGAAAAAATAATAGTAAATAATAATAACTAATTAATTAAAATGAATAAGTTAAACAAATTAATAATTAATTAAATAAATAAATGATTATTATATATAAAAATTTATAAAAATTAAAATTAATTAAGTCAAGAAATTAAATACATAATATCACTCTTTATAATTTAATATGTAGTATAGGGGGTATCAAAAAGTGCGCCAGGTGAGACACATATCACTACTAGAATAACATAACAATGAGATTTGATAAGTTTAATATCAAATTTCCCAATGTTTTTATCAAGTGCAATCAAAAGAGACAAATGGTTTCCCAACTCAGTCTTTCTACAAAAGACATTGAATATCCTTTTTTAAAAGGAGAAACTCGTTAGTGTATACTTTTTTGTATTTTTATAACATATAAGACATTGAAAAAATTAAACCCTTAATCATATTTTTATCATATTTAAAGTCACAATAACTATTAGAAGCTGGGTCTGTATCGGTTGACATTCTATAAGTTTCTGTTTCAAAACCATTTCTTTCTTCTTACAAACCTAAAATTCGAAAAAAAGAACTTAATATTGTATTGAAGTCAATTCATATAATTTCAAAAAAGAACAACATCACCTGAATTAGAAAATGCTAAAAAGTCATCAATATATTTTTAAATTAATTATTTGTACAAGTTTTTGTTGTTGTTTTAGTAAAAGTTGAAGTATTAAATAATTTATTTCAAAAATGAATAATATTTTTTAAACTTAGGACTTGGTTGCCATTTACTCAGTAGTATCACACAAATAAATTGAATACAAATAAACAACTACAAAGAAATTAATTTGTGTGTTGATAAACATTCTTTACAAACATCAACATTTGTATTTAAAGAAATTATAAATAATTTAAACAATAAAACAAAATTAGAAATAATTATAAACACTTTAAAAATATGGTATATATTCAAGTTAAAATTTACTCGTCTTGATATATCACTATCTACCTGAAATTCAGATAAAACATTAAAGTAATATAAAATATAAACATTATCCATACATGACCTATTCTTGGTCTGCTTTGAGCCTACAAATAATTAACAATTATTAATATTATTTGTATTATTATTATTATTATAAATTTTAAATGAAAATTATAATTTATCAATAAATAGGAAAATACCATTTATAAAATATATTTATTCAATATATTTCTATAGCTCTGCTGTCATTACCAGACACTAAAAGACTTCAATAAAACGATTATACTTACGTTTATTAGTATTTACATTATTACATGTACGAATTTCAATAGAATTTCTAAGTATGATTGTTTTATTAAAGTTATTTACTGTATGATGATAACAACTGAGTTGTCAAAATAAATTGCAAAAACATGTTTTAAGAAGTGGTTTTTTCATATTATTATTATTATTAATAATATTATAATATTTATTGAATAAATAATAAAAGAAAAAGGGTTTTAATAATTGAACAACGCCAACTATATATATTCTATATAACATTTCACTACATATTTCGACCGTTTATCAGTCTTCTTCAGGCTAGAAATTAATAATAATAATAAATAATTAAATAAGTTTGGCAACGATTTAATTATAAGAAAATGCCAATAAAAAACTCTTCATGCAATATTAGTATAAGAGAAATATGGTGAATGGATTGATTTATCGTTCATGAAATTTATATTCGACTTTTGCTATCTCAGTAAAAAGTGTTGATAAATTGGTTGAGTTGTTGATAAAGAATGGGTATTCGAAATCATTTTTATTATTAATGATAAAAGAGATTGTTCACAATTTGATTAAAAATCCTAAGGATCCATGTTTTGGAAAGTCTGAGTGTAATTTGACAAATGAATGTGAATTGAGGGTTGATCTAAATAATAGTAAAAATGTATATAAAAATAATGAGCTTAAATTTGTGTTAGTATTGCCGTACTATGAAGGTTTTATAAATTATAAGAGGAAGTTAAGTAAACAGATGGGAAATATAGAATATAGGATCTTTTCTTAATCGTGTAAGGTACACAATATGTTTATTAATAAATCAAAAACTACGGTTGGATTGTGTTCTGATCTCGTTTATCAATTTAAATGTAATGGGTGTAATGCCACATCATTAAAAAACTTTCCGTAATATATCTGCACATATAACACGTATCGAAGAGTTTGACAAATATTAGTGAGCACAATAGGGATTGTAAAAGTAAAATAGGAATGTCTGATTTTAAAATTTTGTTGAAAAGTTTTAATAACTATTGGGAACGTGTTATATGTGAAGCCTTGCTGATAAGGTCATTAGATCCAAAGTTTAATGTGCAAAGTGCTATGATTACGAATGTTTTGAATATCTTTATATAGTTTGAGTATGTTAAAATTGTAACAAATTGATGTTTCTTTATTGTTACAAACATTGTTTAAAATTTTAATATAATAAAAAGTTTAATATAAAACTTTTAAAAAAATTAAATACTTATTATTTAAAATGTTTAAATAAAAATATTTAATTGAATTAGAGTGTTTAATTAATTATTTATTGGAATATTTAATTAATAAAAAATATAATTAGTTTAAATAAATATAAATAATCCATAATATTGAGTTGGTTTTTGGTGCCTGAAGATGACAGTTAAACTTTCGAAATATATCGTACAAAGAGTGTTTTATTGGAGATTTTTTAATTATTATTATTAATATTATTATTATTATTATTATTATTATTATTATTATTATTATTATTATTATTATTATTATTATTATTATTATTATTATTAAAAGATAACGCCAATAAAAAACCTTTCGTACGATATATTTCGATAGCACAGCTATTATCTTCAGGTACTCAAAACCAACTAAAAATATTATGAATTAACATTTAATTTAAACAAATTATTTTTTATTAATTTTAATTTTTTTAATAAATAAATATTTTTAAAAATATATTTAATTCACTTTTAATTAATTTTAAATTTTAAAATTATCATTTATATTCTAATTTTTAAAAATTAATGTAATTTAAAATTTTCAATTATTTTAATAATATTAAAAAAACAAACATGATTTAACATACGTAAACTATTTAAAAACATTCAAAACATTCGTAGTCACAGCACTTTGCACATTAATCTTTGGATCCAATGACCTTATCAGCAATGCTTCACATATCACGCGTTCCCAATAATTATTAAAACTTCTCAACAAAATTCTAAAATCAGACATTTCTATATCATTTTTATAGCCTCTATTGTGTTCACTAATATTGGTCAAACCCTTCAATCGACAATGCTCTAGAACTCGAGTACAGAGATGACGGGAAGTCTCTCCAATGTATGTGGCATTACACCCATTACATGTAAATTGATAAACGAGATCCCACCACTGCCAGTATTTTTGTTGGAAATATTTTAAGACAATTTGTTGCAAATAATTTACAATAACTGGTGCATGTTTTAACTTTGCCTAATAGTCTTTTATCAGATATCTTTGGCTGTATAAACTATAAATGGTTTTAGTTGACTGTTCATAAATTGTCTCCCCATGATATTTGGATGTCTTATATTAAAAGCATTTAGAATTTATTTTAAATTTTAAAATAACACAGGTATTTATTTTATTATACTTTTATTAGTCTTGCAATGAATGTTGTTCAATAATAAAGTTTTCATTTGTTGTTGGTTATTTGCTATAATCCTCGTCCTAGGAAGAAATGCTATTGGAATATTCCTGGTCTGAAGTCATATTAAAACTAATTCATTTAAAATTTTCTCTTTACGTGATTGAAATTTATGACATAAAGATAGCTGTTGGAGCAAATACAAAATTACCAGTGCAGAACTAGTGCAGACATTTAAAAGAGTTTGGAAAATGGTAGTGACTGGGAGCCAATCAATCCTAAATTCTTACTCCAAGAACAGGATTACACTCCAAGAAGATAATGTATGCATCTTGATGGATATGAATGGCGTGATCCATTCATTTAATTTTTTTATATCTAATTTTTGGATGTTTAATAATAAAATCAAAACTTTCACATGTCACATCAAAAATTAACCTGATTGAATATTCCTTCAACATTATTTCTCAAATAATTTAAATAATTATTAATAAAATATTAAAAATATAAAATGACAATTATACATTATTGTTTAAGGTTTCCCTATCATCTTCTAAAACGGGGCTTTATTAAATACTGAGGGGGGATGAAAAGCTATGATGATTTTATTAAGACACATGAGAGATGTTATGAATTGCTGTCAACAACATTTTTATAAAGCAAAGAGAAAAATACTGTGAAAATTGAACAAATAATGAATTTATAAATTTTTAATGGACAAAAAAAGCTCTTTAACAAAAACCTAAATGAGCATTTAAACAAATATTAGGTTGCCTCATAAGTCTGCGTTTTTTATGTTCAAATCGAATAATTAAAATATAAAACACGTAATGTTTTTATTTAATGATATATTCTCCATCTTTTTCTACAATCATTCTCCACCTGTAATAAATATTCTATTGACGCACGATTCAAAACTACATTGTTTTTTTAAACATTAAATAAGTCGATGTCGCTTGGTGCAATGTCCGGAAAGAGAAAAAAGAAAATCCATTCATTTTTTCTATTGTCTTTTTCAAGATATGTGAGCAAGCGCTGTCCATGTGAAAAATCACCTTTCTTCGATTTACAAGATCTGGTCTTTTTAAAACGAGCTAAGTGAATAGAGTATATGTTTGTCGTAATTGTCTACCCATTATCCAATAGTTCATAATGGATCACGCCATTCATATTTGCTCCAACAGCTATCTTTATGTCATAAATTTCAATCACGTAAAGAGAAAATTTTAAATGAATTAGTTTTAATATGACTTCAGACCAGGAATATTCCAATAGCATTTCTTCCTAGGACGAGGATTATAGCAAATAACCAACAACAAATGAAAACTTTATTATTGAACAACATTCATTGCAAGACTAATAAAAGTATAATAAAATAAATACCTGTGTTATTTTAAAATTTAAAATAAATTCTAAATGCTTTTAATATAAGACATCCAAATATCATGGGGAGACAATTTATGAACAGTCAACTAAAACCATTTATAGTTTATACAGCCAAAGATATCTGATAAAAGACTATTAGGCAAAGTTAAAACATGCACCAGTTATTGTAAATTATTTGCAACAAATTGTCTTAAAATATTTCCAACAAAAATACTGGCAGTGGTGGGATTCGAACTATTATTGGTTGTTATGTGAAGTGTATGGGTGTTTGTATTTTAATTTTGTCATGCTTTTCTAGTAAATCCACTTATTTCATATCAGGTGTTTATTTTACTATACATAAATTCATTTTTCCCTATATTAGACCTTAATTTATGATAGCTGACAGTGTCAGTTATCATAAATTAAGACACTGAAATTGGCGCAATATCAAAATAAATTCTAAGTTTTTATTTAAACAATTGCAATAAAACTTTATTTTTTGCTAATTTATTTGATTTAAAATTATTTTGTAAGTTAAACTGGGTGAGCTGAGTTGTTATAGAATCATTAAAATTATTATTCTTTTCACCATTTATTATCTACTTTAAATTACCAATTTATTTATCTTTCACAGTCGACTTAACGAATTGATTGATATTGGTAAACGCAATTTTGTGCTGCATGATGAAAATGTAAAATATTTTCGTGTCAGTTTGTTAAAAACAGATTTTTAAGAATTAAGATTTATACGGCAGAATTTATAATTTTTTAAATGAAATATATTTTTAAAATAAAAAAGATAAACGAAGAAATTTGTTTGAAAACAGCAATTTAATTCTATACAGTTTCAAGTTCGCATTTACCTGGTGATGATAGTGAGTCTGTTTGAATATATTTTAGTTGGATTAGCGTTTTCTTTTATTTATTTTTCTTTATTTAAAACTAAAGATCGATAAATTGGACTTTAATTTTAAAAAATAAAAAAAAAATGGATAATTATCATTTGGCTAATCTCTAAAATAATTGTTGAGTTTCAATATCTTTTAGTTTCATTTATCTTCATTCAGATCAATATTTTTATTTATTTAACAATAATAGTGATTAAAAATTCTGAAAATATCGCTGAAAACTATAATTTTGAGTACTATATTTTGAAATAATATATCAAGGTTTTTGTTTTTAAACTTTTACACCTATAGATTACTCCCTCCTTCCATTCAATATAAAATGTTTGCTTTTTTTAGGAATATTTCTATGTTCTGTCTAAAGGGATTCATTGTTGATTGCAATAAGTTATGTTCCAATAGCAAACAAAGTACCCAACATATTAATAACCAAAGAAAGTGTAAATGTATTTTTGCTAATCTAAAATCCTTGGATTCCAAACTCTAAAAGAAAAATGTAAAAAAACGAAAGAGAAAGAAAAAACTAGGTAGTCTTTAAAAATCTGTATATAAATTTAATAATTCACTTTCTACATTTCCGATTAAAATTATTTAAAAAATAAAAATGAAACCATAAGTAGTTTGAAACCAATAATTGAGTGGGCTTACTGAATTTTCCCGATATGCCAAATTGTATTCGCTCTAAATGGAGTTTGTCATTAAAGAAATTTATTCCCAGAAATCCTTTTACTTTCGAGTGGTCCTTCATTGCTTTCATTTGCTGAAAATTTACAAAAATATTCAAACTCAACAATTCATCACCATATATTTCCTTACGAGTATCTTTTCGAGGAATTGAGTCTAAATAATTGATAAAAGGTTAATAAATCACTGTTGATTAAAACAAAAAATAAAACAAATACAATTATATTATTTGAAAAACGCCAACTGTATATTCTAAAAAATAACATTTAACTATATATTTCGTCCGTTTATCCGCCTTTTTCAGGCTAAAAATCACATTAACAAAATCTAAATGAAAATAGGAAAATCTAAATAAATTAATCAATAATAATCGTATTCAAATCATATTATAAAATTTAATTTTAATTTTTAAAAAAATAAAAATCAAACATTCATTAAATTAAAATATTTAATAAAATTTTGATAAAAATTAATTAAATTTAAAATCGCAAAATAAAAGTTTAAATTTAAAAAATATTTTTACAAAACATCAAAAACATCATATACACAATTTACATTCAATTAATTAAATACATTCAAAATACATCTAGACTGGAGGTTTTGAACATTAATTATAGAATTTAAAGATTTTATTATTCTTTCCCAATAATTACTCAGATTTTGCAATTTTCTTGAATTATATTAATCATTATTAAAGTGGACAGAAATCAAATAACGTTTGTTAAATATTCACCATCTTTATTACCAGTGAGTAGTGGCCTCTACCGCTTAATGAAGATGATAAATGTGGACAGATTGTATTTAAAAATATGCCTTTCGGATTATGGACAGCGCCAGATATATTTCAAAACATGATGAGTATAACTCTATAAAAGGAAAATTGAAAATATTGTGTAACTTTTGTTGACTTTGTTGGAAGAGCATTACAATAATATAATTAGAGACTGTCCAGTTTTATCAAGAAGGCAAGAAGTTGATTTCAAATTATCATACTTTTTTGTTCAAAAAGAAGTCAAATATTCGGGTATATAATAAGTGGAAAAGGTATGAAAATCAATCTAAAGCTGATTTCAACTGTAAATAACTTTAGTATTCTATTGAAAACTTCAAGAATAACGAAATTTTCTTGGAATTTGGTGACATGTTGGAAGAGCAAAGGCATACAAACAAATATATATAGTGAGATATTTTAACTGATTAAAACAAGCTTAAATTTTCGGTCAAAGAATGTTAAGAATCAAAAATAAAACACATAAATAGGGCTCCTACTCCCAAATCTGGTAACGTTTAATATGTCTGGAACATTTATAATAACCTTTCACCGGAACAAATTCATTTTTGGTATTGTTCACTACAGTTCAAAATATGCTTGCTTACATTTATATATAGAAATAGTCTGTGAAGAAATGAAGATAAAATAAATTGAATTTCTAATTGTTGCGCATATTTTGCATTGTTTTTAAAATATTTTTCGATAGTAATTTGTCAAATTTTCTGAAATATTAATATTTTTGTTTTTTGTATTTTTGCATAGCATTAATATTTTTGGAATCTGAATTTTTTAGTTCCATGATTATTTCAAAAGACTCTTTCTAGTCATTATTTGCAAATATAACAATATAGCACGAATAGTCGATCGAGTTTCTTCAGTTAAGGTCACCGAAATCCTGAATATTGACAACCATTTTGTAAAAAGAAATTTTAATATCGATGTGCCTTCTAGTTCTATTCAATAAAGGCATCACCGAGGTCAGTCAAAACAAATATGTAAGACATTCACTAGGCTAAGACTTTAACTGTAACATATACACAGGCTTTGTAATATAAGTTTTTATTCGTTTGGACAAATTACACGCAGACACAGTTAAGTATGTATGTCTCTATATTATAACATTATTGATTTTTTAATTGTATTATAGAAGTTGCTATTCATCCGAAACATATATATATATATATATATACATTAAATAAACAATAAATCAATATATTCGTAGATTTATTAATGCATAAAATGTTTGAAGTATTTATAAATTTGATTAATATATTCTTTATTTTGCATTATTAACGCTTTTATAAAAAAATTATTAAAAATTAATTTTAAAAAATATAATTAAATATACATATGAGATAAATAACGGATCAAGTTTACAATACTACCCCCCAGGTTGGAAAGAATATAACAAATTCAAAAAAAATATGAATTTGAACATTGCGTTAATCACTCCATACATTTTGTTAACTTGAAATGATTTCATACTAACTACATCGAAGGAATGTGGAATGGAATGAAAACTTGTGTGTCACAAGAAATGAGAGTCAAGAAGTTTTTAGAGGGCAGAATATTGGAATTTATTTGGAGAGGGGAGTGGTTTGATTCATGCATTTAAATTGTAAGAGATTAAATTGCGTCGAAATTAATTTTTTGTTTTGTTTTAATATCATTTCATTTAATTTGAATAATTAATTAAATAAATATAGTAGCCGGGGGGTGGGGATAGTATTGTGTATTGTAACCTAAATAACTTCTTTAAAATTCATTAATTGAACTGATTAATTGAATTCAATTTAAAAATTATCCTTTGCATTTAATAATTATTTTTATTATATAATTAAATTTATGTTTTGAAATTATTATAATTAATTTTTTTGAATTTTACCGATTTGGAATGGTCATCTTCCGCCTGCAAAAAAAATATAATATCAAAATAAAATCTAAACGTTATTCTCACATTGTTGATAATTGGTTTTTTTTCACTCTGAAATATATATAATTATTATATAATTATTATATAATTATTATTCTTTATTATTAAATATCGAATATTTATTTTAATAGGTTCCAAATAGACTTTAAAAATAGACAGAATTTTTTATTATTGAAATCCTTCAATGTTATGTAAGACAACGAACGAGTTGCTTGAAATTTATTAATTGACATTGTTTATGATATCTTTTGTGATTTGTGTTGTTGCAAGAATCATATAGCTCATATCCAGACATCTCTTGGGCCGCTGGAAACTTATCGCTCATCTAAGCTGTTTAGAAATCAAAAGGAGAAATACATTCAAACGAAGACGCAATTCCTCGAATCACTGCAACACGTGTGTTGAATATCAAACAATCATTGAAGTTCCAAAGAAAAGGAGGGTGAAAACAAGATTGATGAAGGGAAATAATAGCTCAAAATGACATTAAAATTAAATAAAATAAAGAATCGAATCGGAAATAAAACAGCAGAGTAAAAATTGGTGGATGAAGTACCAAAAACAAAATCATAAACAAAACTAGCCAAGAAATAATTAATTACACATATCAGACATTATATCATGCAATAGCAAAGAATGTTGAAAATTATAATATATCATCTACTTTTGAAATGAGAAATAAGAACGATCATAAATGATTAATAGCAAAGAGGAATATGAATGCAAATATATCAAGAAATAATTGGATTTGATGAAATTATTATTTGGAAAACACTTTGAACAAACCAATTATTATTATTATTATTATTATTATTATTATTATTATTATTATTATTATTATTATTATTATTATTATTATTATTATTATTATTATTATTATTATTATTATTATTATTATTATTATTATTATTATTATTATTATTACTATTATTATTATTATTATTATTATTATTATTATTATTATTATTATTATTATTATTATTATTATTATTATTATTATTATTATTATTATTATTATTATTATTATTATTATTATTATTATTATTATTATTATTATTATTATTATTATTATTATTATTATTATTATTATTATTATTATTATTATTATTATTATTATTATTATTATTATTATTATTATTATTATTATTATTATTATTATTATTATTATTGCTATTATTAAGGGCTTCAATTACTATTTAATGAATTTTATTTGTAATTTACCGATTTTGAATGTTCAGTTTCAAGCTAAAATAAGACAAAAAAATATATGCAATAAAAATTCTACACTTCTTACATTCCTAATTATTGGTTTCTTTTCATTCTGAAAAATAATAAAACAAATAATATTAATATTATTATAATTGTGAGTTGCCAAATTTAAGAAATATTTAATCTCAAAAATTTTAAAAAAAGAATTAAAAATTTAAATTTAAATTTTAAATAAAAATTTATAAATTTATAATGAAAATTAATTAAATACAATTTTAAATAATGGAGATGAATTTAGAAGTTAATGTGTTTAACTCTTTCATATAAAGCTAAAAATATGTTTTTAATATTTAATCCTTTGAGTCCCATTAGAATAATTACAGAAATAATTATAAAAATCATTATAGAAAATAAATAATATCATAATATCATAATAATATTATCTAGATTTCTCTTTTTATCTCTTAATCTTCTATTCATTTTGAAATAAAAAGGAAATTAATTTCTCTTTCGATAATTAGTGCCTTAAGGCATTTTCTGCCAATCGGTCAAAGCTTCTAAAGAATTATTGGATCAATTCATTAAAGTTTTTGTATCGAATAGCTTCATTTAGATCTTTTCAAAATTTGAAGATTCTTCGAAGGAATTTCTGTATCTTTCTTCGTAACTGTCAATTTCTTCATTGACATCGTTGATTTAAATGCTCTTATGAACCAGATGATTACAAATATTTAGAAACAGTTAACTGAGAATAAAACCTTTGGATATTAGATCTCTTAGAGAATATAGAGACCTTAAACCGTCAGTAAAATAAGACCAATGCAATGTAGAATTGACAACCAAATGTACATGAACCGAACTAAAACAGTAGATAAGACTAGCCGAATGTGGTCACTAGGTTGCATTAAAACCCAGAACGACAACCATCCATGAGAATGACACCGAATTACTTAAACAACCGGAAACTGACATCTACCAAGGAAAAGAGGTATTCACTTATCAAAGATAGAAAGCAATACCCAAAAATTTATCTAACTCGGATTTGATAATTTCAGGCGATTTAAAGCCTTGGGTGAATCAAGAATATCGGGGACGAATAGCAAATCCAAATTAACCGAGCAATTGGGCCAAGTACTCCAACTTTGTCTCCTAAAACCAGATTAGAAGCTCTGTAAAAATTACTGAAAACAAATTATGATTAAAGAAATATCTGTTTAATCCTATTGAAAATAGTCATCAAATCTTCCAAGTCGATAAGGCCCAGGATTACTAGTGAGTGAACTCTTTCGTGTGAATAATATAGAACTATCGGATATCCTTGAATAAGAAGATTAAGGAGTAAACTAGAAATCTGGTTTGAATGAAATGAGTTAAGAAAATTGACTTCTATAATTAATCACAAGAAGTCCTCCTGCTGAAATGGTACGTAGGAGCATACGCCAATGTCTGCTACTCACACCCACTACTGTTTTACCACGTCGTAAAATGTATATATACCATGCCAAGGTTAGCAATATAATTCACGCCGTATACTTTTAAATAACATCGAGTACTTCATAGTAAATCAGTCAATAAATTGCACAAAATAGGCCAGCTTAAACTGTACTCCAAATCGGGAGGAGTTTTAGTTTTTACAAGTCAACCACATCCTTTGTGCAATAAGGGGGGTGGACTAATAATTCATTTAATGCATGCGATAATATGGCCATATGGAACAGGGATTGATTCTATTTCTACCCTTCTTAATTTCTCTCAACTGAAAATTAAATGCTTGAAATATTTGTTAAAATAGTTTAAAATAAATTAATTTTTAATATTAAATAATTGTAAAACATTTAGATGTTAGAATTTTTGAGTATTTAAATATGTAATAAATTTTAAAATGTATTTAAAAATATATAACCAAATGATTTAATTACTAGAAAGCCTCATTCAAACACACTTTTTACGATTTATTTTGACAAATGCACTGTCATCAGGTAAAAAAACCAACCAAAATAATAACATGAATTTAATTTATATATTAAAACAAATTATTACTTTTTAAATATTTTAATATTCTATTTTTGTTAAATAAAATATAATTTTTTAAGCTAATTTATATTGACAAATATAATTAATTTGAAGCTAAAAGTTTGTTGTAATATTTGATTTGAAAATTCAACAACATTTCCATATAAAATAATTTTTTGGATTTATCTTTACCAACTGAAAACAATTTAGAAGATTTTCCTATAATGTCTAACACTCAAATACCAAAGGCAAATTTAAAAATTATAAAAATAAATAGATGTAATTATCTTACTTTAAGTAAACTTAAAGCTGCCAAGCTTTCTGCTGAGAACTGAAATTATACATATAATATATCCGTAAATATTTATTTGTAATTTTGAAAATTGCGCTCCTATCGTAAATGTACTTATGTAAAGCTTGAGCGCATCTTTATCTATACTATTAAACAGAACTATTTATGTCTCATACGGCCTAAAATGAAAAATAAATAGAAAAATGGGTAATAAATACATCCGATCAATATCTATCAAAATGACAAATGATAATGCTATTTTAACTTAATTCAGAGTTGGTGTATTTTCTATGCAACGCACAATAAATGCCGCTTTTATGTGACACACAATTTATTTATTTATAGCAGATTCAATCTAGAAAATGAACTAAAATTTATTTTATAATATTGTGTTAGAATAAATGTTTCCCATCGAACTTTATACGAATCCTGAAAATTATGAATTAATATTATGAAATCATGAATTTCCCAAGGGAAACATAATTTACTTCAAATAAAAAGATTGAATATCGAAATATACAACTAACATTTGTCCTTGATAGTAGTCTTGGAGTTTTGAAATTCATCTAAAAAATTAAAATGTTATTTTTGGGATAAATCAAAAATAGTTTCGACAATGTGAGTTATTTCAATTGTTATCACAGCTTTTATCACTGGTTTTGATTTGATCATCATTTAAAGCTGTTCTCAACTTTTTTATGTGACGGCATCCAAAATCCAAATATGAAAATTTCAAGGTACACCCAGTTCTTATAATTTAATAATGCATTTTTACATAACAAACGCTTTATTGTAAAGTTGTGAAAAGTAAAACCATAATGTAATATTTACACACTTACATTTTTTCAAAGAAAACATTTGAACACAATAAATATGCATTGATAAAAGTTTGATACAAAACAATATTAAAAATAATTATAGACTGAAAATCATCAATATCATTCTTATGTAAAATACAAATGACGGTAACAGGTAGTGATAAAACTAAAGTTTAAATAAATCGTTGATAACATAAATATTAAAAGTTATACTACTTCCGTCCGAGGAAAAACCGGGATTTTTATTATTAAGCATTTTAGTTGTTGATATTTAATAGTTTTTTAATATGCAGTGACTTTTGTTTTAGTTGATCATTATACTAAAGAAACAATGACGAAACATTTGAACAGTGACGAGAAAACTCTCATTTTTGTTGCATTATGAGTGTGCTTATGAAAATGGGTAAAGTTGATTTGGAGTATCAAACGGTAAAACAACTTGGAAAGGCTTTCGGAATGGGTAAAACCTACGTCAAAGAACTTCGTAAGGTATTTATTGAAAGCCGCATACTACTTTGTCAACGTGGGTTTGGACGCTCTTTTGTTTATAAAGAAGAATGTATGGATTTAGTGGTAGAAGTAGTACGAGCAAAACGTGATTCCACGATAAGATATATTGCTGCAATTACTGAATTTACGCGTAGTAAAAACAAAAGGTGCATCCATCAACATTCCACATACTGGCGTTAGAAAATCTCTTCTTTGATTAATAGTATCTTTTAACTTTCGTGTTTGGTTTATTCATTATATACGTTATACCACTGACTCAAATTGAAAAATTCCGTTTTTTCCCAGGCGGAGGTAGTATGTATTTATTTTAAGCTTGCGACATATTGGTTTAGAATTCAATTACATAATAAAGAATTTGAAATTACTTAATAATATGAAATAAATATAATATATCAAAATTAATTAAGCAAAGGAGATTAAATATATAAATTTGATTAGCAAATATCTTAACATTTGTGTCAAATAATCATTATTAATTAAAAAAAAATTTTATTAAAAATTGACAAATATTTTGCTAATTCTTTAGATAAATTGTGTTAAATATTGCCATATTTTAGCGCATATAACGTGCGGGCTATACCGAATAAATGTTTTCAGTATACCAATTCTTTTTTAATGTTTTAGTTAAACTTCGCTGTTTATGTAGTATTGGCTATGTCCACCTGACCATATGCAATAAAATACGATATAAAATAATTGTTAATTTGACAAAACGGTTTTTAAAATATTCTAAAATTTAATAATAACATATTTTCAATATTGCTACAATTCAAATTTAATTCCTTATAATAAATGATATTTTTCAGTACTACATTGAAACATTTAAGTGCATAGAACAAAAAATACAAAAAAGTTGACTTGAATGAATAAACTTACTATTTGTGTAACCGATCTTCTTGGTTTCTAAATTATATTAAAATTAAAATTGTTTAAATACACTTTTTTTATTCAAAAGGTTTCTAAGTGAACTTTACATCTGTTCACCGATTAGTTCTTTATGAAAGCTTATTTTGGTGTGTTTAATTAATTTCATATAATATTCATATTTGCGACATTAACAGAGTAATCATTATTTTGTTTTTTACTTAAATGCAAATTTTATAGCAAATGTGAATTTTATTTTCAGCGTGACTCTGAAGAACTGTGATAAATTGTATAAAAATAAAAGATTAATTATTTTGATGCGAAATATATTGTAAGTTGATGATTTACTTGTCCTATGACGGTATTTTATTTCCAGATTGTTATTTGTCAAACTATTTCAAATATTATATTTACAAAAACACAACAGTTAAAAAAATTACTTGATGAAATTGCATTAAATATACATCATATGAAAGAGAAAAGTTGATTTTCAGATAACATTAAAATAAAGATATTCTTGATTAAAAGTGAAAGTTATTATAAAATTTAAATTTAATATAATTAATCACGGATTGATTTGCAGATCCGGGGATTAAATCGATGCACATCGTTTGCAATGAATAAACTCCTCTTTGATACAGGTTGACGTGCAAACCAAAATTATAAATTTGCAAAAATTTGAAATTTTTTGAATTTTTCACAATTTAAAGTAAGTTTTAATAATTTTTAACTAATATTATCGAAAGTTTATATGCAATTTTACTATGTTTTGTGATTTTGAGTTAAATTCATTATTTCTGTAATTTTATATATTAAATGTGTTGATTCATTGCAACATTAAAAATCCTTTTTATCATTTTTATTATCCAAGCATTTATTTATTGCAAATAAAAGTATTACAATTTGTGGTATGTTGCCAAATTTACAACAAAGGGTTCGCAGTTAGTATGTCTCCTTATGCCATATCGGTCATCGCCATAGTCAGTCAAATTACTATCAGGGTGTCTGGCGTCTGGGTCCACAAAGCTCATTCAGTGGAGTTTAGGGGCCATCCGGGATGGACCATACGCCAAGGAATTTTTAAGTGTTTGACGTCAAATGGAGCAAGTTTTTCTATATTTTTTTGTTTCGTAAGAAGTCTTTAGAATAGTATTTTTACTACATAAACAAATAACCAAAATTAAATTTTATTATTGATGCAGTAGCAGTTATAACAGTATTAATTTGAGTGTAAATAAATCCACAACGCTAATTTCCACAATTCCTCTTGGTTTAATGAGTATTTTTTAGGTACGCAATTTTTAACTCGTGTATCATTTGCGTCCCTATGCCCTCTCAACCAGGTTTTTACATAAAGTACTGGATCAAAAGCAGTTACAGGTTTGCCAAAACATTTTAGTATCACTGGTAGATGTTTTGGCTTGCTTGATTTTAAAATTAAAATCACCAAGAAAAAGTTGGTTACTACGCTTCATTTCCGGAAATTATTGTTTTATAATTATACTAATAAAAATAAAATTGATATTTTTTAAAATAATTAAATAAATTTGGCAACGACTTTATTAAATTAAAACGCTAATTTAATAAATATTTTAATTATTTAAATCTTTAAATATATTTAAAAATTTAATTAAATTTGTCGAAACGGACATTTCTTTCAATTAAATGAATTTTGATTTTTTTGAAATTAGTAGTTGATTTTAGACATATTTATTATTTTGAACTAACGGTTCGCACGAACCTGACCGAACCGGCTCCAATCCACCGCTGTAATTTACAATGATAATACACTCACATTTTATGAAATGTTTTAATGCATAAAAAATAAATTGAATAATTTTAACAAATTAAATCCTTGAAACGCTTACCATTGAAGATTGAATAAAAATAATGCAAGCATACAGCTAACATGTTATACAATACGTTGACGGACTGGTTGTCAGTAATAAAAATCCCGTTGGTTGAACAAAAACCTTTTATTTAATTCATCTTTGTATATGTAAGTTGACGATTTTTATATTTATTAGCAGTTATGGTTTGTTAAAATATGACATCAAAGTTCTTTATTAGACTGAAATTTAATGACAAAAGGAAAACAACTTCATAAATCTTATATTATAATATTACTTAGATACGTGGGATAAAGTAAGATATTGGTGAAATAATCTGTTTACCGAAAACTAGAAAAATATCAATTGTTTTTACTCAAACTTCCATAATTTACAATTTATTATTTAAAATATTTTTTTTTTAATTAAAAAGATTTTAATTTATAAATATTTTAGGATTTGCATATTTTAATAATTTTATTTATTAATTCGATTATAACTTTATTTTTTATTTATAATTAAATATTCAACATAAATTTTGATTAAAGGTAATAATTTCAATTGATTGTTTATTATTATTTTCAGAAAAATTTAAAAATTTAAAACTAATAAAGTTCGAGGTCGGACAAAAATAATTAAATTTTGTTCAAAATGATTTCAATGTGCCTGCAAGAAATAAGAACAAATATAATACAAAAGTTTAAAAAAATATTATGAAGAAATATTAATAAATACTCACGACAGGCGAGTTAAAATACATATCTACTAGCTGAAAATATTAAATATAAAGATTAATCGAATAATAACTAAAATTAATAATTATTATAATTAAAAAATATCAAAAAAATATTAAATATTAAATGCCATAAAATTTTTTTAAATTATATTTAACAACAATTTTAAATTTCTACCAAACGTTTTTATATACACGCTTTGATTGAATCTCGGTTTTATTTGAATTCTTTTTGTTATAATAGGCAATGTCTCAAGCGAATTCAAAAATGTACATAGTAAATAAATTGACATCTTAACCCTTTCAAGTCAGGTGGTATATGAAATATACAACAAATTTTAAATTCTTTTTATCTCAGCCTTGTGGTATATTGTGCTGTACCATGCTTTTAATGTAATCCTAGTGATGCCATCTATTGATTCCTACAGTAACTTTGGTATGACAGTGGTCGGTACAGCATGTGAATGTTTTAAATATTCAAAAACTTCTTAATCACAAAATGATGGGACTTGGTATAATGTAATAAAAACATTCACTTTTAATTGATATCTTTGAAATGATTTTGAAAATCATTCCAAAAATATTTAATTATCTAAAATGTTCTAAAGATTTTACAAATTTTTTTTGTAGTTAACCAAAATTGCAAATGATGACTTCAATTTTTTTAAAATTATTATTCTAAAATTTTCCGAAACTATGAAATTTGACTGTCTTTCTTTAAAATTATATGCGAAAACTAATTTAAATAATTACTTATGCACATTTTCAACAGTTGATAAACATTAGGTACGATTCTGGTTATGATCCCATTATGTTATGATTCTACGGAGCTCTTGTTTATGTATGATTTTGTTTATATTTCACATTTAAACCAGCATTTTCCCCAAACCCAGCTACAATTTTACATCTGTTTTTCAATTTCTTTTAAATTTTTCCATTTTACGATCCCAACGCAAATAACAATATTTTAGTAACGTAGTTCCGAAATAGTTTTTCTATTACCATATATGTCATATCAGTAGCCCGTAAATAATAATTCCATCTAATCTTCTTCAAGTGAATTGAACTGCAATTTTTAGACACATCTACATCTACATTTGTAGATGGACAGATAGCCTAAATGTTACACATAGGTTTTAGAGGATTTGCCTTTTTAGAATAAAGTAAAGTGTGTCCTTTAGGCAGTTACATGTAGTGCTTTGATAGTTATAATGCATATAAGGTGGAATATCATATAATTGAAATAATATAGAAATAATAATGCATAAAGTAAAAATTATTAAAAATAAAAGTTACTGGTTTAGAGAAATCACTTTCTATCTAAGATAAACATGAAAGATAAGAAAAATATAAAATATAGGCGTCATACATTACTTATTCTTGGATTCCTTTCTACCTGTAATAAATTAGCAATTATTATTATATTATTAATTTTTATTGTATCATTACTATTATTAATAATATTATGTCAATTATAAAGAAATCAGATGTGAAACACAAAAAAGTCCTTATAATACCATTATTATTATTATTATTATTATTATTATTATTATTATTATTATTATTATTATATTATTATTATTATATTATTATTATTATTATTATTATTATTATTATTATTATTATTATTATTATTGTTATTATTATTATTATTATTATTATTATTATTATTATATTATTATTATTATTATTATTATTATTACACAAAAATAAATAAGTACGCAAAATAAATAAATAAATATTTATATTAGTAGATAGATGTGTTTCTAGGTTGAAATTTACCCCATAATATTTTCCTTGTACTACCCCTATTATTTTTTCTTCTGGTTTTGTTTAAACTGATGATTATGTAACTTTTAAGTTTGGTTTTAATCGAGGATTACGTCATTAGTTTTTAATATTTTACGAGAATCTAAATATTTTTGAAATTTAATTTCTGTCTTAACGAATTACTTAGATTTTTATGAAGTTTTCATAATTATGTTCATAAACGCTTATTGATATTCTAATCAAAAATTGAAACAAGCTCCATAATTGAAACAAGCTCCATCAAGATAATATAAATAATATATCAGAATCACACAAAATTGGCGATGAACTAAAGCATAACAATACCAATCCAAATTATATCTTCAGCTACATTATATTTCGACTGAATAACAGTCTTAGTCAGGCAGTCTTAAACTTTAAACTATTTAGAGCAGGGGTGAGCAACCTTTTTAACCCACGGGCCAATTAAAATTTTGAGGCGGCCCGCACTCATTAATAATTTACAAATCTTTATATATAAACTAATAAACATTATAATATAAAAATACAAAAGAAAATGCTTGGCCGGCCGCAAAAAAAATTTACGAGGGCCACATGCGGCCCGCGGGCCGTGGGTTGCTCATCCCTGATTTAGAGTAAATCATTGTTATTTAAACGAATTTCTTGGTTATGAATATTTATGTCATGGGTGTAATATCACATACATAAAAATCACTGCCTGTCATCTCCGTTCTCAAGTTCTTGATAACTGTCGACTGAAAGAATTGATACCAGTGAATACAATTGTTGTCTGAACTTTGCGTTTATAAGTGGATTTCAATTCCTATTTAGATTTTGTTCGGATCTTGGCTTTCAATTTATATGTCATGGGTGTAATACCACATACATTGGAATGACTGCCCGTCATTTCCGCTCTCAAGGTTTCAATCACAGTCGACTAACGGAATTTGATTAATATTAGTAAGCGCAATTTTTGATGCAGGCTGAAACAAAATATCAAATAGTTTTGGTAAAAATATTAAAATATTTTTGTTAAAAATTTTATTTAAATTTTGTTAAAGTCTCGGTTTTGTAAAATTTAAGAAATTATTTTTTTTAAACATCTTGTAGAATTTGTGATTTAAAAAAGCAAAATTTTTAATTTTTGATAAAATGTTTTGAGAATTTAAAAGCAGAAATTTGTTTAAATAACAATCATTAATTCTAAATAGTTTAAAGTTCAAGACTACCTGATGAAGACCGTTATTCAGTAGAAATATATTGTAGTTCAATATATATTTTGGATTGGTGTTGTTATTCTTTAATAAATAATATGTTAGATAATTCAGTAAGAGTATGAAAATAATTGTAAAAGTTTTATATATATATGTATATTGTAAGTTAAATGGGATATTTAATAATTTAATAAAAACTTATTAATATCGCTTCAAACATTTACCTGGTTGAATATTTCTTCTACATTACTTTTCAACTAAATTATATAATTATTAATGTAAAATAATATTTAACAAGCAGTTAAAACAAAACGAAAAATTTAATAACAATTTTGTCATCTTTTATTACGCTGCATGTGAAACATTATGAATTGATGTCACTGAAGGTTTTATGAAATAAAGAGATTAATGTGAAGGGAAATTGTAAAATTAACGAATTTTATGAATTTGTAAAGTATATCATGAAGACTTCATTTAAAAAAATGCATAATGGAATCAATTAAACAATGAGTAATAAAACAAAATTAAACAAATTATTGGTATTATTTTTATTTTGGTTTGAATTCAGACCATGAAAATTCCTATTGTTAGGGTTAATAATCAATTAAAACAATCAAAAATTGGCATGCACCGATGTCAATTGACGAGACGGTTACGAAAATAATAATATAAATTTAATTTGGACCCATAAAAAAAATTAACTAGGAAAATACAAATTAGTTAAATAATTAATTAAAATGACGAAAACAAATAAATTAAATTAAGGAAAAATTCTCCAAAAATGAATTTAATATAAAATAGTTCAATTACTTTCCCCGGAACCCAATCAAAGTCTGAAAAATCCAATTAGTTGCTGAGAGAGATTTCCTATATAATGAGAAACAGTTCCTGTTGAACAGTTGCAAATGATAACTCAACAAAGAATACGACAAAATAACAAGTTCATTATTTTATGGCATTAGCTAAGAAAATATTTTATGAAATATAAAATAAATGATATAATTATTCGCAACAGAGTTCCTTTCAATTTAGTTCTTATAACTCATTTCTATATATTTATTAGGGCTTCTTTAACCTTTTGAGCATTTATGTTGACATTCATTACCATGAATTTGACGGGATATTTTGGTTTTTATTACTTAGGAAACCCTTAAAAAGGTAATCTTTTTATTGTCATTTTTACTCACAAAAATTAACGATTAATGAGGCTAAAATATAATTTTTCCTATAAAGCCATTGCATACAAACTACCAAATTTTACCAAACCAAAATAGGTCGTAAACAAGAAGAACTTAATAAATTAATAATCAAAAGTAATAAAATAAGACATAGAGTAGGCAACAGAGCGGCGAGGGTAATACGATAGATCTAACCGAACCAAGAGACTTTATCTCGAACTATAGAAAATCCACTAACTGACATTAATATGGTCAATTTGTTATTCTTTTAATGTATAGACTTTATGCATATAATGTGTATATAATGTACATATAATGTACCTATAATGTGCATATAATTTGAATATAATGTGCATATAATGTTCATATAATATGCAAATAATGTACATATAATGTGCATATAATGTACATATAATGTGCACATAATGTTCATATAATTTGCATATAATGTGCATATAAAGTTCATATAATGATCTTTTAAAATTGGTTTACCTTACTAGTAAATGTCGAAGCATAGGATTTGAATTATAATTGAATTCATCACATATCAATTAATTCTATTGAGAAATATTCAAAGTTATTACTCACTTGGACATCTCAGATGTTAAAACTAACGAAGGGGTTAAAAAAGAGTATAGGTTATATAAAGATGTAAAGCCTTTTATTAGTGGTTATGTTAGAAAGAGAGAATCGCCTAAGCAATAAATAACAAAAAAAGGAAGCTCGCCTGCTCATTGATTTTCAACACCATTATACAGTAAAACGCAAGGGTTGTGTATAACCTTCACATGGGTTTGAAAGGAGAAGGCGCAATAATCGTTTGGCGCTTAAGGACGTGTTGCTAGTGAAAGTCACTTTCTCAGGAAACCGCAATTAGATCAGCCCTTCTTCTTTTAAAATATCACTTGATAAAAGACATTGCTGAAAATTGATGTTATATAAATAAAAACTATATTATAATTATATAATTATCTATAGTCTGAAAAGAAATGAAAATAAAATGGATGTAAAGTGAAAGAGTGTTACTAACACGATTTTCTCGATATGCATAATGGTATTCATTCTAAATAGGATTTATCATTATGGATATTTATGTTTTGAAATCTTTTTTTTTACTTTTGAGTGGTCACTCATTGATTTCATTTGCTGAAAATTTAGGAAAATATTCAAATAATCACCATATATTTCCTTACGAATATCCTTTCGAGAAAATGGGTCTAAATAAATGACAAATAGTTAATAAATCTCTTTATATTAAAACAAAAATTAAATAAATTATCTATAATTATATTATTCATTATTAAAGTTAACTTGAAATTTAAATAAACTTTAAGTCAAGTAAAAGACATAAATTAGGCTAACAACCCAACAAATGTATAAAACATTAAAACAATGGAAATATTAACAGAATTCTTTATTTATGATAATTGGATAAATTATAAATTTTAACCTAATGGATAATATAATTTACAATTCTTTGTTTTAATAATATCCATATTCAAAAGTCAAATTATAACCAAATTTTATTATTCAAATAATAACCTTTCCTATGACATTATTTAAACAAAATATCCCGAGAAGTCTTTTGATATAGGAATGATTAAATAAGAAATTCGATAACATAAATTTACAATCTTTAATTAAATTATTAATAATATTAATTTTTTAATTATTCACTTTAATCAATTATCATAACTGCATTCTCAAAGGTAACTTGCATATACAACTATTTTAGCCGACAAATGCAGCATACGGGTAAAGGTTTTTAGCAAAATATGTTATTGCCAAAATTAGAAAACAAGCTCATTTAAATATGTTTTTAAATATGTGATTTTAATAAATACATAAATTAAAAATTTTACAAATTGGCCACGAAAACCTTTCCATTTTAATGGTTGGTCTCGACTGATAAGAGTTACGGAATCCTTGGTGTAATCTATGACTTCAAATTTAAGTCGTAAAGACGAATGACGTAATAATCAAGTCAAAATGAACAAAGCTATCTGATGAAACATTTAAATTGTATTATTTTTTTATATTTAATAAATTTTAAAATGTCAAAAGATTAATAAATATCATATACACTGAAGGTTTTTTTTGTGGTGGATAGAAACCAATGGCGTAACTGGGTTTAACTAAGTTTTCGCCTCTGGCTAATTTATTTTTGGCACCCTTGACAAATTGACAAATTTCAACTTTGCGACTTTTCAATTGTTAAAAAAGTTAATTGAATTTCGCTTATTTTATTTATGACAATAATTACGTAGTCTGACAGTGACAGTCATACAACGTGGATTTCAAAAAGGCAAAAGACAGGAACAATACTAATTTACAGTTTATTATTTGCTATATAATACTAAATAAATTGGTTGATAAAACATAAATAAAAAATATTATAATGGTTTAAATAAAATATATTTAAATATAATTCATTATTAGCTTTTCTGTTATTGATGATAAAAAGTGAAATGTCTATTTAAATAAAAATTGAAAATTAGAGATTTGGCGGCGCCCTTGGCAACTGTCCCAATGCCAAGCCGTTGTTACGCCACTAATATGGACTACTACAAAAAATCTTCTAAAATTTCACTATTAGCTATTAAAAATATTTTCCATAAACCGTATAAAAACAGGTTTGAGTGTAATTGTCAAATATAATAATTATACCATTATCCTACAATATTATATTTAATTTATTAATTGTAATTTATGTAATTTATTAAAATTAATAGAAAATGATGGTTATTGAAAAAATTAAATATTATTTTGTACGGATTCATTTTAATTAAAATCAAAAGCAAAATGTTACAAAAATTAAGTTAAAAAATATTATTGTTTTAATTAATAATCAGTTTTACCGATGAACATTTCTTTTCCTCAAATGTCATGTGTGACTTTTTCGTCAAAATTCTTTCCGGATGGAGTTCTGATTGTTCACCATGTTCATTTATTTCATGATGATTAAAACAATATTTTAATTTTGCCAATTGAAACATTTTCTGAAAATTAAAATCAAAATAACTGCCGAAGAATATTTAAATATTTTTTATCAAAACTATAATCTATTAAAAAATAAAAAATAACTAATTAAAGATTTTGAGAAGAATAAGCCAGCAAAATAATTTTGGTAACCCATCAGACGGCCTTATCGAAATCTATATAAATTTTATATGGATAACATTTCATATATAAACACTTAACTATCGAAATGTCAGAACTGAATTTGAAATTCGATTAGTTTAATAATGGAAAATTTATTTGTATTTGCCATGACTCGAAGAGGCCTGCGTGTTGATTTTAGGATTTTTTTCCAGTATTGTATTTTTGTTGTTGTTTTTTTAATAATATTATTATTATTTTTTAAACTCGTGAAAAGTCTTGTGTGCTTTAGGAGTTATATTATTTTGGTTGGGGTATGCTAATTTCTTTTATATATTATAAAATATACCAAAGCGTTATTGATATGAATAGTAGTGAAAAGACATTTGTAAGCCCAGTTCACCCTAAACACATTCACACACACAAACAAACAAGCAATTTAGTATTCTTCTAGATCAATAAAATTAGTTGTTTTGAGAACATATCCTCTAAATCAGGGGTGTCCAACCTGCGGCCGGCAGGCCACATGTAGTCTGCCTTGACCATTTATGTTTCAATTTTTAACTCCTAATAAATGTAAATAGTGTATTTAAATCTAATATGAGAATTTTTTAAAATGCGGCCCGAGGAGTTATGATGCTTTTCCAAAGTGGTCCGTAAGATCATTATTTGGGTTGGAGACCCTTGCTCTAAATCAACTAAATAAATTTTAGCATGCGTTTGCGTGTATGTATGTATTGAATTGCTGGTTTGTGTGTGTGCACGTGAATTTGTGCCGGGTGAACTGGGTTTACAAATGTCTTTTCACTATTACTGATAAGGGCTTTAATGACATTTAATAATAACACATATCAATTGCGCTAATAAAGGGTTTTATTTATTTAATTTATTGCAATTAAAATTTTTAGGGTAATAATATTTTTTTAATTATTTAGCTATTCATTTTCGCGTTTTTGATTTAATAAGAATTTTTAAAAATATTTTTTTGAAAATTTCCGATGATTTGATTATTATAAACGCAAGATATATATTTATGAAAGTGAACAACCTGTTTAATAATTCATTTAGTTAATTTAGTGTTTAATTTTACGAATTTCATGTAATAATTTTTCTTTTCAGAAATTTTGTAGTAAAAAAATTACCTATTTATTTTAATGGAATAATAAGTAATTTAGAAACATCAAAAGTTATTTCAAAAACATACTTAATTTATTTTGTATATTTAAAATGAGATCGTTACTTAGTGTCAAAAACCTTTATCAATTGTCCAACTGTGTGTGATTTTTATTATAGAAATTTTGTAAACCTTGTTAGTATGTATGAATTTGTTTTTGCGCTGTTAATATTTGGATTCCACACACAATTGTATTGTTCACCGTTTTTAATTCATTTTATTAAACAAACATTGATATAATATGATGATTTGTGTTGTAATTATGACAATATAAATTATATAATAATTATTATTGAAAATGTTTGTTTATTCTACATTTCATTTCATAAAATAATAAAAGTTTTTATTATTTATTAAATTATTTTAATACATTAAATTTTATAATTTTTACTAATATATTGTTATTAATATTTAAAAATGCAAAGAATTGAAAGAAAATGTAAATATTCTTTCTTTTTTTCTGTTATTAAAATGCTTTAGAATGTAATTTTTTTAGAGTATTTATTAAAAGATTTTTGTCATTTACAACAAGCACAGCCCTTTCCATGACTTTCACACTTTTACATAAGTTTTGAACATTTTTCTTTCATATACTTTTGTACCACGCAATCATTGAAAAAATTAGAGGGAACATTGATGGTTAGTGATTAGAATATGAAATTATTATAAAAGCAAATTATTAAAATATTATCAAAATATTATTATTAAAACTGAAATATTTAAACAAATCAAATATATACATAACGAGCTCAATAAGTTGTAAAATATAAATGAAGTGGTATTTATTTATTCAAAGTATTTAAAATTTTAAATAAACTGTTCTTAATATTAAAACAATTTGATTATGACTTTAATAATAATAAATAATAAACGGTAATATTGATAAGTATTAAAGTTTACTTAGTTATATAATAATTTAATATAAATTTAGTTGATATTTAATTTACTTTCTTACAATATTAAATCCGAATTCATTTTAATATTAAGCTATTAAAAATATGATTCGAATTCATGAATTAAAAATAATTTCTTACATTTTTTTCCAACAAAAGGTCCTAACCATTATAAATCTCATAAAATTAGGTTTAAAAAGTAAAATTACCAAGCTAGCTTTTAATCTTCTAAATTTTTCTTCCTGAAATTCAGCAAAATAATAATTACAATAATTATAATTAAAATTTATTTAAATACAAATAATAATAAGGGTGAAAAGAAATAAAAAAAAGGTTTCAGGATATGACAATAGCAAGGGAAACTGAGAAAGAAACAATAAATGTAAAACAAAGTGGTACCTTTTTGAAATATATTTCAAAAATACGAGAGGCTATACAATAAGTATGGCTGGAAAAAAAGAATATATAATTCTAGAAAAAAAGAAAATCTTCCCTGGAAGTAGATGTTATGGATTAAACCCTTATGAGTGTACTGAGTACGCGAACAATGATCCTCTTACTTGGTCAATGAAATGTTATTATACCAATAGTAATTCTACTAGTTACTCTAATGTCAAATTTCTAGGGTTAAAAATAAGTGAAGAATTCTACAAAATAATCTCATGAGATTTCCACAATTAAAAGAATGGTAAATTGCTGGCCGAAGTACTTAGTAGTAGAATTTGGTTACATAGAAAAATGAACTTATTTTTTTACCTATATAGTTAACTTATAAATAAAAAGTTTTGTTGCAGTACTATTTATATTTATTTATGAGTCTAAGTGCTTTTTTCGACACCTCATATAATACATATAGACGCAATTAAATTCAAATCTTCTTTCATAACAATTTATAACAATTATTAAGGAATTCAAATCTACTCAATTTGTTTTCTAATATTCAAACAACAGAGGAATTCTTCAATTTTACATTAATGCAGAAATAAACTATAAATAATTTTAATAAATTTTGATAAAATATGTAAAAAATTTAAATCGTTACTTTAAATTATTCTACTTTTAATTTAGACAGTTTATCGTTTTAATAACGTTTCTGAAAAAAATATAAAAAATAGAAGAAAAATATGTTTTAAATTATGTAAGTTTTATCCATACGAATTCAGTCACATTTCAATTGTAATTATCCAGGGTCTTATCCAGTCTTATAGAATGCACTCAAAGGTCCGAATAAATTACCCTTATCTATTATAATTACTTACATGGATTTTGAGGAATCTGGCTAAGACTGGAACCTAATTCTCTAGATACCGCTTAGTTAAATAAAAATTAAAATGTTCGTTAAAAAATTGAGGGTTATAGAAAAGGTTTGGAGTAAATTATATCGAGAATGGTCAAGAACCGCTATTTTTCAATGCAAACTATTTTAATCAAACCAAGATTAGAGACCTGAGGTCACCTTTCAATTTATCAAATATACGGTGATTATATGTTCAAATGAGTTTTATTCATTGTAATGAATAAATTTTAAATAGTGTCGGGTAGTTGTGGAGATAATCTTGCAGATTAATATAAAGTATCATTTATTTTATTTGGTTTTTTGAAACTTTGTTGGTATTTTCCACATGTTTTTTTCTCACACTGTCCTTTACAGGTTTTATTTCAATCAAATAATACTTGAAATATTACTTAAAAAATAGATTTTTTATGAAATATATAATATTTTGGCATTAAATATAAAAGATTTACAGTTAATATCAAACATTTATTGAACGATACTTTTTCATTCGAAGGTTGGTATAGGCACATGCAAATGTGACTGGAGAGAAGAATAGGCGAACATGAGTTTTGTCGCAAGTGTTTGCTTGAAATTATAATCAAAAATAAACTTGAAATCTCGTTTTTTTATTTAAATGTAAAATTTTATAATGTTTATATAAAGTTTTAATAGTTGCAAAACTAATTTATATTTCGAAACAATTCTATAAAACTCTGATCAATAGTCAAAAATTAAATGAGGATAAATGAATACAGAGCATATATGAAGAAACGGATAAATTTTTTTAATTATAGCAACATTTAAATATTATTCTTAAAATTCTTAAAATGTTTATTTATCATTTTTATTTATTAATAATTAATTATTATAAACAAATATTATTATTGTTAAAAAAATTCAACTAACATTTTTTGTGCATCTTTCAACTAAATGAATAAATAAATCAAATTGTTTTTCTCCTAAATTGTGTTTTGAAAAGCAAAACGAAGGGATTTTATTCTGCTATATAAATATAATTAAATAAATATTAAAATGACAAAATATAAAAGCCATTACAAATACAACAAAATATAAAAAATCATTTTTGGTATCTCTCATGTTCCGCAGCATAAAGTTTCGCGATGTGACTTAATACGATAAGTAATTCCGCGGAAAATAACGTACCATGGACATGCATGGACATTTCTGTTATTAAATTTGTATTGTCTCGAAATGGACAGTCACTGAAGTTTAATTTCGCGCGGCTTGCTAATGGGTAAATGCAGCATATAAATAGGAGACTTCAAAAATATTTTTTTGATTTATTATATAAATTTATTATATTTGTCAATTTTTAGTAGTAAATATGGCTATGAAAGAAATTTATTTAACTAAAACTGAGAATTAAAAAGTATTAGTAGTTCTTTTATATAAATAATATGAATTTTTATTTAATTATGTTAAAACGTGGAAGAATTTAATTATAAATAATAATAATATTATTTTAGAAATATTTCTTTTAGTCTTTATATAACATGGCGTCACAAACCGTATTTGATCATTTTCTCCAAGGAAAAACTAAAATTGTAGAATAAAAGATATTTTATATTGGTGGCGATGCTTCGAAACGTATCGTAAATCTCCAAAAGAGGAAGGAAAAGAGCCAAATTTCAACAGGTGACTGGAAGTTCGAAATGTATTAGAATTGTTGGAAGAAAACGTTGAGATGGAGCTCAAGTCATTAAATGAAGTAAACTTTATTCTTGATGCTAGTCACGGTCATGTTGGTGGAGTAATTAGCCAAATGGAAAATAATGAAATATTTATGCGTATAGATCTCAAGAATTATCGAATTTGAAATATATGGAACCAGAATTCATTTTTCATAATAAAATTCTTTTATGTATTTTAATGAATGAAAAGCCTTTATATAGGATACATCACAAAAAAATCTTTATATCAGTCCTGTGATATATTATGCTGTACCATGCTTTTAATGTAATACTAGGATGTCATCTATCGATGCCTACAGTAACTTTACTATGATAGCGACCGGTATAGAAGATAAGTGAGCATTTCCAATATGGTACAGACTAGTTTTCGTGTTTGATGTCGTGCATAGTTTATTAATGCGGCCTCAAAAAGTTAAATTAAGCAAACGTAATTATTTCCCGTGAAAATTTTCATATTTTTTAATATTAATCAGTGTACCTGTATTAAGATTTTAGTTTTAAATTATAAAAAATTGTCATTGTCATAGAAAGTTAGAAATTTCTGAACATTACTATCAAAACGTTGAACGTAATTTGCAAAAGATAATTCTGGATAATCTTACATTTTGTTGGTTTTTGTTTATTTTTTATTTAAAAAACGGGAGTTTTGTTAATTTTAAGAAAAAGTTAAAAAAAAAGATAATTTCCTAAAATGACATGTACTCAACTCATATCAAATAAACTTGACTGCCGAAAATCTGTGCTAAAACGCTGACCTCTAATTCAATGATATTTAATCTAAATGAAAAAAAGAAATTCTAATAGACCAAAACAAAGGTGAACAAAAAGAAAAATGATTTTACTAATAACACCAAAAAATAATTAAATTTATGAAGAGCTTAAAATATTTGACTCTCCTTCAAAGTGTGTTCGAGAGCGATTGGAAAAACGATTCAAAATGAGGGAAGGCTCTTAAGTTACGTAGGACGACATTTTTATGTTGATGGTAGATATTCATGATAATTATTTTTATAAACTATTAATTTAATTATTTATTTAATATATTGCCAATAAATTTTTTTTAAAAAAGTACCTCCTCCGTTTCTGCATTATCCGCAATGCCTAATCTGTATAGATGGTCCACATGTACTGAATTAATGGACTGATATTCAGTAATAATGTATGCTAGAAGTGGGAAACCCATGAACAACAATGTTGTCACAATAATATATAGAAATATTTCGGATTTACTATATGATGATCGGATAATGGATTTCATGTTACAAAACATAAGACTGGTCTCTAAAATAACCGTTTTAAATTATAAAACTCATATATTTGACTTTTAAATGTACAGGCCTGAAAAAACTGTATGAACCATTCATAAGGATCAGTAAACAACTAATTAGAAATAATAAATTTAGTTAATATCAGTGAGTTTCACATAAAGGGAGGCCTTTTTTACAGTTATAAAAGTGTTGAAATTTATGTGCTCGAATTCACTAACTTATAAATTGTGAACCAATGATAAAATACACAAGAAATAGACAAAAATAAATAAAAATTCAGAAATTTGAAAATAATAAACACTGGTATTTGCAGTAATAGTATAAATACATTTTCACATAATTTTATTTAAAGCTTAATTTACGGTTTCATATATTTTAAATAAAAATGTAATTTAAAATTATTGAAATGTTGTAATAAAGTAAAACAAAATATTTTTAATCTGAAATATATCAATCAATAATTTCCAAACAATTTATTACATTATTACATTATATACAATCAAATTGACAAAATATTCAAACAATCAATTTATTAATGCATCATTTCTATATTCAATCCACTATAAGCAGATAAATATGTACATTGCCGGATAGATGCACACATTCTTTTTAATGACATGCAGTCAGATTTACGAGACAAATGAAAAATATATCCGGTTATAAACAGTTAAATGGACAGCGTCATTTTAACCTTATTTTGTTTTAATATTATTTTCTTTGTAACCACAAAAATGTCACATGAATTTTGTGCTTGTGGCAGATTTAATTTAGAATTTGTTTATCACTCAAAACTAGGATTAGTTTATGAAAATTGAAAACCTGATTAGCTTGTCTGAAAATAACTATCATGTTTTATTTAAAAACAACAATCATGTTAAATCGCCATGGACGACAACAAACACATTTAAATAATAATTTGTTATATATTTAATATATTTTTAAAAATTACTTATTAAATAAAATATAATATATATTATTTAATTATTAATTATATTTTATTTGTATTTTCATAATTATAATTATTGATAATTATCAATGTATGATTGTAATGTTGTGATGAATGAATTAATTATGATGAATTGATCAGAATACGAAACCATTATTAATTAGATGAAAATTAAAAAACAGATAAGAATCAAAGCCGCAATTTTTGTTACAGTTTCTTCATATTATTTTACAAGCTGAATAAAAACAGAACACTTTTGTTTAAATATTCAAATATTTTGATTTGTTTGTTAATTCCATAGGTTAAGCTATCAAAAATTGAAGTTAACTGCTACTTTGCAAACAGAGGAAGCTGGGTAGGTTTTTATATTATATTGTATACGGTTTGATTTATAATTGTCACTTACCTCGCAGTTGCATAGTAAAGTTTTGGTAAATTGTAATTGCAGACCCAGTTTTGAAATTCCTAATTTTCACAATGCATATGCAACTGTAATTCACCACAGGAGCCGTATTTAAAAATACCATAAACTGACCTTGCGTTTTGAAGAAGTCTACTAACATAAATTCCAGATATTTGTCTGTATGGTTGCAAACCCATCGAAATTGAAGGATGCTGTTCTCGGTATCAGTCATGCACGTTATGATAGTGTTTAGCCTCGGATACCTTGGATGGTAAAACACGACTGTAGGAAACGCTAAATATAATGATAATAAAAGAGTATTTATAACTTTCAATTGTTACATGCTTTTTTGTAGGTTTTATTGAAAAAGGTTGCTGAGCTATCATATCCAACCGAAATCTGAATGTTTAAAATCTCTTTGTCAAAAGTTTGACAGTCAACGCTTAACTGACAACCAACATGAGATACTATTTACAAACAGGAAATGTTATTATATGTACAATTTTGGCGGACGCGTGACAAACGCATGCGAATAGTATGATATCAGGAAGGATTATTTTCGATGACCTAGGCACGAAGTGACAATTTGCTATGTCTAAATTATAAATATAAGTATTTAAAGTTTTTACATTCGATTTTCATTTAAAACGGCAGTCCCTTACATTGCAGTCTCAAAAATCCGATGCTCTTTTTATACAAATACTGAGATGTGTCCTAAGCTTTCGAAAAACCGAAAAAGTAAAGAAAAAATAAAGCTTCATTTTCTTCATTTTCATGTACAGAACTAAATAAAATTGTGTTAAAATCACCTTTCTACAACCTGAATGTTAACCAGCAATGTTTTTCTGAAAATAATACGGGCTTATTTGGCCTTTTTTCAGGAATGCCTTGAATTTTCCTACACTTTTCTAGATGAACTAACCCCTTCAAGCCGAGGACCGTACAATTCCGATCAAAAAGTTATTGTGGAAGAGTCGAATGCCATATGTATTCAGCTTCTTTATTTTAATATGGACATATTTTCGGAAAAGAGCTTTTACTTAAAAAAGTTCACTAAAGCGCAATAATTAGTAAAATTAAGCATTTAATTTGGTTTTAAAAAAATATTATTTATTCTGAAGTCATTTTGTTATTATTATCTAATATTATCAATTAGCCCTTGCTTTGCCCAGTCATTAATGAATAGAAGCAATTTTACTTACCGTGTTTTAGCACATATAACGCGCGGGCTATATCCGCAGATTTTCACTTTTACCATTTCACTAATTTACATCAAATCTTACGGTATAGTTAAAATTCACTGTTTATATGAAGCTGTAGAGTATATTTACCTGGAATTTATATGTCCACAAATAATATATTTTCATGAAGTAATGAATTTTGATCAAATAATGAGTGCATAAATGTTTTATTGGGGTAAACATCGCAAAATGTTCTCATCCTCTTTGCCATATTCAGCGCAAAGTGACATAAAATTTTCCACAGCTTCTTTATAGTATGAAATGTAACGGTACCTTATTGCTGGACTCCCAAAGTATTTTTACGTTTTTTGCGTTTTCTAGAAAATAGTGTTAGAATCCTCATTATTTACACTATTGTGTGAATTATTAAATATTTAACCAGTATTTTTCTTCTAAAGGTTACATTACGATAATTAATAGAGTAAACTTTGCATAGCCAGAATCTTTTTGCGTTCTTTGGCCCCTAATCTAAATTTAAACCTTTACTGTTAAATGTCGGAGTATAGTTTATTTTTGTAACGTTAAAGATTCATAAATATCAATTAAGTTCAATTTTACCAAGTAATTTTATATTTTATATTTCCGTATAATTTAATGCAAGACATCCGCATATATTCTCTTATACTTCAATGAAAACAATCACGACATCCATGATTAAATGAAAGAAAAGTCGAAAAATATCAAGTTATCAAAATTTATTTATTCATAGTGTAATTATTTTAACATATGACCGTATATGACAATATATTTGGTATACTTCTCACAATGAAGTATACTATATTTTCAAATTAAATCTGTTATATGTAGAAAATATATATATTCTGCCCGACGCATGAAGTGTCACGCAGTCAGAACCACGTGACAATCGCAAAATACATTCAAAATTATAAAGAAACATGCGTTTTTTAGTAAATTTTTTATCAGGTTTACAAATTATTTTATTATAACAGATTCAATTTGAAAATATTATAATTCAACGTCTAACTCGTTTCCAGTAATATCGGCTTCATTTGCTATCCATGAATAAAAGACAAGTACTTCGTTTTACACTGATCAAAATTTATAGCATGGCGGCTTGGTAATGGATATTTTAAAACTTTATATCTTATGATGAAAATAATTTTGTAAAATGAACATTGAAAACTGAGCAAATTTTAAGAGGTCAGAATAGTTTTGTACTTCAAACCAACGAATAAATTTATTTTACAATTAAGATTTAATATATTTTTTGATGAGACTACTTAGTTAGAACCTTTAGTTTTAAATTTTTTAAAATGACAACCTAACATTTTACAACTAACCTTTTTTAATTATCTTAACATCCTTTACTTGCAATATCCTATGATTGGGGTCTTTAAATACTGTCGTCAGACTAGGAGCCATTAAGGCTAGGCATTTGACAATAGCATGAGAACCTTCTTTCCACCGGTTTGAAACTATCAGATCAGTTTTATTACTAATTACGAATGAACTGTATAATTTTGGAAATTGCATTTTTATTTGTATCCTTTTAGAATTTATCTTAGATTTCGTCGGACAATTTAGAGCTACTGTAGAGAAAACATGGGTAATAGGAAAAAAGTAATCTGTCGTTTCTGAATGTAATTTATATTACAAATAAATTAAATGAATTTTTATAATTCATGTTAAAAAAGGGTCGGTGGGTATTGTAAGTTGAGATAATAGCAATTTATATTAAATCAATTATTTAACCAGGTCACTTTAACCTTGATGTTTGATGACTGATGCGGAAATGCTTGAGTGTGCAAAAGTAGGCATGTGAACGATCGCTTTAGCAAAACAGCATTGAAGGAAATAGCTTAAAAAGATGTTGGATTGTCCTTCGAAAATTAAGAAATTATTCGAATTACAAAACTAGGATTTTATTAAAATACAAAATAAATTTCGAATTATTTAGTTTACTAATATAACTAAGAGTCTACATTATAGGCAAAACTTCTAAAATTATAAGGACTTTTTTTGTTTTTCACCTCTGATTTCTATATTAGTGACATAATATTTTCAACAAAATTTGACTATGAATCAGATTTATTTAAGGTATTCATAGTCAAATTTTATAGAAAAACTTCTAAAATTACAAATCTAGACTTTGTGTTACATTTTTAACGCTTTAAAGCTCAACGTAAAGGCTGACTCGACAAGTCTAGAACTAGATTCTAAAAATAAACTACTTTATAGGTTATACTTTGTAAGGAGTTCTAAAACCCCTTTTTAAAAATAATATAGTTGAAACTACTATTTGTGTTAAATTTGAATATTAAGATTTATGTTAAATGATATTAAAGTATTTTAAATTATATCAATTATATTTGTAACTAATAGCTATATCAATATTAAGAATTACCACGCCTCAGTTGTTTAAACTTTCATATTTGGATAGAAGAATTTTAATTTATATTTTGTAATTTAAATAATAAATTTTTGAAGAAGATTTAAATTAAATTGCGTCTAACATGCTTAATTATAAAACAAGTGAAATTTTCGTTTAAACTTTAAAATAACATCATCAAAAATTTTAACATTCCATCCTGTTAAAAATTTGATTTTTTCAAAACCTTAAATTTGAACCAAACTATTTGAATTCCAAAATTAAAATTTTGAAATCAAAATTGAATAAAATCCCCAAAAACTCACCGTAAAGCAAAAATGAAATTACTCCATTCAAAATCTGGTACTTTTCGGGCATTGAATTTAATTTTATTAAAATGTATCCGGTTACTTTGATATCAAAATACTCGGGTAGAGACGGAAAATCAGAATATTGTTTCGTTATTGTAATATTTTGAAATTTTAAACGAAGTCCATTAACAGTGAAAATAACAAAATGATCCAGATATATTTCGGAACTTGATAAAATAAACACCAGTTTCTCTTTTTTTATATTTATTCGATGCGGAAATGACCAGTTGTAATTGGTAAAAGGGGAAAAAGGAATTCCTAAATTTATAATAATTATTCTTGTATTTTTCATTTGAAAAAATGAATATTTTGTTGTAAAAATTTTTGAAATTTTTTTTATTTAGATTAGTGTTCCTAGCATCTGAAATGATGGAAAGACGTTTGCAGTGATGCAGTAACAATTTACATCTTTTTAGTAACTATGGTCACAATTTTCTATCTAAAATTGTTTTTAAAGATGAAACCCTATTGTTTCTTTACATCCTGGAGTCAAAGAGATCATTCAGTGAGTGAAAGCTATCCACCGAAAAGCCTACGAAGAAACTCAGAAGTGGTACTACCCATCGAAAATCAATAATGCTGTCAGTTTTTTGGGCTTCTCTCGGGAAAATCATGTTGGATTTCGCCGAGATGAGTGCTATGTTGAACGCTAAAATATAACTGCCACTTATTAGAAATTGTCCGGACCTAAAGACAAAAATCCAGAAATGTTCCAATATGGTATCTCCATGATAATTCCTTATTCACATTGCGGCTGCTTCTGCATCGACAATAAACAATGTTGGAATTAGTGTACTTTCCAATTCCCATACAGCCAAGATTGGACTCCAAGTGACTAATACCGTTTCCGCCAACTTAAAAAGATCTTAAATGGAAAAATATTTGAAAATAACGATAAACTGAAGGAAGCAGTGGAAGATTTCTTGGACAACTTTTATTTTATTTTATTATTATTATTTTGTTTAATTATTTACCTTATTTAATTTATTTATTGCATTTATTAATTATTTATTTAATTTAATTATTTTATTTATTAATTAATTGTGGTATTGTTATTTTATTTTAATTAATTGATTTAATTAATTATTAATTAATTATATTATTATTTTATTAAAGTAAATTTTTTTTATTTTTATAATTATTTTAATTTAATTTTATATTAAAATTTAGTATTTTATAACAAATCATTACTTTATTTAATTCTTTCATTTAATTATTTAAATGCATTTTAATTTTATTAATATTTATTTTATTTATGTTATTATTTTTAATTTTGCAACAAGTTAATAAATGATTAATTCATCAAATTGAATCAACTCTATAAAATCTTACATTAAATTGCAGTGAAAAATTACAGTGAAAATTAATTAAATATTACAAGAAATTAATAAATAAATTTTAATTTTAATACAGCGCACTTAACTAAGTGAAAATACAAAACTTTCAAAAAAACATGTGTAAATATAAGCACAAATTAATTCCATATAAGATGGTTTGATTACATATAAATTTTATATAAATTGATCACATATTAATGTCTGTTAATGAAATAAATTTTAATAAAAATAAGTTACGTAATTAAATAAAGTTGAGATTTGTTTAAAAAACTAAATGAGTAATTTTTTTTAAAAATTATAAGAATAAAATAAAAATTAATAATCAAAAGTAATTAAAAATGAACAATGTAAAATATATAAAAAATAAATTAAATATACTATTTTAATAAAATAATATAATTAATTAATATTATAATAATAATAAAAATAATTAATTAAAGTAATTAACTAAAATATAATACCAATAATTAATTAATAAAATATTTTAACATAATAAGTAATGAAAATAAAATAATAATAGAAAAATAAATAAAGCAATTAGTTAAATTAAGATAACAATAACATAATTAATAAATAAGTGTTAAAATCTATATAAATACATTTTCAATTCTACAAATAATTGTTATTTAAAAAAATTCAAATTTTCTCATTATGTAGTAAATGTCAAATATTCAATTAATAATTTTAAATAAAAAAAACTCAAATACAATAAATAATTTTGCAAACAAACTTAATGAAAAATGACATTCAAAAGCGTGCTCGTTGGTTTCGAAAATTTCAAAAAACATCTCACGATTGCCGGGCCGAATAGACTACCGGACAATATTGGTTATATGTATATTTTCATCTATATAAATCTCGTTTTTATGTTATAGAGACCTCATCCAAAGTCTCATTCTGATTCTCTTCATTTTTGAAAGGTGTAAATAAAAGCTTGTAAAATTGATAATAAATATTTAATTTAAAAAAAATATTTATTATCAATTTTACAAGCTTTTATTTACACCTTTCAAAAATGAAGAGAATCAGAATGAGACTTTGGATGAGGTCTCTATAACATAAAAACGAGATTTTTTCTTTATACTATAAAGAAAATTGACTTACCAAACAAAATTAATTTTACTTCTGTTGTTTTAGAAATCAAATCTGCTACTCGTCTGATTGTCATTTCTACCCGGATTTTATACTCGAATTTATTTTTTTCAACAATATCATCCGTGTAAATCGCCGGTTGGACTTTATGGCCATAGAAATATGTATAAGTAATTGGATACTTTCTATGGCGAAACATATCAGTCTCCTTTTCCTCCGCTAGGTACGGAGTGCAAAAGGCTTGCTGGACTGCAGATCGAACAATATATTGAGTTGGGCAATGAATTTTTATTCCTTTCTCTTTGTCTGAGAAAATGAATTTATTTGAATTCTAAATTTCATATTATTATATTTTCAGGAAAATAAGAAAATAATGAAGAAATTGTGAAGATAAGATAATTCTGGAAAACGTTTGGATGATCGTGCCTGGAAACCTGCGTGCTTGGTAATTTTTGGCGATAAAGGGGAAATGATAGAGATACGGATCATGAGGAGAGATCAAATAATAGTAAAATAAACAATAGAAATATAATGTACGTTGTCTAACATGAAAACAAGTGATTAGCATCGCTATTTATTTGCAGAGTTTTTCTGATGGATTATACATAAAGTTATATTATAGAGCTCCACTTCTATGTTGGATATATTGACGGATAGTAAAGGGAGAATCATCGCCCGTCGTTTTGGATTATCTTTATCTTTCATTTGATAAAATTAAAGTTTCATGGTGTATATTGTCTGATAAAGAGTATCAGCGGGTAGGTCTTCATTCTATATTTATTCAATTGCAATAAAATAAAAAGATAATCACTGTATGACTATAGTTCCTAACCTATGGATTGCGACACCAACAAGGATCGCCTAACAATTTGCCAGAGGTCGCTTGATACCTTCTGAAAATTAATTTTATAAAAAATATATTTTTATCAAGAATTAGCATTCAACCCTTTGCAAGTTCATTTTTCAAAATATTGACCAAAAATTTAACAAATTATTGTGTTGATAAATTATTGAATCAATAATATAAAATCTGTAACTAAACATGATGCCTATAAATTATCAGATCTTTTAGAAGTCAAATACATAAAAGTTAGTTGCAAAATTGGAGTGAAGGAGTAACAATCAGATAATTTTACCGTCAGGGACGCCGCAATTTAACAAATAATATCAAAATGTCACAGCACCAAAAATTTTGGGAACCGCTGCTATAGGAAGTTATAATTGCTATCTAAAACTTAAAATACAAAAATAATTAATAAAAAGTCAATTAGATTGTACTTTCTTCGAGTAATAAAGTAAATTTGATTCAGTTGTAAAGTTTATAATTTTATTGGAATAAATAAAAAGTAAATTTTCTACAATCTTTTCTGCTTATATAGTAGAAATGTCATGAAAGTGAAGCTATTTAACCAGACGATTAAAACAAACATATCAATTATTCAATTTTCAGAATACAGTGATGATTTAAATTATAAGTATGAAACGGTGATTCCTTGGTAGCAGCATAAATTAATATATCAGATAAGTGAATATCAAAATAAGCTCTTGCTGCGAAGTAATAATTATATTATTGAAAAACATTTCGATTATTACTTTCCAGAAAGGGCATATTTTGATATTCGCGTATCTGATAGATTTAAATTATATTTTTTTATATATTTGAGACAAATTCAGTTAATTGTAATGAAATTTTTGAATCTTTCTGAATAAAAAGAAATTGCTATACTGTAAGAGTAGATATAAGATAAGTTATATTCGGTAGGAAATTTGAAATATAGCATATAGCATATTGTTGGTAGATGGAAAAATGATGCGAGTAAAGTCCGTTCGTTAGGCGCGCTAAAATTCGATAATTCAAACAATGTATCACTAAAATATATTTCTAAATTTTTCATACTTTCCTTAAATTTTAACGGGTTTATTAATATTGGAAATATATTTTTTTATTTTATTTTCACATAAAATTATATTTCATTATACGTTCAATGTTGATATATGAGAGCAACAGAGCCATTGACATTAAATAAACTATAATTTCAAAATTATCCCTTCTTAAAGTTTGTTTTACTGTTTACTTTGCAATTCTTACGGTTTACTGTATGAATTTATATTTATTTTTATATAAAAAAATAAAAAAATACCTTTAAACTTGACAATAATGATGCTTTTGTTATTCAATCCTTCTACTACTATTCTTTTATCCCAATTAATATCTCTGCGGTCGTATCGAAAGGTGCATATCACAATGCCAGTGGTTCTATTATAAAAGACATTCGTAAAATTATCTGCGATAATTTTCAAGGAACTGTTGAAAACTTTAGGGACGACTTTAAATATAAATTTGTTTTCGATATTAAAATTCTGAATATCTTGGTCAATATATACTCCGTACGAATCACTGTCAATAATCCTCTCATGAAACCCTTCATAAACAATTAACTCATTTCATAATAAACATTAATTCTCACCAAATTTTATTAAAATACTAAATATAAAGAATTTTATAAAAAATTGTATGTCCATTAAAGGTTAATGATTTACAATTTTAATCATTAAAACAATATATTTTATATATTTGCTGGGTACTATTAAAACGTTTTTACTATACTAATCACTAGTACAGTGGTTCTCAACCTTTTCAGATAGCGGCACCTTACCCTTCTTATAATAATATTTCAGCTATAAAAATAACAACAAGTTTTGTAAGTTTTATATTTAATAAACTAAATCTATTATAACATATTAATGTAAAATTTGAACTTGATGCTTATTATTAAGTCGCGTATTTGAAAATCATACTCTTACCTCATTATCAATTGAGTTCAATTTTTGCCTTTTCTTGTTCATAATATTTACCGAAAATAATTGATACCGAGATTTTAAGTAATTCAAAATCTAAGATAGTAGCCTTTTATAAAATCAACTCTTATATGAAATTAATAAATTTTCAATAATAAAATTAGCAGAGCTCGCGGCACACTTTTCATATCCGTACAGCACCATATGGTGCCGCACACCCCGCTTGAGAAACACTACATTAGTATATTAAGACCCAGTCAAGTGATGGTCATAGTTGTTGCAAAATCAAAACCCCGCATAATCTTCTTTGGATGACCCAATTCGCATCATTTCTCAAACTTGGGGATCATCCGATCATCGGAAGGAATAATTGGATCCATTACACCGTTAGCACTCTAATGTCGATTCCGTTAGCATACCTTTTAGATCAGATCTTCGCAAAGTCTGACCTGCGAGACATTTGAAAAAACTATTTAAATTCAAATCCATGAGTTCTGGAAAACTAAAATTTTTCAAAATCATAAACTTTTTTCAATTTTCGAATCATTCAACCTTGAATTTTATATTATAAAATGTAATAAATGTAACTATACCTTGTATTGTTTAAATTTTAAACTCTAAAATATGTCGACCCGGCCAACTCGTAAAAATTTCCTAAATTGACCCGCTATCAAAAACGTTGTCCACCTTTATTTTAGATAGATATGGTACATGAATTTCAGTGAACCCAACGTGTTTTAGCAGCTGCAAAACATTCATAATCCCAGTAATTGTTCATATTTAATTCTGAATATTTAGACAAATATCTTTTAAAATTAAAAGATAACGCCAATAAAAAACCTTTCGTACGATATATTTCGACAGCATAACTGTCATCTTCAGGTACTCAAAACCAACTAAAAATATTATGAATTAACATTTAATTTAAATAAATTATTTTTTATTAATTTAATTTTGTAATAAATAAATATTTAAAAAATATATTCAAAACATTTTTAATTAATTTAAAATTTTCATTTATATTATAATTTTTTAAAAAATTAATGTAATTTAAAATTTTCAATTATTTTAATAATATTAAAAAAACAAACATGATTTAGCATACGTAAACTATTTAAAAACATTCAAAACATTCGTAGTCACAGCACTTTGCACATTAATCTTTGGATTCAAGGACCTTGTCAGCAATGTTTCACATATCACGCGTTCCCAATAATTATTAAAACTTTCAACAAAATTCTAAAATCAGACATTCTTATTTCACTTTTACATCCTCTATTGTGCTCACTAATATTGGTCAAACCCATCAATCGACAATGCTCTAGAACTCGAGTACAGAGATGATGGGAAGTCTCTCCAGTGTATGTGGCATTACACCCATTACATGTATATTGATAAACGAGATCAGAACACAATCTAACCGGAGTTTTTGATTTATTAATAAACATATTGCGTACCTTACTCGAATTAGAGACGATCTTATATCTCTGTACTCGAGTTCTAGAGCATTGTCGATTGAAGGGTTTCACCAATATTAGTGAGCACAATAGTCTGAGCGGACATTTTCTTCAGCTGGACTATACAGTGCAAACGTTCGGAACTGTTTAGGCTGTGAAAATTTGGACGCCTTAGAATTTCTGACATCATATTTCAAAAGATAACAAAAACTCATCTATTTTATTATTTCTAAACTGAATTTTTTATGTTTTCCTTACAACAACAAATTGTCTTATTTAATAAAAGAGCTTTTGTTTAAAAATGTATTTATTTTATTCTATATTTATGTGAATATAGTCCCGAGAATGAAAAATACACCCGGTATAGCAAGCACTAGTCCCTAAGATAACTGATTTCCCTTTTTTGAAAGTGGTGGGTTACTGGGTTTTGACATTTTGAAACTATATGGTTGTTACCCAGGCAACTCCATACAAATATTCTTTCGCTTACCACTCGGCACCCGTTGCTAAGCAACGTTGGAACTGTGTTCGAGTGGGTAGATCGTCCGCAAAAAGTGAGCGTCATTGCTAACACTATTATTGACCGAACGATCTCTGGGTCCAACGAGCTGTCGATGGAAGACCTATGCTCGCTTTAAAATTATTTGGTCCCCTTGCGTCTAAATTTCCATCGTTTATCTAATTATTTTGATGACCTTGGTTCGGAAGCAAAATGGGTGGTGCTTCTTATTTAAACCCTTCTACAATGTTATTTCAAAATCCTAAGATGGTATAAATACAATAAGAGGTATACAGGAACTACAATATATATAAATGACGCTTTATTTATCTATTAAATACATGAATCATAAGATTTCAGACTGATTGGAAGATCGAGCGGCTCGGCGTTTAGCCCGCTCCTTGCGTCCAGGTCGACGACTGGTTGCTGATGGGGTGATTGGAGTAGTGGTCGCGGTGGTAGTTGACGTTGTAGCTGGGGTAATATTTGCTTCGCGGTAGGCCAATTGAGCAGGGGCGAAGACTAAAGGGTAGGTCACCGCTGCTCCCTCTTGACAGGCGGACAACGCTACCTCTAGCCCCCTGATTTGAGTCTTCAGTCCTTGGACCAATTGCTTTTCTTCCGCCCATCCCTTCTAGGCCGCGGCCAGTTTTTGGTATAACGGTTTGACTCTCTTTGGCTCTATCCACGTCGCTTTAATTTGCTGAGTTTCCCGGACTATTTGGACGAGTTGGTCATGGAGCTTCTTATTGGCCTGTCTCGCCTGGGTTAATTCGGTTTGTAGCAATTTCACGGGGTCCATTTCTAGAATAATAAGGGTTGAATCTTTGTGATGATTACGATAACAACAAGCGTGATTAAACTTAAACATATTTATGAAATGAATCTACGATAACAAAGAAGAAAAAGAATTTCTAAGTCTAGAATTATACTAAATAACAAAATGTCCTAATCATTGATTGTCATTGTTTCGATGATTGCCCGTCTGCGAGGAAACGCTTGATCCCTTCTTCTGGGGAATAACCAGGGATCACAAACACTGGTCTCTTGGTATTTCGGATTGGTCTCGGTGAAGGTGGATAACTACTCGCCAGACGTCCTGCCGCCAGGTCGTCCTTGACGTTAGCCAGGTATTCCGTGGCTCGTGCTACAGCTGCCTCGACTTGGCGCCGGTGTTGTAGGAGACCTTCCAGCAGTTCTTGAGCCTGAGCCAGGATGTCTTGGGATGGGTTTGGCTCATTAGACAGTTCCTTGAATTGTTGCATAAATTCTTCTGGCGATATATCCTCCTGCTTGTCCTCTTCGGGCATGTCAGGGCATCGCTCTCGATACACTTGACTCCATGCCTGCCTCCATTGCTCCACGATGTGAGCAGGGAGTTCGACTATAGCTCCAGTTTGTCCTGAATGGAAAAATTGGTGATTAGCGTTTTTTCTCAGTATTTCTCGTGGCATTTTAGATTGGGACGGCTATCGGGGGTTCACAATTGTACAAAATTTCTCGTCGTTCAAAGAAAACTGGGTTAACTCCATTTCCAATGCGCTAAACTCACGGAACCCGAAGTTGAACGCGTGTTACTGACCGGTCTGTCAATGTATTTGGAAACGAGGGAAAACGATACTTCAAAGCTACTGGGTTACGCGTTCTCATGCCGTAAGGGGCCATTCGAGAAAAATCTTTACTGATGTCAAAAATAACAAAATGCAAATCGTTTATAGCTTTAACTTATTTAGGCTGCAATTGGTTCATTCATTACTAACCTTTAAAATTTGGATATTTTTTTAATATTCAACTAGATGTATGTAAATTCAAACATTAGCATGAGATAAAAGGAGCATAAATAAATAATTTTCAAGGAGACTTTACAAAATATGCTTTGAACAGTTATTAATTTCTGAATAGAACAGTAATAGAATGATCTATCTTTTATGAAACAATAACTTGACAATTAAACATTCATATGTCTTCTAAAATAAAGTGCTTTTAACAATTACCGTTTAATTATTCGAAAAATAAAACAGATACAAAGGTTACAAAATTCATACTTAGTGTTTGGTTCATTGATCAATTAAAATACCTGGGTCGAATGGAGATTGATAGTAATAAAATGATTTAACGATTCAATTGACGAACTTAGAAGAAAGTACTTGGAACGATCGCCAAGCCAGTACCTTAATTTCCACAAGATTTGATTTTAATTTAGATTTCTGAAGTAAACCTTCGAGGAATTCGTTCCCCCAAAAAATGAATCGTAGGACAATTTTCTTATGTAATCAGGACTGGGATTCTCGCGTAGCAATTGTTAATTTGAATACTCCTGATACTGCAGGCCTATTGGGATTACTGAAGGTGCACAGCGACAACTGAAAAATTGATTGCGACACGAATCGGTGGGATGTCAGGAGTTTTGGATTTGTCTGGTGCGGAAGTACTGCGGTGCATTAACAAGTATGGCTTATTTGGCCATCGCCTTTAATCTGGAGAGTTTTCTTACTAATTCGGGTTTTCACTTTGCGGAGAAGAGGATATGGTGCCGATTCTGGGTTATTTCTGCTGCTCGTATGTGATCAAAATTTGTTATTAAAATTAATTAAAACTTACGCGTCTGAGGGGCTTCTGCAACATCCATAGATTGACGTGCTAAATCTTCATCTGAGATATTTGGCGAATGCATAATTTGTCAAGTAAAAACAAATGAGGTATTCTGCTGTCGTCGACAAGTATATTGACGAATGTGCGGGTGGTTAAATCGATTGGGCAGGAAGTGAACGTCAATCGCACTTCGATTACAGTGAATGTTGATATCGACGGAAATGTCAGCGATTTAGTATTGTTTATTTTATCACTTGTAATTTTGCTAATTTATTTTAGGCGAGTGGACTTTTAAGATCGCGCGTTCGTGGAATATTTTGTAAGTTATATGTTTCAGTTGATTCGAATGTTTTCCATTAACATTTTTTAAAGGAAACGCCTGTATCTACTGTGGGTTTCGAGCGGGTGAAATCTCCTACTTGTGGAATTTTCTATCTGGAGTTTTATTATTCGAAAAGGAAATCGGTAGTAAGCCCTCCTATGATTTGAACATTTTATGTAATATTAATATAAATTTTTATTGTTATCTATCGTAAATTTATGATTTTCGTAATTTGTATTAATTTGTTTTAAGTAATAAACCATTTTGTTCCATCACTTTATTTTAGTCTACGAATTTATATTATTTAACGAAACATTTTGTTTTTAACTAATAAATTTCGTTACTTTTACCCGAAAAATTATTCTAATTCGAATCAAGGAATCACTTTATCAATGAATTATATTAATTTCCATCACTCGAGTTACTTATTTTCTTTACAATTTGTCTAATCGCCCATTACTTTAATTTAATAAATTATTTTAATATGTTTATCAATGAATCAAGCTTTATTTTATTTTTCTCGAAGATTTACTTGATTTTTATCAAAGAATTATTATAGTTTTATTCAAGTTACTTTAATTTTAATTAATGAATCGCTTGGTTTAATCGATAACTTTCGTTAGTTTAATCAACGTATTGATTTTTGTTAATCAAGGAATTTATATTATTTAGCTTTAATCCACAAATTACATTAAAGAAAATTTTGTTTGTTAATCAATGAGTTACATTAATTTTGCTTATTTTAATTAATGGGATTTAATCAATGATATACTTATTTTTACTCAATAATCATTTTACTTTGAATCAATAATTTATGGTAATTTAATTCAAGGAATTACTTATTTTTACTCAATAATTACTCTACTTTTAAATTATAATAATTTAATGAATCACCTTGATTTTTACTTTATTTTTAATCAATAGCTACTTTACTTTTAATCAATAACTTAATTTAATTGAATCAAGGAATTATTTATTCAATGATTTCTACTAATTTATTTCGAAATGTAAATTCAATTTAATTATACCAATAATTTTTATCTAATTTATTTCAAAACATTAATCCAAATTAGCTATATCAACGATTTCAATTTAATTTATTCCCCGTACCATTCCCCTTTAATAAGCCTTAGGCGCACATTGTATTCATATTATATTTAGTGAGTGCCCACTGGACTACTCGATGTGATGATTTTGAACCGTGTGTAGTATGATTTTAGGTCGATTTTGCAGAAATGAGAAACGAGGAAGCAGCCAATCGACTCCTTCCTTATTCCTCCGTTCTTCTATACGGGATAGTATTGACGTTCCAACCCTGCGTTCCGCACGCCGGGTCTTCACGGGCACAGATCATTGGCGATATTCCACGCACTTACACGAATCTGAATTGTATGTTGATTTTGCTGACTTGCGATGTGTCTAGGCCGGAAAAATTTCGACAAAAGTTTTAATTAATTTTTAAGAAAAACAAATTTTAAACATCATAAATATGTATTAATATATATTAATAACAAAATACATAATTACTTGATCCATTCAATCAAAAATTTCATAAAAATACATCTCCCCCACGCCGACATCCAAGCAGAGCTCTACCGAGGTTGCGAGGATGTGACGTGGAGAGAGAGTTCCACACAAAACTAATTCTCACCTAAGAATTTCGTAATAGATTTTTAATCAATAATTCAAAAATCAAATCTTGATTCAAAATGGTTTTGAAAATGGTTTGTTTCGAAAAACGGTGTGTTTTAATGTGAAAATGGATCAGTATTTATACTGTTGGGCCAGCACACCAATATCCTTGAGAATTGTTTAAATGCATCGGTAATACAGCACGAAAACCCAGCACCAAGATAACTTAAAATACAATATACAACATCAATTAAACACTTTAAAATCTGAGAGAATATAAATAAAAATAAAAATAAAATAATAACAAAATGCACCAAGATTCGCACGATACCTACACAAATATAACAAGAAAACACAACAAATTCGACGAAATTGAAAAAATTAACAAAAGTTCATTAAAATGAAATTTAAATCGAAAATTTGAATTAGTAATAATTCAATAAAAATCTTAAATAAAAAATTATAAAAATAAATCAAAAAATAATAAAATTAAAGAATAGAATTTACTAGAAAATAACAAGGTCGAATTTTGTTTTACTGCACCAAATTTCACACGCGAGAAAAATAGGTATAAATACCGATGTGTTTTCACAAATTTTCAGTCTTATTTTTCGGAGAAAAAATTTCATTATAGAACTGTGTAACTGGCTGTATAACTGGTTGAGAGCCGTGCATTCAGGCAATTAACACGGGTAAGTGTTTTGCCTGAATACGATCACTCTCAACTGGTGCAATATTATTAGTTGATTTTTTCGAAGAGAATTGATGGGTAATTTTTCAATTGAATTTATGTATGACTTTTCAGATCGAATTGATGGATGATTTTGTTTATGGATAATTTTGTTTTTCCAATTGAATTTATGGATGATTGTTTGAATCGAATTTGTGGGTAATTTTTTAATTGAATTTATGGATGATTTTTCAGATTAAATTTGTGGATAATTTTGATTTTCCAATTGAATTTATAGATGATTTATCGAATTAAATTTATGGGATTCTCGAAGTAAATTTTATGGAATGGATACAATGAATTTCAAATGTATGTAGCCGATGTAATATGCTGAATAAATATTTTATATCTACAGCCTTAGTGCAATCGAAACTTTTATTCCAAATGCTATGGTAAAATATTATTTGTTATTCCTTTTTCCGGCCCACAGCCAACACATAACGCAAGAAAGCAAAATCTACATAGTACAGATTCGTGTAAGAACGTGGAAAATCGCCAATGATATGTACCCGTGAAGACTCAGCGTGCGGAACGCAGGAGTTGGAACGCCAATATTATCCGTACATAGGGGAAATTGGAGGGTAAATGAGTAGTTTATTGGCTGCTCCTTCACCATCCGTTTTCTGTAAAATTGACATAAATTTTTAACAACAATCGGCTCAAAATCTCTAACACCGAGTAGTCCAGTGGGCACTCATTAACTATGAAATGAACATAAATAGATCTTAAGGACAAAAAGAGGGAATGGGTAGCGGGGAGAATTGCGAAATCGTTGCAACAGTTAAAATGGATAGCCATCGGAAAAAGATTAATCCGAACGACCAAAATCATGAAAATAATGTTTTTAAATAAGAATTAAATAATTTAATTTGAGTTGAGGCGGAAAATATGGGTGGGACGCTGCTCAAATTTTCCGAATTAATTCAAATACTTAACAAAAATAGTAACGTAAAAATGGAATGCGTAAAATAAGGGCGGAACGCTGCTCAAATTTTCCGAGTCAATGAAAATACTTTGTCGAAAACTGTAGAATAGGGATGAACCGTAAAATAAGGGCGGAACGCTGCTAAAATTTTCGAATTTACAAAAATACTTTATCGAAAACCGAAAAATATAGATGGACTACGGCTAATGTTGTATATCAATAAAAAAAATTTTAACGCTGAGGAATAAGGACGGATCCCTACAAAATCTTAATAAATATAACGATAATAATAAGGGTAATGGTAATTATAACAATAATAATATTGATAATAATAATAATGATAATAATAATAATAATAATGGTAATAATAATAATAATCATGGTATTTGTAGTAATGATGATAATAATTATGATAATAATAATAGTAGTAATAATCATAGTAGTAATAACAATAAATATAATAGTAGTTATAGTAATAAAAATAATAATATAGGTAACAGTAGCAACAATTAATAAAGGTAATATATATAATAGTAACAATGATAATGCTAGTAATGATAATAGGGAACATTGTAGTTACAATAGGAATAAGGGTGAAAGATATAATGTGGGTGTATTTAACACAACAAAGGGTGTACAGGCCAAAGAATAATCTTCGACATGGACAACAAGGAGAAGGACTATGCGAATAGACATAACAATGAATGATATGAGAGTATAGGTTAACATTTGAAGGAGATAGGAGAATAATGGGACCTAAGAATCAAAAGCGAGCGCAGGTCTTCTATCGACAGCTCGTGAACCCGAGGGTTGTCCGAGCAACTATAGTACTAGCACATGGTACTCAATTTTTGCGGACAATCCACCACTTGAACACATTACCAACGTTGCTTAGCAACGGGTGCCAAGTGGCGATTAGTATCATTTTGTATGGCGTTACGAGGGCAACTAGAAGGATAAGCAAGATTTGAAACCCTGTAACCCACCAATACCTATTTTCTGACCCTAACCTCGCATGTTAATTTTGATGTAGTAAAACAAAATTCGACCTTGTTATTTTCTAGTGAATTCTATTCTTTAATTTTATTATTTTTTGATTTATCTTAATAATTTTTCATTTAGAATTTTTATTGAATTATTTCTAATTCAAATTTTTTGATTTAAGTTTCATTTTCATGAACTTTTATTACTTTATCAATTTTTGTCGAATTTGTTGGGTTTTCTTGTTATGTTTGTGTTGGTATCGTGCGAATCTTGGTTCGTTTTGTTATTATTTTAATTTATTTTTATGTTTATTATTTTATATTTAATTCTCTTTTTTCTCATATTTGATAGGGTTTAATTGATGTTTCAATAGATTTATTTAAATTTGCATGTTGTATTTGCATGTGTGTTACCGATCCATTTAAACATTTTTCAAGGCCATATTGGGTTCTGGCCCAACAAAAGCAATAATGATAAACATATAGTAAGATAGGAAATTGGGAATTGATTTGTACGTCGACTCAAATTATTCTTTAACTGGCATTTGAGTTGCTTAAAATGAAGAAAACGTGTAAAATGCATACACTTATATTGTATTTTATTATTTTCCACAGTGTATTATTGATATTATCCGACGAAAACAGGGATGATTAACATTCAATTAAACGATTTGATTTTCTTTTATATATATTAGCTCTTATTTAGTTGAGATAGTGTAATTAATTGGGTGTACCATGACTGATGACCTAATGTAAATTTTCTTACTCAAAACAACACTGCCCAAGTGTTTGTCACTTCAAATTGATAAAACTGGTAGCTGTCCAGTAAATTATAGTTCTAGTGATGGTACTCCCTTTTATGGACTAAAATTTGTAAGGAACTGCGTTGGTAATGACTGTGATATTTTCAATTTCATTCATATTTTCATGAAAACTTTAATAATATAAATTGAAGTACATTTAAATATTTCCAAGAGTCAAGCTGAAATTCATTGTTTAAAATTGTAAATACTCAATGCTATTTTGATAGGTTTTTATTCAGATTACAATGATCGTTTTGCTAGCACTATATTTAAAAAACAATTTATTTTATTTAATATATATTTTAATTTTAATTTTTGATAAATGTTAAAAAATTGAAATATATATTTTAAACATTTTGTTTATTTAAACATTCTTAAATTTTATTTAAACACTCCGTTTCGATTTTATAGAATTTACATGTGCAATGAACAATCAAATTAAAAGCACTTTACCACATAAGGAATTATCCCTGTTTAAGAGAATTGTCAAGTGTTACGAGCAGAAACAGTTTAAGAATGGATTGAAATTCTCTAAACAAATTTTATCTAATTCTAAATTTTGTGAGCATGGAGGTAAGCTATTTTATTTTATTAACAAAATTATAATTATTTTAAAATAGAGACATTGGCTATGAAAGGTCTTATTTTAAGTTGTACTGGTAAACGAGAAGAAGCATATGAATGTGTTAAGCGAGGGATTAAAAATGATATTAATAGCTCGATTTGTTGGCATGTATATGGCTTAGTTCAGAAATCTGATAGAAAATACGACGAAGCTATGAAATGTTATTTAAGAGCATTAAAAATGGACAAGGATAACATTCAAATCCTTCGTGATTTGTCACTGTTACAAATTCAAATGCGAAATTTTGAAGGCTATTTAGAAACTAGAGGACAATTGTTTCAGTTACGACCTAGCCAAAAGGCTTCTTGGCTTGGATATGTTGTTGCTCTTCATTTGCTAGAAAATTATGACGAAGCCATAAGAATTTTAGATGAATTTACCAAAGTCCAACAAAATATTCCGCCATATAATAATGAGCATAGCGAATTATTAATGTATTATGCTATGCTACTAATGGAATCAGGAAAATTTGAAAAAGCATTAGAATTTCTTTCAGAAAATGAAAAATTTATTGTGGACAAGGTGAATTTAAACGAATTCCGGGGTGAATTGAGTTTGAAGTTAGGTTTATTAGAACAAGCTCAAAGCATTTATTTCAGTTTAATTGATCGAAATCCTGAAAATAGCATGTATTACGAGAAATTACTGACATCAATGAACATCGAAAACGACGAAGCTCGATTATTGGAATTATTCGATATGCTTATTGAAAAGTATCCTCGGTCTTTAATGACTCGCTGGATTCCATTAAAAAACCTACACGGGGAAAATTTTATAAGTTATGCAGATGTCTATTTGAAAAAATGTCTCCGGAAAGGAGTTTGGGCTTTATTTGTTCAATTGAAATTTTTGTATAATGACGAAAAGAAAGTGGCAGTTTTGGAAGAGCTTTATGAGCAATACAAAAGAAACATTTATTTGCATCAGAGCTTGGATGGAGAAACTGGAAAAGTTGATCCTCCAACAGTGGAAATATACGTCAACTATTTACTAGCGGAACATTACAGTCATGTCGGCAGAATAGAAGAGGCGTTGACTATTGTTGACAATCAGTTGATGCACACTCCCACTTTGATAGAGTTTTATTCTCTGAAAGGCAAGATCTATTACGAAGGCGGCAACATTTGGTTGGCGAGTAAATGTCTGGACGAGGCCCAATCGATGGACACTGCCGACAGATTTATCAACTGTTTGTGCACGAGGTACATGGTTGAGGCTGGCCGTTACAATGATGCCGAGGAAATGGCTGCTAAATTCACCCGAGAAGGAATGAGGTCAACTGACAATCTCAATGAAATGCAATGCATGTGGTTTCTCAACACGATGGCCAAATCCTGCCAACGACTTCACAAATATGCCGATTCTTTGCAGAAATGCCATGAAGTTAATAAGGTGAGTTTTGATTGGTTGATAAAATATTATTACAAATTCTCTGCCATTACTCATACGTTGCAATTTTGTCAGTGCTCGTGTGTGTAACTTCTTATTTTTATTAATTTTCTATTGGTCAATTAATTTTAATATTTCATTTTGTCATAACGTGAATAATTATGATGATCTTTAATTGGAACAAAAAAATGCTCGATAATGGCAGTCAAAATAAGGACGAGTGGGAATGTAGGGGGCTGACAACACTCCTTTATAGAAATTGCATCAATTTGATATTAGTTATGGCAAATGAATGAAAACAGCAGAGAATGTGATGCAGTTAGTTATATCCATTCGTTCTTTAGTTGGATCGTTAAATTGTAACCCAACAGTTCCGTCGCAGGACAAAAGTTAAGGATTTAAGGTAACGGAGGCGTCGATCCATTTGTACTTGTATGTGAGTTGTGACGCATCTCGTGTAATTCTAATCTATTTTGCTGGGTCATTTTATGCGGATATTTTATAAATATAATAAATCAGGAAAACATCGGGTGAAAATTATCTAGATTGATTTGTGACCAAAATATTTACAGTGCCCCTTGGCTACCCCCTAGTCGCTCCACACTTTATATTTGGACAGCAATTTGTCATTTATTCTGTATTAGCTATAGGGAATATAAAAAGGAAACGGTTGAGATGTATTTTTCTCTTTTGATGGATCTGGTTTTGATTATAAATTAACAGGGGGGCTCTGCACCTCTCCCCACCACCTTAGGGATTGTATCAAATGTGATATTACATACTGATTATTTGGGGACGTAATTTAGTAGGCTTGAATTCCTTGTGTTCAGTTTATTTGAATCGACAAATTATGCCGAGTTCCTAAAGTAATACTAAAGGGGGCTTGGAAACCAATTTTTTCGACATTGCTTCGGAAATACTATTATTCAACTGAGTCGGGAGATTGCAGCAAAAGTTTTGTTAATGGGCAATAAATAAGGATGGAATGCAGGGGGCTTTCGGCCTCGCCCTTTAGGGATTGTATAAAACGGATATTAATTATGGCAGATAAGGAGAGACAATGTTGTAGGACTTACAGTTCCCATGTTCACTCTGTAGCTATTTCAAGGATTTAAGCCGAGTTCCCAGCCTAAATGTGATATTGATTTTTAAGTGCAAAAAGTTTCTTAAAAGTATTTTTGTGGCTTTTTGTCGCACTGTAGTGTGATAATTTGAGATTTTGAAATGAATAACTTTTTAGTATTCAAAAACGTGCAGAAAAAAAAATTTCTTCTAAAACATATTTTATGATTTTCAAAATATAGAAAATTTGAAAACTTTAACTAATTTTCAGCCTTCAATGTCTTTAGATTAAATTATTAATATTGGAATTTTAGCATTTTGTGATGATGGTTGATGACCAATTCGATTTCCATTCGTATTGTCTCCGGAAAACCACCTTGCGTTCCTATGTGGAACTGTTGAGAACAGAAGATAAATTACGCGATCATAAATTTTATTTCGAAGCTGCGAAAACAGCAATTGAAGTCTATTTGCACATCAATGATCATCCGGTTGGTCCGGAAGGCGATGACGATAATTTGAACATTGAAAATCTATCGATTTCAGAAGCTAAAAAACTGAAAAGCAAGCTGCGAAAGCAGAAGAGAAAAGCTGAAAATGAAGCGGTTAAAAAACAACAGGAGCAAGAGAAAAGAGACCAAATCCAAAAGTTAAAGACTCAGGACAAAGAAGACTTGGAAATGGTGGAGGAGAAAATCGACGGAGCGAAATTGATTAAGGTGGAATTAATTATTGAGGACGCCTGGTGGACTGATTATTGGTGATTCTAGACTGCTGCTCCTCTCGATGAAGCAATCAAATTCCTTCAGCCATTGCTGACATTGTCGCCCCGAAACCTCGAGAGCCAATGTCTCGCATTTAAAATCTACGAAAAGAAAGATAAAATTTTGCTGATGCTCAAAGCAATCAAATGCGGCCTGGAAATTCCCGGCAGCCTTGACAACCCGGATTTCCATGAATGCCTCATCAAGTTCCTGATTCTAATCAAGCAAAGACTTCCAAGCACCAGTGAAACTGTGAGAACGGTTATTGAGAAGGTGATGGCCAATGCGATGCCGGGCGGATTGGACGCGATGGATAAGTGTGCACAACTCAATCGCGAGTTCTCCAGCAGAAACAGCAAATCGATATTGCACCAATTTTACGGTAACATTTGACATGTATAACGCTAGCTTTAATATATAAATATATGTTCCCGTTGTTACCCGATAATCCAGTCTGGCACATCGAGAATCTGATCAAAACCGGAAGTCGCGGTGCTGTTCAGATCACCAATAACTGTGATTATTTCTCTCCTCTGAAGTCATTGGATCCCGCAGTCGCGGCGATGGCTGCATCCAATTGGAAAGTCGGTTTCAATTTCTCTATTATCAGATCTCTTGTTGATCGGGGAAATATTTATTATTGCAGGACTGCGAGATTATCCTCAACAAACTCAAGGAGGTTTACAGCCTCAATGAGAAAGATGGAGTGTACAATTCGTTGCGAGAAAAGTTTGAAGCGAATTTCCCCTGTTGTATATCGTTTATGACGGCGTTACGAAGCAAGGAAAACCAGAATACTCCAATAATTGTGGCGGCATCACATTTCTATCCCAGCGGGGAGGACCAGCACCACGTTGTCAATGGACATGACGTTGCCATCAGTAACAGTAATAGCAGCAACAACAACATTGATGAGGATGGCGACGACGACGAGGAGCAACAACAACAGCAGGACTATAATCAACAGGCCTGCAATCAATAACCTTGTTTGACAATTATTGTGCTAAATCCCTTCTGATGATTGGCTGAAGCTGATAGTTTCAGTATGAGTTGTGTTTTATACGTTAATTCTACTGAAATATAACAGGATGTTATTTTGTGTTCTTTTCATTGATAATCTTTATTTGTTCTGGTGATTTGATTGGATAATGAAGTGGTGGCATTTCATTGGATGATTATTTTGTAATTAATGCTTTGTACTTTTGGTTATATATTTTAATGTATGCGTCAATACTACATTATTTTAAAATAATTGTTTAACGGAGGTGCACTATTGATTTGACTGGATGAATGTTATTTTGCTGAAATCAAGAATTTGAAGTTTTTATCAAAACTTTAATTAATTCCCTCGAATCAAGTCAAATAATATAATTTGATATAATATTTATATAACCTTCTAAATGTATGATGAAATCTTAATATTTTCAGATGTATCTCTAGATGAGGATGAAGCAAGAATTTCATTGTATCTTTTAAAGGCGCTCTATTTCAAGAATAAGCAATTTCATTCATGTAACATTTTACACTTCAAGTCAATTTTCTTTAAATGTTGAATTCATGTTCGCAAGTAGATAGTTTTTACCAGTAATTCCGGAATTTAAAGTTGCCATAGATATTACCCTTACCGAAAATATTATTCAGGTTAAATGGTTGACCCTTTATTACAACGCTGGGATGTAAATTTTCGGGCAAAAAAGATAATTTTGGTGTTTCATTTTTCAGTGCAGAAGGATCTTTTGGTGCTAATAAGGCCACAGTAAAATTACAATGAAAAGATTGAGTCAATGTAATTTTAATATTGAACATCATTTAGGTGTCATGTTCAACTGAAATTCTGCTAAGTTTGGTAAAATCCATAGAAGTATATAGAAGCTTTGATGAGCGACCAGAATTTCCTAGGAATTTACAATTTTTGTGCATATATCTACACCAAGTTTGTCTTGATCATACCAAGTCACAGCTTTACCAGAATTTCAGAGTAGATACTGTTGGGTTATTATTAAAAGTCTGTTCCCTCTGACTCGTGTCCTTTTCGAATCAAATAAGCAAACCCAACACAGATTAATTTTATTTGCACTTTATCACAATTACAACTCAATCCGATTTATTTCAATGTTTTGTAATCACAATTTCACTGGTTTGTTTGCACCCTTCAACCACCGTATAAATTTGATTCTCTTAAGGTAGGTTATCCAATGGATAATCACCCTTTCTAATAGATAACTTTGACTTTACTTGGGATTAGATTCTTCTACTGACCTGACTACACTATTCGTTTGCTTCGACCACTGGCCATTTCGTGTTTTTCCTTTTTTCTTTTATACTCCTGCTCATACTGTTTTCAGACAATTGTCAACAATATTTGCTACATTAAATTATTAAAAATAATTACTTCCCACAGACTACCTTAGCCGACATTTGTCAACAAAGTTTGCTCCATTACTAAATTACAAATTAGGAAATAATTACCTCTCCATAGATCAGTGGCGCCAATTTAATATTGTTTAGGCCAATATACCATTTTATATTATTCCGTCTACACCCCGGGTTTTCATCATTTCTCGGGTTTCCCATTGCTTCGGACTTCACATAGAATTAATTTTTTTAATTAATTTCTTTTTTGTCTTATATTATTTTCACTAAATTTTTATTATTATTTCTGGACTCGTCTCTCAATTTGGCGTTCAACCATACCAATTTCCTCCGATCAATACTACTTTCGAATTTTTGTAAATTTTTTAATTTTATGTTGCACTTTTATCATTTTGTTGTTTTATTGACTTTACTATTCTTTTTTCGTAATACCCCAATATACTAATGATGATTTTCTTTATTCGCAAGAAGATTATATTCATCTATTTGAAAACAGTGATGATGACCAGTCTTTTTAAATCTCATCTGACTGCAAGATTGATATCCCGCAAGACGGCCTCCAACTTGCAACGTTTAAATACAGTCAATCGTTTTTCTTCGGTAACCACGCTGCGTCTTCAACAATGTTCCCGTCAATTTCCAGTCAAGCTCCCAGAGCGGAGTTACTGGTTTGCACCACATTTTTCCGTTGCCACATTTCCTTACAGATCAAACATCTCTAACCGATTATTCATTTTCCCCGTGATTGATTAGTTCATAAATTAGTAGCTTGCGTTCGTGGAATTCTTGTATCATCCAAAGAATTCCAATCACTCATGCGTTTTCTGAAGCTTCAGGTTACTCGAGGCCACTTTGCCACCACATAATGTCTGACCATTTGTCCGCAGATGAAAAATAGCTTCCGACGAGAACAGGGATGATTAACATTCAATTAAACGATTTGATTTTCTTTTATCCATCTTAGCTGTTTGCTTTTTGATTAAAAAATAGAGATCCCCATTGTTTACGCATTCGCAATAGATATATGATCTTTGTTTGCCAGTCCAAATGACTCAAGTAGTTTTACTACTGCTACCAAGTCTAGCTCTGAGGTATTTATCGCGATATCATCAATGTAACTTGAAGTGGCGTTTAAAACGACGGCATTGTAATAGTGCATATTTCCCAAAACGTTTGGCATTATTCTAGGTGCACTGATAACACTAAATCCTTACCAGACAGTAGGTTTTATCATTATATCGCACCACCTGACAGAGTCAGAAAGTTTCTTCAATTTGGATCTACAAATAGTTGTTACGCAAATCTAGAAGAACTGCCTCTTTTTACAATTCGTCTTCATTGATGGATTGTTTCCATTTGACAGATTCATTTAATTCTTGGAAACCCTTAATTGCTGAACCTTTCCTTTATCTGCTTGTTTCAGAAGTATTCTTTCATCACGCGGTCAGTCGTATTCTCGAAGCCAACCCTTTTAAATCCAAACTAGAATTTCTTTATCGAGGATTGTCTGCATCTGCTCTTTCACATGATATAATCCCGTTGATTTCTTAGCGAAGATTACCCCTAATCACTTCCAACGCACTTTTCGCTTTTTTTCGTTGAATTTCGCATAAAATTCGTTGTCATCAATGCAATCGCTTTGAAGCATTGGCACTGCCAACGATATTGAGTTTTCGAATGTTACAATATCTCTGCTAATGTGAACTCCGCCCATTTTCACAATTGCATACATGCCAATGCTCATGTCTATGATCAATGACAATTCATTCACCACGAAGCACGATAGAGCAATTAGAATTTCTTGAAAATCAAAGCAAATCGATGATAACTCTCAGCACCTCAACTTTCGGTTTTCAACTGTAACAATTCACTGCACTATTTCTTTCAAAAATTTATTGTGAGCTAGCCAGACTGACGCTGAGTTTTATTGGAACTTAGAGCTTCCTTTTGTAGTTTTCTTGTTGCCTGCAGTTTCTTGTAAATCAACTTTTTTCTAGATTAGAAATATTTTAAGTTATTCCTTTTCTCTTTGCACGTAATGGTACTCATGTTTTCGGCTTTCCAAATTTCAGGTCCGCATAGCATCTTGCCTCCCAGCATTACTCGAGCTTTCTCGACCGAGGCTCTGAAACTGTAACCAGTAAGCCTTCAACTAATGCTACGGTAATTCGGTCATCACCAATTCTAGCCAGGTCCTTTAACCGTTTTAAGAAGCCTAGATAGTAGTCAAAGGTATCGCTTGGATTCCATTTCTTCGATCTGAAAAGAAGCCTACACTAAATCGGACTTTGAGACTGAATAACTGCTCCTTGCAGTTTATGCCTGGTGCCTACATATGTTCAAAGATAGGCCTTTAATTCGAAGTGGAAGTAACTGATCCAGATAGTTAGAAGCTCCCAAAATCTGAGTCTTGGGTTCGAAATATCGATATTTTTAGTAATTTTTGGGTTATAATAAATTATTCAAAAGTGGTTGAGAGATGGTGATCAAGTTAATTAAGAATTGTTTAAAAAAATCAGATAAGAAACACACAAGGTCTGATGAATATCGTGAGTAGCGTAAGTATATTTCTAAAGTTTTAGCCAAATTGTACAGTAAAGCCTGGCTATTGGCCTGTGATAATGCAATATATGAAAGATATGCTAAACAAAATAATGAGGTCTCTATAAAGAGTGAACATTTGAAAAACATTAAATTTTATAATGACATGAATTGTTTTGAGTTTACTGTAGAACTATCTCAAGAATGGAGTCAGATAGTGGTTTTTCTAGTGTAAGACAATTCGTTAAAAAACTTAGATCAAGAATTTCTCCTAAAAATTTAGTGAGTTAATTCTCATGTTAAAAATATGTAATCGAAATATATTGTAGTCTAATATATATGTTGGATTGGTGTTTTCTTTTATTTAATAGAATTATAATAAATTTTAAAAGAACATACATTAATTTAAAATGAAATTATGGAATGATGAAATTGCTTGATTGTAAAATTAATATTTAGGAATGTTTATAATTTAAAAAATATAAAATATTTATTGAATGATTCATGCTTGCTACACCAAGTAAAGTTCAGATAAATTCCGCTATAATACAAGTTGAAACATAAATCAACTTATTGGAATTTAGTTTTTGAGAAAATTTATTGGATTTCAGCCATTTCTGAAATGGCTGCAAAGTAAGTTATTTTTTAAAGTTATAAGCTTAAAGTTATAAAGTTTTAAGAGTTGAATTATGATTTTACAAGGGAATTAAATCATTATTCAAACTTATAATTATAACTTTTGATCTACAAGCTCATGTATTTTATGATTATAAATACTCAGGAAATGATTTATTTTATGATAACTTATTTGTCGGAAATTATTCAAGAAAAGTGAGTTAAATTATTTTTGAAGTTATAAAAATTATTAATTGCATTAAATAATTATATTTTTTATACATCTTTTGAAAAAAATCTTCGATTATGTACACAAAATAATTGGGTTTATGATTATTTTTTAAAACTTACCAATATAATTTACAATTTATGCTTTTTTCGGATTTCAGGTTTTGTATTTTTTCGACAGAAATATCTCAAAAGTTAAATTAATTTTAGATTTAATGGTAAATAATATGAAGATACATCCTCATTTACTCGAAATTTCGTAGCAAAATCCTTAAAATTTAAATTAAAAAATTTTTCCACAATTTTTCTTTCTGAAAATATCTCAAAAATGTCTATAAATTAATTTATTATAGAGGTTTTTTCAACTTCTGATGGCTACATGTTAAAAGTTTACATGCATGTTTTATTATGGGTTGTGTTAATGTGCATTATTTTATTTCTCTATCACTTTTTGATTTTCTATAGTGTATGGTTTGTCTCAGTGACTATTTTACAAAAAACTTCGAAGTGAGTTGGTGTGTTTATTTGCTATAAATTTATTGGTTTTCATTTTATATTATAGGTGATTTTTCTCAGCGTGGCTTGGTGTAAAATATCCTCAAAATAAATACTAAAAACATTTATGATAAAAAACAACTTCAGATTGTTGTTTTAATATTGGATTGTTTTTTAGATTTTTTTGAAATAAAGTTTTGAAGTTATTATTATTTAGTTTTGATGGATTTTCTAAATTGGCGAAACCAAACTACACTTGACTATCTGTGTTTTTTAAAATCATTTATAAATAAATAATAAATTTAATTGGTAGAGTTTTACAATCATGACAATATTATTGTTTTAGAATTTTAAAATTTATATTTGAAAAATACTTAAATTATTCATAAATTTTATAATAGCATATAATTAATTTTATAATAACTCGGCAATTTCCGGCAATATCACTTTTTATTCGATAGTTACCCGAATTATTTATTCCGATAATGCGCCAATCATATTTGTGACGCATTTGACACCCGTAAGTTATTGTCTAAATATAAATATTTGACAGAAATATCATTGTTGCAATATTTTATTATGTGAGAATTTATTTTATTAAATATAATTCACAGATAAAACTCTAAAAAGCTTGTTTAAATGTAATTCCTATTACAAATACAATATTCTACCAAGTTTTAATAGTATTCGTCATTACTCTTTCTAAATGTCCAAACTCCCAACTTCGGCCTGTAAGCCGAAGAACTTCCTTTTGATGTCTAATAAAAAATGCTATAGAAAACATTTTCAAGTTTAATTATAATTAAACAATAATCTCAATGTTTCATAATTAAAATGTATTCAACATGTATAACGCCAATTATTACTAACATGAATGACATCATACAACTGTTTTCATTGAATAAACGCATCTTATTAAACAGGTTAGCAAGAAAAACCAATGAATGATTCATAATTTCTCAAAAAAGGTTTATGTCATGCTGTATATCAAGACTTCTCAAGACTTCATTTCTTGCGACATTTAAAATTCTTTTTTAACATCTTCGATATTAGAAACAGTGGCGTCGCCAGAAATTTTGGGCCAATAGGCAACAATCAGTGATGAGCCCCCAGTCTCTAATTGGTTTACTTTGTTTAACAAAATAACTTGTCATAAAAAATAATTTATTCATAATTTAATTTTTGATGCATCTTTACGACTAAGTTATTTTAATCTATTTCCTTTAGAAATTCAATAATATATACGAAATAAAGACTTGTAAAACAAAGTTTGTAAAAATTAAATTGTTATTATGTAATCTAGAAATTTTTCTTTCTTGCTTTTACGTTTGGAACAAAGCGCGGACTACTGGGAAAGGGTCCCCTGTCTACATGGACCCTTAGGCGGTGTCTACTCTTGCTATATGATAGCTACACTCATGGTTACAAAAGATAGATGTAAAATTTTATTTTTAAAAAATATTTTAAAAATTAATAAAATTTTAAATCAAAGATATTTATTGTGAATATTTTTTGAGCACAGGCTTTCAAATCATGGTCTTATTTAAGAAAGACTAACACACATTTTTGCGTCTAGATCTTTAAGTTTTGATCTATTTAATTTTTGATATTTTTCATGGCTGAAAAGGCTGATTCGCATAGATATGATGTTGATAGGGTATAAAAATCGTTATTGTCTTTTTAGAGATTCTTGGAAATCTGGTTGATGTTGATATCCGAAATTTATTAATTTCAAGACTGCGTAAACTATCTTTAAGATCTAATGTCAAATCGTATCTGTTTAAATCTAAAATGTTTTCATAAGAACAATTTAAAGGTGATATAACCCAAGAGAATTCTGTAACAGAACAGATTGGAAAATAATTCCTAAATCCCAATGTTGGGGGTTTAAATTATGAATAACCTCTTTTCTGAGCTTTGTTCTTAAAGTTTTATCCATTGATGCTAGTAGCTCAAATGTTTGTGGAAAGCATGAAAAATCATCATTCGCGATATAAGAACTCCATAATGGCAGTTTGTTAATAAATCCTGTTATTTTATTGCTTGACATGATTATATTCTCCTGGGTATATTGCATACTGGTATTTTATATATTAGTTTTTTAGATATTTCAGAAATATATATTAGCTTCAAAATCCATCAGGAAATATACGATTTTCCATAGACTTAAATTACCAAAGCTTCACGATGAAGGAAATAATATGTAAAAATAATGCCAGGATTTTGCAATTTCGCAAATCCAAGAATTCCCTCAATATGACCTATCATGGCTGCTGCACCATGTGAGCAAATCGGCATTCAACCTTCCCATGATATAGAATTTTCTTTGAAATATATATCTACAATTTCAAAAATATTTATTTCCTGTAGTAATTGTTTGGAATTCATGGCAAAATAAAAACTGGTTAATAAAATCTTCGTTGTAAATAAATCTAATAAAACAAACAAGTCAACTTTTCCCGGAAATATCCATGCGTTCATCCAAATGAAGTGTAAATTGCAATTTTTTAGAAATATAGTTTGAAATTGTAAATTCTATATTTGCAGACATAACCGATATTCTTCTTTTAATAGTATCACCTGAAAGTGGAATGTTGATAGTATCCACTTCACTTTGAGGTCCATACAATTCTTTCATTATAACTTTACAGGCAGGCAAAATTAATTCCTCTCTGATATTATGGGGTTTCTTTTTTTTTACAATCAATTCTACGATTTTGTAAGAAATCATTTGACTAGTTTCAGAAATTTTCGCAAATTTTCTAAATTTGCGCTTTGATGTCTCCGAAGACTCTTTCAGATGCTCAAAATAACCTATTGATTTGTCTTTCAAGCTTGGATGCAAGTAACAAGATGTATACCAAGTCTGCCTGAAACAAGAGATTCATGTGATAATTTTGCACAACATATTATACAAATTGATATATGCGTTTCATTTTCAACTTTATAACCAAATCCAAATTTCAAATAGGCATCTGTATAATTTCTTTTTGTGATTTTTTTAAAATTTTTGGTTTCAATTTGGTTTTGGGGTTTATCACCCTTTTCATTTGAATTCTTCTTTTTAATATCATTAATTTATCTATTTAATTTATGGAGTAATTTTTTTTAAATAGTCTGATTTCACTTAATATTTTAGTTTGATTTTATATTTAAATCATTAACATATGTAAAGCTTTAGAAACTAAAGATTAGTAAATATAAACATAATTTTTAAACATATTATGCAATTTCAACAAATAACAATTAAATTTAAAATTTATTAAGTGTTTTTCAACAAATAACTTTAAATCCAACATCAAATATCAATAAAATTTCAAAACATTTCGCGACACACTAACGTATCGTAAGACACACCTTGAGAACCCATGCTATATATAATTACTTTTATTATTCGTGAAAGATTTCCGCATATCGCAAGTTTACTTGGATTTTTACTAGTTATTTTTTATGCTACTTTCACTTTCAATATTAAATGCGGGTATACATTGCAAGATTAAAACTCAAAACACAAGTAAGTTTGTGTGTTACTATAATATTTATTTGATGATTTCATTGTTATTATAGCTTTAGTTTGTTCATTGCAAACATTTATATGTTTCATTCAACTTACTGATAAGCCGTGCTAGCATTTATGGTCGAACCTAGTGGATAGTCTACGCATAGTTAGAAATTTTCTTCACTTGATGTAGTTTCCTTGTATTGTTTTTCCTTTTATTTCGTATCAAATAATTTCACTGTTTTATAACAGATTCTTCTTGAAACGGAACATGATATTTGGAAAATTTTACTTGACCATTCTCACTTTTCATAAGATTTGTGACTTGTTAAATATCTAGCGCACTTTTTGGTACCTTCTACTAACTAATTAAATAATAAATATTTAGTAATCAGCGTGTTACATTATTAATCATTTAGATTCAATTTTTATTTATTTACTTTAATTTATTAATTATTATTATCATTTTTTTCAATTTTTAATTAGTTATTTTAATTACTTTTAATGAATTATTTTTATTTTATATGACTATTAATTTATAATTAATTTAGTTATTTATTTTGTTTACTTTTGTTATTTTAATACATTCTTTATTTAAATTATTCATAACACTTACATAATGGTTATTAACCTTAAGGCCGGTGTTTTATGAATAAACATTTTGAGAATTGGCTTGCATAGTTATTTATTTAAATTATATTTATATAAACGATTCCGCTATCGACAAAAATATTTTTAAGAAATGATTATAATTAAAGTGCAAAATAAAAGGAAAAATAAACAAAAATTAAATTACTCACTTTTCCCAAAATTCGTTTCATTTGAGTCATCATAACGCTATCCTAAAAAGCGAAATAAGTTTAAATCAAATATTTTACAAAACAGTGATCACTAGCTTAGCATAGACAAAATTATCACAGGGTACAAGTTTATCATTTTAAAGCTATGGTAGCAGATGTGATACAAATGGGTGTGATCAAGTCGGGACGTGAAAAAGTTGAGTTGAGGAAAAATTCAGTCACGGTGATAAATTGATTGAAAACAATTCTTAGCAAAGCTATCAAGATTCAAGTTCATGGAATTTCAGAGACTCTAATTAGATGTCAATTGAAATTATCAAAGAGGTCTCCCTCACTGAAACCAATTTGTGAAGTTCACAGATTATCGATAAGATGTTTTTTACCCGGGCCTCTAATAGATGGCTAAGATCAAGAGTACCATTTAGTTCTGTAGGATTAACCTAACACAAATAAGAAATCTTCACTGAAAACATCATTTTGAAGTGGAAAAGTCAATTTGTTTTATTCATGCAGAAAATCACGAAACTCCACGGAAAGTCATAAAACGTGCTAATAACCTCGCAGATTCCCTAAAAACTCTTCGCCGATCAAATGGGAATCTGAGTAATTGGATGACAAATGAAATTTGGCAAGAATACCATTGAATGTCACTCATTACTTGAATATGGTTTGCTATTTGGCAAAAAATAAGGTGCGAGGAAGAATTTAGAAGAAGTTTTTCGATAAGAGTTCCAGTGCTTGAGTTGCCCATCGATAACAAGCTTAGTGTCCACTTCAAGTGACTTATGAAATGGTACGGAAATAATTGTAGGATTAAATATTATAATCTACAAAATGGTAAATTTTTAATTTTATTTAATGTAAGTATAAGTATAAAACGGTGATTCCTTGGTAGCAGCATAAATTAATATATCAGATAAGTAAATAACAAAATAAACCTTTGCTGCAAAACTTATTTCAACAATATAGTATTCGCAGCAAAGGCTTATTTTGTTATTTACTTATCTGATATATTTAATGTAGGTAATTAATTATTGGCCTAATACGCAAAACTTTAATTATGAGGATTAAATTTGTGTCTGGAAAAGGTTTTATTTAACGTAAAAGTCTTTGGATTATTAATGATAAAAACAATTGACAAATGTAGACTAGTAAAACCACAATATATGAATTATAATAACTGAATAAATAAATAACGAGTGTTATTAAAATTACGTTAATCATCTAAGACCTACTCAGTTTTAATGTTTTTTGTACCTCTACATTTAGCAAAAAAGTTTCTGTCAAACAACGTTTACATTGAGTACGCACGGAATTTTGCTGTTGGGTTATTATTATTGAAAGTCGGTTCCCTCTGACTCCTCGTGTCCTTTTCGAATCAAATAAGCAAACCCAACACAGAATAATTTTATTTGCACTTTACCACAGTTACAACTCAATCCGATTTATTTCAATGTTTTGTAATCACAATTTGTGATTTATTTGCACCCTTCAACCACCGAGTAAATTTGATTATCTTAAGGTAAGTTATCCAATGGATAATAACCTTTTCTGATAGATAACTTTTGACTTTACTTGGGTTTAGACTCTTTAATTGACGTGACTACACTACTCGTTTGCTTCGACCACTGGCCATTTCGTGTTTTTCCTTTTTTCTTTTATACTCTTACTCATACTGTTTTCAGACAATTGTCAACAATATTTGCTACATTATTAAATTATTAAAAATAATTACTTCCCACAGACTACCTTAGCCGACATTTGTCAACAACGTTTGCTTCATTACTAAATTACAAATTAGGAAATAATTACCTCTTCATATATCAGTGGCGCCAATTTAATATTGTTTAGGCCAATTTACCATTTTATATTATTCCGTCTACACGCCGGGTTTTCCTCATCTCTCGGGTTTCCCATTGCCTCGGACTTCTCATTGACTCGGGCTTCCCATTAGTAATTAATTTTTTAAATTAATTTCTTTTTTTGTCTTATATTATTTTCTAGGGACCCCTCACTAAATTTTTATTATTATTTCTGGACTCGTCTCTCAATTTGGCGTTCAACCATACCAATTTCCTCCGATCAATACTACTTTCTAATTTTTGTAATTTTTTTAATTAATGTTGCACTTTTATCATTTTGGTTTTTTAATGTGCTTTTTTCGTAATACTTCAACATTACTCAAATATGTAAACGAATCTCGGTTTTATAATCGACTACCATGGTGAAAAATTTTATTTATGTGGACTTATTCTTTCTTTTTCGTTTCGGTTGTCGCTCCTACTTGCAGTTAACTATGGTAAAGATGAGTTCTATACTGCTTTTTTTTGTAGTTTCTGAGCTAAGTTTGCTACGAACAGATGTGTGAAACCAAAAATATTGTCAAAAGCATTGTGCAAACCTTCGATTACAGTATTGCTTCTAAACAGATTATCGACGACTCAGGAATATTTTGTTAGCACGAATTTCTTCTCTACCGTTTGGTCCTGTCACAGAAAGATCAGTGTGCAAAAGAAATAGGTCTTTTTACTTTCATCAGTACGAGTTGGATACTTCGCACTAATCACGATGAAATGTAGTACATTATTTGGTTTTAATATTAGTTTTCTTGAGTATCACATAATTTAAAAGAGCTTTGAGAAGTTTTTCTCCTTTGTGAATAATAAATTTTCAATTGCAGTTATCAATTTTTGCACAACAAATTAAAGGTATCACTTTGGGAGAACTTATCGCACGCATAATTTACGCAGAAGTAAATTATGAGTTTAAACACAGAATTGAAGCTATGCTATAAAAGATTACCAGGGTGGTAACCTGAGGGTATAAGGCCAGAAATCAACCCTATAATACTATTTTATAATACTGATATACTGACACATTTGAGTGATGTCTAAAGAATTGTGTTTGTTAAAATATCATTAATACAGCTATTCTCTTTTAATATATTTATATATAATCCCATTATTTTGTTTTGATCAATCATAAATCTTGCTACTGGTTACACAATACAGCTTTATAAGCCCTTTGTACCCAAGTACCGCCACTGAAGCGATATATAGTATATATACCAAAAACTCGCAAGTTCAAAGGGTTTATATCACTCGTCTAAATGCACAATTTTTCCAAAAAACAATTAAAAATATTTTGAATATAACTTTTAAGCGTTCTTCGCAAGGAAATACATAAATCTATAAATGTAAAAAGCAAAGTTTTCAATTAAAATCAAAGAAGAGTGTTTCTAAATTTAACTTAATAAATTATTTATAATTTGACAGTAACGCGCAAACATGCATCACACATATATAAAAAATATTAAAGTGACCAGGTTTTAACACCGGTGAAACGGAACATCACTAAGAAAGGAGATAGAGGTAGAGAAAATTACTAAATAATTACTAAAAAAATTTTAATAAAAATAACAAAGTTTCATAAAAAATGAAATTAATTTAATTCACAATCAAAAATCATAAAAAAACGGACATATATATAAATGGGACAAAGTTAAGTTCTTTACGTAACATATTGTTAACTGTTAAATTTTCTGACACATTTTCTGAGGTTTATTACAATTACACTATGAAAGGTTACGTAACCAGACTTTTTCATGTAAAAAGTAATATTTAACCCTAAAAAGAACAACTATTTTACTGTAATAAGTAGGCCAAAAAATGAATGTAGCTCATCATTATCTTTTAGTTTTGTTGGGGTATTACGAAAAAAGCACACTGAAATCAATAACACTCCAAAATTATAAAAGTGCAACATTAATTAAAAAAATTACAAAAATTCGAAAGTAGTATTGATCGGGGGAAATTGGTATGGTTGAACGCCAAATTGAGAGACGAGTCCAGAAATAATAATAAAAATTTAGTGAGGGGTCCCTAGAAAATAATATAAGACAAAAAAAGAAATTAATTTAAAAAATTAATTACTAATGGGAAGCCCGAGTCAATGAGAAGTCCGAGGCAATGGGAAACCCGAGAGATGAGGAAAACCCGGCGTGTAGACGGAATAATATAAAATGGTAAATTGGCCTAAACAATATTAAATTGGCGCCACTGATATATGGAGAGGTAATTATTTCCTAATTTGTAATTTAGTAATGGAGCAAACGTTGTTGACAAATGTCGGCTAAGGTAGTCTGTGGGAAGTAATTATTTTTAATAATTTAATAATGTAGCAAATATTGTTGACAATTGTCTGAAAACAGTATGAGTAAGAGTATAAAAGAAAAAAGGAAAAATACGAAATGGCCAGTGGTCGAAGCAAACGAGTAGTGTAGTCACGTCAGTGTTAACGAACAGGGTGGATTTTTATTTATTTTATCTAGGGTTTTTGTGTGACTACCCCCTAAACGCCAGCAAGATTATTATTCTATCCCTCTTATGTACCCATGGTGATTTCCATGTTGGTACTGTACATAGAGGTTGAAAATTCATGAGCAGGTGAGCTCCATTTCTGAAACTACTCCTCATGATATTTTCACTTTCGGGTTCTGGACTGCCGATGGAAGGTCTTACGTCTTTTTCTTTCTATATCCTGGTCCTTACTCGTCTATTCCTACAATTTCCATACTTATTTGTCATCTTTACGCTTTATTTATAAATGTATCCTTCAAAAATTTGGGCAGCATTCCTCCCTTATTTTTTGGTAAATTTCCTATTTCATTTGTTTAATCCCGATATCGACTACATTTGTCCTAGTTTACCTTTATCTTTACCTATATTAAAAATTTGATCAACAATTCCTTAATTCCCGGTACGTTTCCCATGATTTTAAGTAGTTACAACCCTCTGCGGTCACTTTAATAAATGCTAATCTCTTCTGTCAGATTATATCATTCAACTTTTGGAAAAATATTTTCAAATTTACATTCCTATACTATCCTACCCTTTCTTACTTGATTTTTAATTAATTTTCCGTAATTATTTTAAATTTTCCTTACAAAACTTTATTCCCGCTAACTAAAGTCGCACTTCCCATGATTTTAATTTCTGCTTGCCCCGGCCACTTTTCAGTAGCCGCTACGAGTTGTACAACGATGCCTTGCGTGGAGGTCCTGTGCAATTGCCAGACCCTACTGCGGACTACCGAGGTATCAACGAGGCGCGACCCACGAACACAACTAGGGAACTTAATCCACCAGCCGGCCCTAGATCTGTCCCATCGATAGCTATTGAAATACGTATTATAAATAAGATTTTAGGGGGATTTGTCAGTGGCACCAAAAGATTCCACGACCACCAAGAATAAAATCAAAATAACAAGACTTTAAATATATATTTATACAAGAAAACAATACTTACAATCCACAGTCATGCAACCAGATTTGAAAAATTGGCATAATAATTTTGACTACAAGTGATTCACTGTTTGTCTAAGAATGTCTAAACATTTTGTCTGTAAGTCTGTAAGTCTGTTATTCCGTCAAAATTCTGTTAGAATTCTGTTAGAAATTATGAAAATGACTGCCGTATATATAGTATTTTTGTGCCTGTGTGCGACCAATGGGCGATTTTTCGCCATTTTTAGGGTTTTTTAATTATTTTATTTATTTCGAAATATTTTTATAATTTTTATATATTTTTCTTTATTTTTTGATATATTAATATTTTATTGTTTGATTTTATTTTTATTATTATTTTCTTACAATATTATTTTTTTAACCCCAATATTTTGTTTTCTGGTCGCCTCTTCTGCCTGTGTTTTTTCTAAACCTTATTTTGCAAGGTTTTGGCAGTTTATTTTATTTTTCGTATGTTTCTTTTTTCATCTGTAGGTTTTTCCGGATTTTAATTAATTATTTGTTTTATTTAATTTTTGTTATATTTTTAATTTGTTTTAATTAATATGTTTTATTTTATTTTTGGTCTCTTCTTGCGGTGCGTGCTTATGTTACAGCAGCCATATTGACAATTTCCAAACGAAATTAATTATTTTGTTTTAACTTATACAATTTTCACCTTTTTGTTTAAATTGGTTTTGTAATTTTGTTTTAATTTTGGCTCTGAGCCCAACATCAGTTAAAGAGTCTAAACCCAAGTAAAGTCAAAAGTTATTTATCAGAAAAGGTTATTATCCATTGGATAACCTACCTTAAGATAATCAAATTTACTCGGTGGTTGAAGGGTGCAAGTAAATCACAAATTGTAATTAAAAAACATCGAAATAAATCGGATTGAGTTGTAACTGTGGTAAAGTGCAAATAAATTATTCTGCGTTGGGTTTGCTTATTTGATTCGAAAAGGACACGAGGAGTCAGAGGGAACCGACTTTCAATAATAATAATCCAACAGTTTCCACTTTCTTGATTAACCATATGTTACTGCTTTTTTCGTTTATTTTAAAATTGATTGACTGCTCAGCCTTCTATGATTCAGGCGATAGCGATGGTGTGCAATTATCTATATAGTAATTTACACTGTCAATATGCAGATCTCCATAAACATTGTTATGCGTTTGTGCGATTTTTTTATGAAATTTGATTATATTACATTACCGAGCTAAATATTTTGGCCTGCTTTGATTTTTTATACTTAAATATTAAAAATAGACGAATACAAGAAATTTTAGAAAAATTTAATAAATATCAATAAAGTTATCAGTAATTTGAATTCAAACAGAGACTGACAGGCTCTGTTGTGCTTTTTAAGGTTAAATAATAAATTTCATGGATATTCTTAATTTGCAGACTAAAATAAAAATAACCTTCTCATTGAACTAAATTACATTTCAAATAAACCATTTATAAATTAAGCTACTTTTATAGCATCGTATCGGTCAGATCTGGAAGATGGCAAAGATAAACTATGTTTTCTCCATGGAGTTACCTGAAAATTAATAAAAATAATTATTATTATCATAGTAATTGACATAAATATAAACTTGCCACTAATTAAAATATTGCATAAACACCATTCAAACCTCGCTTATTTTATATATTTAGACAGATTAGCTGTCATCGTCAAGTAAAAACAAACCAAAATAATGTGGATTTAATTTATAAATTCAAAAAAATTAAATTTTAAAGCTATTTTAAATGAATTATAATTTTAAAAATTCATTAAAAATTTTACTCAATTAAAGGGTTTTAAAATATTTAAAAGAAAATAATTTGATCAAATATATAAATTAAATCCATATTATTTTGGTTGGTTTTTACCTTGATGGTGAACATTAAATCTGTCAAAATAAATTATAAAACGTGTATTTGAATTGCATGTATTGGTTTATTAGTTTATTTATTAAATATAAATTCATAAAGTTTCACAAACTATAAAGAATATTCAAAACGAGTATGATTTATAATGCTGATTATCTTCATTTGTTGAAATATATCGTAAAAACCACAATGATAAAAATAAAAATAAAAGTAAATAAGTTTAAATTTAAATTATGATTGATAAAATGATAAGATTGTAAAATTTATATTTAAGAATTTTTGAAATATAAATAGATGAATGCTTGTTTATGAATATTTTCTATTCAATCGGTAACTTATGCTTGCTAAATATCCTCAAAAATATTAAAAATAATTGTTAAAATAGAAATTATACAGTATTTTGTTTTTTAAAAATATTGAATTTATGTTGAAACATGTTTTTACATGGACATTATTAATTTGATAAATCAAAAAATTAAAGGTGCAATGCCATATAAACAGGAATAACTACCCCCTCCCCCATTCTCAGTACTCAAATTGTAATCACTTGTTATGAACACTTGATGAAAGCAAAGCCAAATATTTGTATTGTATAGAAAAATTTCTTGAAATTTTGTCAAAATGAAAATAAGCGAAATACCAAATAAAAAGATAACAGATCAAAAGTGCTCAAAGATAATTGAGAATACCTTCAAAAACAGAAATATATTACCAATCTCCTAGAAAAATAAACTTACGATTTCAGGAAGAGGTAAAGTGTATTTTCGAAGATTATTTTCGTCCGGAATTGAATCAACCTTGAAAATAAAGTTGAAATTATGCATTTTATTCAAATAAAATCTTACTGAAAATTTGGACATATCATGTATTCCACTTGATTTCTTTTTAAACTAAATTATAAAACTGATATAAATAACGTAATTAGTTTATTTCATTAATTAATATTCATTTTTGTAGTTTTATTTTGCTGATATTGGTCATAAATAATTTATTCAGATTTACCATCTCTGATCAGATCTTATCAAATTTTGAATAAAAATTTATTATTACTATTTTATTATTATAAATGTTACGTTTAAATTTATATATAAAGAAAAATTCTTAGCATCTAACATTTTTATATTTAATTTATTAGTATACACCTAATTCTGTTTTTACACTATAGATAAGTTCCTAAAAAATTCGTGTAACACAAGATATTGGCTGAATGGAAAAATAGTAGATTGGTTCCATATCTAAAACATCAACAAAAGTACAATAAACAAACAAAAGTATAATTATAAATATAAAAAAATCCTTGTTAGAGTTCACGAAAGAATTTATTTTTCGTGCTTACACATTTTAATTCATTAAATATATTATATAAAAAAATTATGATTTGGAAAGATAGGCGGTAGAAAACAAAATTCCACATTTGGGTGCTCTAAGACCGGATGGCCAGGTGCATTATCTAGAATTAAAAGAACTTTAAATTCTAGACATTTTGCATTCATGTATTGGGGACGAAGTTCTTCTGAAACCATTCTGTAAAGATTGCAGTCGTCACCCAGGCCTTTTTGTTTGCCATCCAGTGAATTGGCAATTTATTGAAATATACACCTTTCATTGAATGTGGTATTAAGGCACGATTTACTAGCAGTGATTTTAACATACGTTCTCCTGAAGCATTGGAACAAAACAACAATGTAACACGGTCCTTTGCTACTTTAAAAACACCAGTAGTTTTCTGCGATTTCACAACATAAGTTCTGCTAGGCATTTTTTCCAATAAAGACCCGCTTTTAACTGCATTCCAAACTTGATCTGGGGTGTATCCTCCATCTTCAATAATTTTTCTAAGGTTTTGAGGAATTATTTTAGCAGCCAGTTCATTTGAAGATGCAGTTTCTCCCATAATTTTTACATTTGGAGAGCATGTCTTTTAAGAAAATTTGTCATCCAACCTGTACTTGCAGAAAATTCAAATTTTTTGTTTAGCTGAGATGAAGTGCCTGGCTCAAGTTCTTTAATACATTCATAGATTCTTAATGCTGTTTGATTGATAGTGATTCCGTCTACTGGTATTCTTTTTTGTGATTTATCTTCAATCCATTCTACCAAAGCTTTTTTCATTTTATCTTTGACAACATCTCTTATGTATGATGATGATTTAAACACTTCTTTTTGTTCCAGAACATACGGATTTTTTAATCGCAGTTTCATTTTTCTTAATCGTTCTTATGGTAGCTTCGTGAATACCAAAATGCTTTCCTACAGCCGTTGAACGTTGTCCTGTTGCAAGTTGATCTAAAATTTTAATTTTAGTATTTAAACTGATCGCTTTAATCTTCGTTTTTATTACAGATGAATTATGAGACATTATATTAAGGCTACAAAAATAAATTTAATCTATAATTATAATTAATAATACAAAGATTTGAAAGTTATATAAAACTTACCTGTTATTGGGTTAATAAATCTATACGAGCAGAATTAATAAATTTATACGAGCACCTTATTTTACTTATAACTTGTTAAACATTCACAACAACTAAACGTCTTTTCTTTTCAATTCTCAAAACCAAACTAAATTGCATACAAAGTACATTATGTTTTTACTCTATGTATATTTCGGGAATCCCACCAAAAGAGAAAACAGACGCATATAATCGACATAATATAACTGAATTCTGAAGAATATAATGCGAAGTTAAAATGTATGTATACATAATTTGTGAAAAATGAAAAATAAAAAAATTAATAGAACATCAAAAAAGTTCATAGAATATTAAAAATCGTGTTAAAATAAAGCAATTCGTGTAAAAAGAGAAAAAAAATTCTTTGTAATTCGTGTTAAATCAAATTCGAGTAGAAACAATTCGTGTAGAAACAATTCGTGTAAAAACAGAATTAGGTGTATAAAAATTAAAATCGTTGTTTTACTGACCGCCATTTACATTAAATTTATTTTCTTTGCAAGTACAAGCGTAATGTTCATTATTATTATTATTATTATTATTATTATTATTATTATTATTATTATTATTATTATTATTATTATTATTATTATTATTATTATTATTATTATTATTATTATTATTATTATTATTATTATTATTATTGTTGTTGCTGCTGTTGTTGTTGTTGTTGTTGTTGTTGTTGTTGTTGTTGTTATTGTTGTTGTTGTTATTGTTGTTGTTTGTTGTTGTTGTTGTTGTTGTTGTTGTTGTTGTTGTTTTTGTTGTTGTTGTTGTTGTTGTTGTTGTTGTTGTTGTTGTTGTTGTTGTTGTTGTTGTTGTTGTTGTTGTTGTTGTTGTTGTTGTTGTTGTTGTTGTTGTTGTTGTTGTTGTTGTTGTTGTTATTATTATTATTTAAGATAGAAAATCATCTGATATAGATTATTTTATTTAAACGAATTATACAAATTGATTTGCTTAAAAAACATATTTGTTGTCGCTTAAAGGGTAGATGATAGATTTGTAATGACCTTTTCCCTAAACGTTTATATGAGTATTTTACTTTTTTACGACACGTGTACCAATGACAACTACGACGGTGGTAATGAGCAAATGAATAATAATCCTCATTTCATTTTTACTTCCCGGTTCATGACTGCTAATAGAAGGCCTTACGTCGATTTATCATTCTACATTCATAACCAACATTATAGATTATTTACGGTTCTTATTCATCTGATCATTTTTATTAGATCTTATTTGATTTTTTCTAAAGTTTTGACCAGGAATCTACGATTTTTTCCCGTTTACAACTTAATCTTAGACAACTCCTGATATATATGTGCAGCGTTCGGCCTCTGATTTTGACATTTCAAACTCAAAATTCTGATCAATGTTTATTCCCTTTGAAATTTTTAAGTAGCGCTCCTCCCATAATTCATGGAACTTATCTATTAATATTTGCTTACTGGGATATTATTAGTTTTTTTTAATTATCAATTAAATTCTCTTCTTCCTTAGAAACTTTACCCTATCTAATCACTGTGGAGTTCCACACTGTCCTCATATAGCCTCGGGTCAGAACCATCTAGTATTCCAACTGCCATTTCATTATTTTGGATTGATGATAATATATTCGAAATCAGAGCCATATAAAACAGAAAAAACGAAATGAAAATTTATTTAATAACCTTACTAGAAGAATAACCTTATACAAAATCAAATACTTACAGATTTCTTAACATAAAATGTTCTGACAAAACTCACAATCTTGAATGCTAACTCTTCAACTAGAAAGAAGTTTCAAATTAATGAATTCTCGGTGTATATTTATACTAATTTCTAATGTCCACCCAAACATTCTCTGCCGCTATGAAACACAGTGTGTATTTAATTAAAAGAATTTTATGCTGACATCTAACACATACTTGGATGCTGTCTGATTAATTCAGTCAGTATTAAATTATATATATGTTTTCTCAAAATATTTTATTTCGCACGATAAGGCTGCATGCGTGAAACATCATTCTACGAATTCATTGTTATCGCGTTTCCTTCTGGTTGTTTAAAACAATTAAATTAATTTTAATATTTTGTCATGACCATTATTTAACTCGTTCACGCCGGCACGTACTACCGGTGGCCCGAACAAACCCGCATTAAAATGGACGTCAGCGTGAATGTGTTAATTATTATTTTTTAAATTCCGCATTTTTTGTTATAGGGAATTTTGTCTGTAAATACAAGTCATAAGTTTTGGAATTAATTTGAATATTTTGACTTGAAAATATTTACTGAAAACAGCTAAAAATTGAAAATTGATTTAATATTTAAACTAAATTAATAAAAAATATTTTTTAAATGTAATCAAATTTGTATAAATCGTTTAAGTAAACTAAAATACTTATAGTTTTTTCTATCATCCTAATAAAGAAAACGTTTTAAAAAAAATCAATGCAACTCATTTCACAGGCAATGGACATTTTTGTAGATAATGACCCTGACGCGTAATGCTTAACGGTTACGCTAACTATTTAAAACGCTATCAATTGATATAAAGAACTTTATATTGGAAAAAAGCTGCACAAGTTAAGTAAACTTAAGACAAGTTTTTAACGGTAACATTACGAGAACCAAACCAGAACCAGTCTACAGAAACGGTAATCGATTTATAATCGTCAAGTTCATCGAATTAGAATTAAAAAAAAGAAAGTTACTAATTGTTTCTTCAATGGATTTTATTTTTTGTTTATTTAATGAATTTTTTATTTTGTTTATTTCATGAATTTTTATGTTATTTTTTTGTTATTTAATGAATTTATTATATTTAATGTTGGTTGCATATATACATAATATATACATATTACATATTATTATTATTACATATATACATAATGATTGAAATAAAAATAGTTTTTAATCCAAGGGATCTTTTGTTTTAGTACTAATTAACAAAATACATTTTTATATGGAAAAATGAATTTCTATTTGCGTCGTCTTTCTTGGGGCCCAATTAACGACGCAAATCGAGGTTTTAGTGTATGTCGTGAACCGTATGTTTGAGTTGTGCTTTCTTGTAATTATTATTATCACTATTATTAGTTTTATTATTGATCATATATTTTATGAAAATTAATTACCGCATATAACGCGCAGGTGGGTATAACCAAAATCCTTATATAAACAGAAAATTTTGATATTCTGTAAGAATTGATATAAGGTAAGTAAAATTTGGTTGAAGAATTTGAAATGTATGTCATATAGATGATAGACGAGAAAATATATGAGCATACTCCGTGTGTGTACGCACTAAAATATGGTAAATAAAATTATTACTATATTATGAATCAAATTTAGCGTATAAATATAAAGTAAAGCTTACCAAATAATATTCTGGTCTATTAGACGAACTGAACTATTAATCAATTAAATAATTAAATAGTATTTTTCAGTTATATTTAAAATATATTTAAAACAAATATTTATAAAAGCAATTTGATTGTGGGGCTTATTTGAAGGAAATAATTTTTAATTATTTAGCTTTTATTGCAGTACGATTGCAGTATGTTGGCATAGATCAGAATTTGAAAATATGTTAAAGTTTTATTTGCAATTTGTTTCTAAAATAAATATGGAGAAAATCTTTCTAATATTTAAAATATATTATTTTGAATAAAAATAAAAATTTAAATAATCTTAATAAAACCATGAAGAAATTTTTGGAAAAACATTATAAATAAAGAGCCCAGAAGTTACAAAATGGTAGTTACCTTGTTTTATCCTTATTAAAAGTGAGAAAAGATTTTTTAAAATGAAACTTTTTGATTTCATTTCTCTTTCTTCATTTTTCAACTTAACACAAATTTTCGGCACTGGCTTTTCAAGTGATATTTTAAATATTACTTGAGTGGAAAAAATGGAGTGCAGAAAATGATATAGACGAAAACTGAATGAGAAGAAATGAAAACAGGTCATAAATAGTTTTTGACGTTGAAGCAAAAACTTGAGAATTAGTTGAAATATTATTTTGAAAAAAGGGCCAAAGTTTCCAAATTGTTTAATATTTCATTGAGATTTTGAATTATTTCATAGATCAAAGTACATACTGAAAATAGAAAATATTTACACTTTTTACAAAAGGTTGATGATTGTTTTTAGACTTGAATTTGAAAGATTGGAGTTTGTGGAACTAGTATGAAGAATACATGTAAACTTACGAAAGATTTTCTGAAAACTGCAGAATTTATAAGTTAAATTTAAATGGATAAGTCGTAGCACTGAGAGAAATTATATAATGAAGAAATCTAAATTAAGTACAAAATTATTGAAATAGCAACGAGAACTAATATTTTCAGCAATATGGCATCAAAAGCTAATGAAGGACTTCTAAATAAATTTATTAGAAAATGTCAATTAAAATATCACACTCCTTGTGTCATTACCCATTGTCATTATACGTGTGACATGATACATCATTTTCAAATTCGATCTGCTATAAGAAAAATGTGTACACTACCAGATACATTATACAAATATTTATTGGTGAAATGCAGCTAGAATCACTGAATAAATACAATACGCACCAATGAGCAATTGATAACGGATTTAGTGACATAAAATAACTGCTTACAAATTGCACTAATGGGAGGCTTTACTCATTTAATTTACTTCTAATTTAATTTGTTAGTAAATTAATAAATTTTAATAAAAAAATCAGATTATTTATTAATTAATTTTCATGTTATTGATCTAATAAAATATTTTCAGGATTTCCGATGGATTTAATCCTAATCAGTCCAGTTTGTGTCTTTAGGACACATTTCAACTTTATGTCACAATATTTTCATTTAAAAACATTTTATGAGTTGAATGAATTTATTAAACTTTATTTCTTTTTTCATACATTTCTCGCATGTGTGACATTCGAGGCAAAAATTTTACCTAAAAACCTAATTAAAACAACTTAACTTATTTGTTTGGATGGAATAATATGTGATTTGGAAACATCAAAAATTTCTTTGAAAATATAAGCAATTACTTTTTAATTTAAAAAGAGCCCTTATTTATTTTATAACTGTGTAATTTTTATTATCAACATCAAACAAAATGAAAAACGAATACACCTTTGAATTAATTGCACATTGTACTTGTTTTACAGTCATGTAACTGCTTCATTGTAACATACAAATTGCTCACTTTGGCAGATTCAATATGGAAAAAGTGTATATCAATGTGCTGCCGGTATTAATCGGCTTTTAACTAGTTATCCCATTATGTTATAAAACCAAGTTGAATGAACCGTTTCTATTTAAAATAATTTCATTTTAATTTTAAACTCAATTCTCCAGGGTAAAAAAATATATTTTTATTAATTTTTATTATAAAAATCATAAAATAAGTTTTAAATGAAGAAATTGCAAATATATATCCTTGTCGTCTTTATTTAATAATTAATGATAATTTTTAATATATAAAAAAAATTTAGTAAAAAATGTTTGAATGTTAAACTTATAAATTTAAAAAATCCTTTAAATTTTCTGTTTTCGATTCTTCGGTTTGTTTTGTCAAGTCTATCGGGTAAACTTTAAAAAATTACAAAAATAAGATTTAAAATTATATTAAAAGTTTTTTTAAAAACATTATAGCCTATGATATTGTACTTTTATAAAAATAATTAAAATTGTTACACTTCTTGCAAGCTGACGATTTTCCAATTCTTTCTGAAATATTATCATATCGTAATAAATTTTTCATAAAAAATAAACTTACCAAAAGAGCGATTCGTTTATCTATTTTTAACGCAATGAACGAGGATTTCTGTAAAGGTATGTTGTAGGGGTTAATTTTTGATGTTTTCTGTAGAGTTCGGTGGAACTGAAAGAAACATTTAATCCATTAAATTTATTAGTAATTGAATCAATAAAATAGTGAAATTAATCATTGGCATTCTTAAAATTTAAATGTTATCATGTTATCAAAGTCCAAGCGATTAAAAATCAATTTTTTTCTTCACTTCGTTGGTGTATATTTAACACGAGTTTTCGAGGCAACCTTTTCAAACAAATACATATAATATTCTGTAGTCTAAAAATCAATGATCGTTAAAATATCTATAAAAATCAATTATATATTATTTAAATTCATTTCTTTTTAATTTATATAAAATTATTTATTATATTCAATGATTTTATCAGTAGTTTTTCATTTTAGACATTTGACCATTTTATCTATTTTTTGTTATAATAAATTAAATTTTGTAAAATGTCCAATTATATAACTAAAATCATATTCTTGAGAACGAAAATCTTTGTTTGAATTTTGAATTTTCTTTTTTTTCGATTTAAATAAAAATGTATGGAAATTAAAATAATTTTATTTAAACCAGACAAATATGTCAAATTGAAAATGTTTGAGAATTAAATGCATTTACAATTTGTAACGTTTTTTTCAAAAATAAAAAAACTAACGCAAGGTTTCCTATTAGTTTTCATGTTTATTGCCTACCGAAAATATTAATAATAAAAGTAAATTATTTTTTGAAAATTAACATTTTTTTCCAATTCTTGCAATCCGCATTGAAAGGTTTTGAATACAGATTCTCCAATATCTGTCTTATCCATCACAACGTATGGCATTACATCCTTCAAAAAATAAATGCATATTTTATTTTTAATTATTATTATTAAAAAATTCATGTATATTGCCATTCGTATAAGGACAATATTTAAGATAATTAAATATAATTTTTAATTTAATTAATTTGCGGCTAATTGGTTAATATATTAAATACTGTATTAGAACGAATATATATCGTAATATAAATATTGTATAAGGCATACAAAAGTTATTATTATTATTATTACTATTAATGGGATTTAGGAATAAGATTAATATTGTTATATAATTGCTATATAATATTTTAAAAGAGTGATTTTTGAAATTATCCTAATTAGTTTAAATTAGAGAGATTTATCAAGTTTTAAGTATTGGAATAAATAAATATTTAAATGTCTAATAATTCTGATTTTACTCCGAAGAAATAATTAAGCAGTACTATTTTTTCTTTGGGCGTTTTTATTTCAAATAGTCCAATTAAAGCTTAACTCTTTTGCAAGATGCAAATTGCATCACAAACGCATAAGTGCGCGGAAATTGGTCTTTATTACCAAAGTGCATACATGATCACAATTTTATTTGGCATTAACCTGGTTCCACTGGACAGCATTTTCTATAATTAAATATAAATCAACAAATTTTAAAATGTGGGGAACACACAAACGTTGTATGTTAAAAATTTTGTCACACTAGACAAAAATCTTATTATAGAATTATAACTTTGTTAGAAAAAAAATTATCTTTCGCTAGAAAATTATTATTTTAATAAAAATTAATTAACAGTAAACAATTTGGATAATTAGTTGATCTGGAAACCTAACATACACACGCACCGTAAGAAGTAATTAAAACTCATAGAAGAACATCAATTAAGGAGAAACAAAAATATAAAAACACTAATTAAAACAACAAATAAAATAAAATTCCTAATAACACCTACAGCTGCAAACGTAAAGAATAAAATAAATGGAAAAAACCTGCTAGATCTCGCAAAAAGATGGAAGAAAAGACTTAGGTGGGAAAATGTCGATTGATCAGGATTTTAAAAATGGAGAAATTCGAAAATAAGCCATAAGTATAAAACTAAACTAGAAAATTTATTAGAAATTGGAAATAAGTAAGAGAAGATCATAAGAAATAATGAAAATAATAAAAAAAGAAAAGAAATTATTAAAAACAATAGAAAATTGGCGATAATAAACCAGAAAATATATGTACTATGACACAAAAATTATTATATATACACCCGCTTAATTCATTAATTCAAACTAAATTTGGATATTCTTAATTCAACTCACCCCGTTGTTTTTGGGCTTTGTAAATACTTTATTTGTACCTTTTGGTGATTGTATGCATTTCTTAATACATTTTGATTTTTTGGATGTCGATGAAAGACTCGTGAAAAAATTAAGAATAAAGTGGAAAATTTAAAATATGAATTACAGAAAATAGAAAATCAATTAGGAAGACATAGAAAGAAAGAGACGTAAAACCTACCATCGGCAATCAGCAACCCGAAAGGAAAAATATCATGAGTAGTTTTAGAAATTTAGCTCATTTACTTATGGATTTTCAACCTCGATGTAGATTACCAACTTGGCATAGGTTGGATAAAGCGTAACAATTTTTATGGCGCTTCAAATCATACAAACTTAAACTAAAAATTTTCAAGAAAACTAAAAATATGATAATCTCTTAACCCTTTCTAAGGTGGTGGCAATATACTGTACACCATTTTAAACTAATAAAAATATCTAAGTGTAACGCTGTCAGTAATCATTTTTACTTTTGGTATAACTACTGACATATATTGAGCCTCTTTTGTTTTTTTCTATGTTTTTATTTTTTTATGATGATTTGTAACTATATAATTGTTATCAATAAACTGAGTTTTACATCACTTTTAGTTTCTTTGCCTTAGAAAGAGTTAACGCCAACACTATTCGGTGTGTTATAAAACTTATTATAAAATTATATTATAAAACTTATTGATTTTTATTGTAATTTAAAAAAAAGTTGACCAGTAGTACCAACACACTACAAAATGGCTATCGGACGAAAGGGTGTAATCAAAAGCATTTATGGACGCAGTAAGTAAAGAGGTAATTACAAACAGAATTATTTTTCTCGATAAAAAACATTACTTTAGTAATTATTTTGTTAGTTATTTAATATATAGAAATGAAGGGTTACAATTCTGATAGTAGTGAAGAAGTATTTAAACCTAGAAAACGAAAGTGACGATTTTTTCAGGAAAGCTGCCGACGAACTAAAGAATCAAGTCTAAGGAAGTCAGATTTGGAAACAAATACTACAAATGATTCAATAGAAAATACGTGAAAGGATAAGTGTGAGAGAAGGCTAGCAAGTACAAATATTGCTCTGTATATGGTGAAAGAAAATAATTTATTACAACAGGATTTTTGTTTATATATTGAGAATTAGCAGCTCGGAAAGTGATAACAATAGATTGAATATAAAACATTTGGAGAAGGAAAATAGTGCCGAATCATAATTCGATTGTTAAAAATGTTCTAGAAGTTAGTTATAAAATATTATATCAAATACAATTTTTAATATAAAAGGAAATATTTTCAAGTTTTATTTTATTTAAACTCGCTTTTCTAAATTATCTAGTTTTTCATTAAAATACTATCATTGATAATAAACATATTTTCCTGCTGCCTTTTCATGCTCAAATTTCATTGGCTCAAATCGTGAGAAAAATCGGCTAAATACGCCAGTTATAAACACTGCAAATAATCGCTTCGGTAATTAGTGCATAATTAATAATAAACATGTAACAATTTATTGTATTCAAAGATTTCAAAACAAAATCAAAATCTTACCTGATCCCTTATTATTTCCTGTTTTGCAAAACCCAACCTACTAATAATTTCTGATTGTATTGTCTCCTTAAATTTACTAATGGTAACGAAATATGCTGTGATGATAAAAACCAGGGGGATCATGAGAGTCACAAGAACATAAATTACCACTATGACCCACGCTAAATCAGATTGAGCTTCATAGGCCATTTCACAATTTTCCATTCCGTTGTCTGTAACAGTATAAAATAAAATAAATTTATTAATCATTTATACTTATTTTTAATCTTTAAAGCAACAAAAGCAAAGGATTAAGGTCAATTACATAAAAATAACAAAGTCCTAAGAAGACGCAAATCAGACATTTCCGGTTTATGACATGAACGCTGAATTGCAAAATAATACAATCTGACACAAAATTTTAACTAACCTACTAGGTCGAATTCAATGGTAGCAGAAACCGAGAATACCTCTCTTCCGAACGAGGTTATGTAAATGCAAGAACATATACAATGAAACTTTATTAATGGAGAGGTTTCATGAAATGTAAGAAAAGCATTGTCAAAGGTTATGTAATCCACCACAACTAAATCCCTTGGTTCATTTGAGGTATTGCAAGCCCAACTGAAAGCGTATAAATGATCTATTCCATCTGTTAGGCATTGAACTCTTTCTCCAAATTTCGGATAACGAGATGTGATCATTACAATGCTTGGGATTCCTTAAGTTACGTAATAATTAAATATATTTTCCCCTTTAAGTCACACAAACATGAATTCATATTATAATCTTTCGAGCTTAAATCTATTTTTTACTTTTTCTTGTGTTATTCTTCCAAATTCAACGACCAAGCATTGAGGGCAATAGTTGTCGGTGCACATTCTCCCATAATAAATACATTTTTACCACTAAAATAGGTTATTAGTTTCATTATATGGTTTTAAAATTGTTTATAAATCATATGGTAAAAGGGCGGCAAAAATTGTCATAGTGAGTGAAATATGTGAAAGATTTTTGAAGTTATGAATGCTAGGGCGATATGGACAGATAAATCAGTGTCTCGGATGGAGGGTTCTGATCTTGTATGTATCACTAAAGTTTTATGTCAGGACTAAGCGCTTTTAGTTAGGTTAAATTTGGTTTTTATCCATACCAATTATTTTTCTAATGCATACTTCTATGTATAACCATCCTTATCAACCGCTCAGTATCGAAAAAAATACGACGCAAAAGGGTTAGTATATTTAAATTTAAGAAAAGAAAGCATTTATTATCTTTGATCAATGATGGAGGAAAATATCAACTAAATTGAAAATTATAAAATAAACATGACAATGGCTGAAGTACTTAAATAAGCACTCAATCATTCATCTTACGATATATTTTGACAGAATCACTGGCATCATGAAGAAACAAAAATTTTAAATACAATATATTGTTCAAATAAATTATAATTTAAGTATATTGTCAAATGTGTTTCAATGGCACTTTCTTGTAATTAAATCATCGACATTATAAATTTAATTATAAATTAAAATTATTTTTATTATTTGCGTAATAAAAAGTAATAATTTGCTTGAATAACCTATGTTAGTCATAGTCAATCCTTCAAACCCGATGAAGAGAATGATACTGTCGAAATATATTGCAAAACAAATTTTTGAGTTTCATATTTTAGTAAATTGAAAATAATAGTGATTTTAATTTATTAAATTAATAATTTTAGTGTTAAAATAATTATATTATCTAACTTCCAACTGGATATTCGTGAGAATAATTTGACCAATATTTTCCATAATTTATAAACGTTTTCACTATGATTGAAGAAATGTTCAACACAGGAATGTTCAACTCGACGTAACACGTATTGTTAGACGCTAGGAAATTAGCTCCATGTAAAGAGATGGTAACTTCTGTATGATTATATACATCGCATTTCGCAATAAATGTGACAGGTAGGTTAATGCTCCCGGTTTTTGGGGACAAGTCAAAATTTGTTATGACTGAAAAAATTTTTTATATATATATAAAAAATATTTTCTACAAAAAAAGTCATATAAATATAATATGTATGAAAAATAATTGAACGAGATAATATCTTGCATTTGAATAAGCTTCCCACTCAAAATTAATGTAGATTAATTTGTAAGAAAGATTACCAAAATTTTATATATTAATAATTTTGAGTTAACACCTCACTCAACATATAATATCTATTTTGTAATATATAACCAACTATAAAATTAGTTAAACTAGCAAAGTTTTGTGCTGTGAGTTCCACAGGGACCATACATATTCATCCAACTGTACATCTCCCTAACTGTTCATTTAAATTTCAAAGAAATCATATTTTCCAAATGTATTTATTTCTATTGCGATACTAATCTAAATAAGATCATCATTTGATGACATTGTTAGGACCATGAATTACATAAATACGGAGACATCGTAAGGGTAATGAAACAAAATATAAACATAAATTTTTCAAAAGAAACAAGAAATTTTTTTTATCATTAACAGCTGAAATAAGAAATCACAAAGGATAACAAGTGGCTTATTTCGGCGCCCGACCTCACCCCCTCCAAACGCCGACACAGCCTGTGACACAGTAGAGTCACATTTTATACATCAAACTATATTTAATAAGCGTTTTATTACCGTTAAATAAGACTCAGTCAATTGTACAGAATTCATTTGATTTTGTTCTATGTAATTTCTTTTATAAAATATTATTTTCAGAGAGCATTTTAAGTTATTTCATCATTAATTTTTATGTTCAGATACATTTACATTGAGGTACATTTTAAATCAAATGGAAGATGATCAATCTCTTTCAGTAATTTATAAATTTAGATTGTGTTAAGCACATTGGATTGGCATATACGGAGATTAAACAATCGACGCTTGAAAAAAAAAGTGAAATTTCTAATTTACCATTAGAACATGAATACTCCCGGATAATGGACGATACAGCTGATGCAGATATTCTCCGACGAAGAACTAAATGAGGATGATTTACTTAATTTGGTCGAAGAAACTAATACAATTGACAGTGATGATAAGATTACCGAACAAGAGTCTGAATCAAGTGCATTTTCAGCAAAAGAAATTCCCAAAGGGCTTGAATTAGGGCTAAAATTGGTTAACCACTTTTTACAAATTGACCCGAATGTTGAACGATCACTGCAATTCCAGAGAAATATTAATAAACTCTTGATCCAATATGAGCAGGATTATAAAAATTTAACCAGAAATTCAAGTCTGAAATTGTTTCAAATCTATCAGCCATTGAATCAGAACCCCGTGAAGTACCATCTAATCACCAAAGTGACATCGCACCAACGAAAAAAAAGTTACTAGTAGTTTCTGATGACATTCAGGCTTGCCAGACCTCCCGATTTCGGCGGGAGTCTCCCGATATGGAACGCGTATTCCCGTCTCCCGATATATGAACCGTAACTCCCGACATTGAACATTTTTAGATTTTGAATAGATTTTACCCATATTGAAAGGATTTTTTTTTAAAAAAACCATAAAATTAAACGAAACTAAGAAAAATAGAGAAATTATATTTCGTTCTTACTTATTTTTTTTTACGTTAACAAAACTGAAGGCTTATTTTTTGTTATTTTTTCTAATATATTTTATTTATAAATGCATATAATAAATATGAATGAATTTATATTTTTTTCACAAAATATAATTGATTTTTTTTGTTTTTTATTCCCGATATGATTTTTCGAAAATCTGGCATCTCTGATGACAGTGAATAAAATTTATTAGGCTAATTAAAAATATGTAAAATGAATTGATATTTATGTTTTTTAATGTACTTTATTGTATTATTGTTTTGTTGTTTTATAAATATAAAAATATTATACGTTGAATTGTGAGTATTTTAGGGTGTTTTTCGATTTATGTGGTTTTACATGGCAAAATCTAAAACTCGATTTACTTAATTATTACTTATTTAATTAAATAAGTAATTTCTATTATAATTAATATAAATTTTATTATTAAAGTTTAATAGTTCTATTAATACTTGAATATTCAACGTTAAATGAAAAGTCTTGGATTTTTCTCAAAATTTCCGGCACATCCGTATTAATGCTGCGTAAATATAAACTGCCGGTTATTTTAGTTACAATTTCCGGAACCCATAGATTGTTAATGCAAAAAATCGTATTTTCTATAAAATATGAATTATTATCCTGATTGGAAAGCGTATTAATTTTTATGTAGAAATCACTTTCATTATTCACGCCTTTGATACATGTGACGCAAGGGTTGTAGAATGCAAGCAAACTTTCCGTGCAATCCTTTCCATCATACTTCGCTGAAAAATTGAAACTTAATAAATTTCATAATAATTTTTCTTAATAGTAAATAAATTAGTTTAAAATAAAGTATTTTGTTATTAGATGATAATAGATCAATAAAATTCTTAAATACAACTGCAGATCAAAAATATAAAAATCTGTTATTAATTTCTTTGAGAATGATAATTATTTGTAAATGTATTATTTTTTTCTTTGTAAGAATTTGTCAATGATATCTTTATTTCTGTCATAAATTAATATGACTTGTCTTTTTTGTGGCCACATGTCTTTATCTTAAGGATCTGGAATATAGGTAATATATACTTTTTAAGCATTAATTAGCATAGTTATGTTTTGTACATGATAGCAACATACATTTTGAATATCATTTGATTACAAAGAAATTAAGAACAGTGGTGTGTGCTAATTTTGTTTTACTGGAACGCGTATATATAATTATATAGACAGGGCCGATCCTGGGTAGGCGGCCGCTCTGTGCGGTCTCATGTCCCAAATTTAACGACGGGGGGTGATTTTCCATGATAATCCTGGCGGCGACGTTTTTTTTAGGTCTCATGTCCCAAATTTGACGACGGGGGGAGAGTTCCCCCAATTTTCGCCCGTCGCCAGGATCGGTCCTGTATATAGCATAAAAAGGAAAGGAAACGAAAATCATTACGAAATCCATTTTGTGTATATGTATATATATATATATATATATATATATATATATATATATATATAATATATATATATATATATATATATATATATATATATATATGTTTATTACAATAATAGGAACGTTTAATAAAAATTAGTTAACAAATTATAAAATACGCATATTAGATACTCAAACAATATTGCATAAATATTTTTAACAATACATGAAATCAATACGTCAGCCAATTCTCGTTATCAGAAATCATCTTTAGTTCCGGAACGCGTTCCTGTCCAAAAATGAAGTACCGGAACGACGTCCGGAGCGTTCCGGCTCGACAACACCACTGATTAAGAATGACTGCTAACAAAGAATTCCTTCTTTAAAAAGACTTTCTACGCGTCTTTTTGCAGTCATCCTCTCATTTCCGCAAGGTGCGTTCTTAATGAAGTCTCTTACGGTTTCAAAAAGGAACTTAAATTCAATGTTTTGAGGTTTAGAAATTTTTCCAGACTCAAAATCCATTTCTTTTATTCCATTCAAATCATTTTCGAGCATTTTCTAGGTATTTACACACTAGAAAAAATTACAATAGAGTAATTAGGAAAAATTTGGTTTTACTTAAAAAGCAAGTTTTTAAACAAAACCAAAGAATAAGGGGACCTAAAGGGGAAAAAACATTTAGATAAATATTGTATTAAATTCAATAATAATAGTAATAGAAGTTTAGAGTGTACTCATTACTATGAACTGAATATAAAAATAATATGAAACAAGATTCATATCACTGTCCAGTTTACTTTGACTTTTTATCAAATCGTTATTTTACTTTATTTTCAAGCTTAATCGACATCAAGATACTTTTCCTCTTTACACTGCAAATGGTATTCAAAGACTTGAAGAACACAGCTCCCTTTCAATTGTTCAAAGATCCTATGATAATAGAATATATCTGATTACCTTTCAAAGATAAGATAAATGAAAGTTGGTGAACTAAAAGATGCAGATTTGGAAATATTTTATTCATTTCTTTAAATATTTTATACTAAAAATGATAAAGAAATAAACTTTAATTTTGTGTATAATTGTTGATGTGCTTAAAATACATTTTTCGATTATAATATTAATTATTACATGTATAATTTAGTTGAGTTTCTCGGTGTAATAGAATATTAGCAATTATTGATCTAACTCCAAGTGAGCTTTAACGCATTCCCGTACAAGACGGCATTTACGGACAGAAACTGTTCTATTCCGCGGGACAAGACGACATATACCGACATTTAACAAATCAGCTATTAGGACAAGACGGGAACTCACTCTATTATATTCCTTCGTAATTTATGGTTAAAACTTTGTCCGGAATGCGTTAATAACAACTCTAATGCATTTTCTACAATATATTAAGATTTATTGATAAATACAATTTCAACCTGAATTCTACTTCCAATTATCACAAGTTACATTTTCCTCGTGTTTATTCCATTACCAACGAGAAAAAAATTTATTAAAATATATTTATGATTTTCGTACTACTTTTTTTAGTTAATCTCTCGGTACAATTTAATTGACTGCTTTCCTTTTTTCTGTCAATTTTTTATTTCATTTGTTTATTTTTCTGGGAACATCCAAAGAAAATTTATTACATTTGAAATGATCTTTCCAAGTCAACAATTTTATCAACATTGTTGACCAAAAATAATAATAATAATAATAATAATAATAATAATAATAATAATAATAATAATAATAATAATAATAATAATAATAATAATAATAATTATAATAATAATTATAATAATAATTATAATAATAATTATAATAATAATAATAATAATAATAATAATAATAATTATAATAATAATAATAATAATAATAATAATAATAATAATAATAATAAAATATTTTTACTGTATAATAAAAATATATCCCTTTTTAAGTAATATTGCAAACTTAAATTGGATAATTTAAGATAAAGTATGTGGTCAAATATTAATTCCTCTGAATGGGGATGAGCCAGGGGATTCCAAGCAAGTTGAATTTGAACATCCCAAGATGTTTGAGTGATATTATTTACATAGAAGTTCATGCAATCTTGAATGAATGGTATCGCTTCTTTTAAGACACATTGCCCATCAAAGCCTCTTTTCAGGTTTAATGGCACGGCGAAATCATTTCCATATGAACACTGATAAAATATTTTATCTAAAATTAGAAATAAATTATTTAATAATTAAAATTTTACAGCTGTGTGCACCATGGCTATATTTTAAGATTTCATACTAAAAATAAACCCTTTGGATACATGAAAAATACCAGTTTGGCGAATCTTAATTATAATTTTTTAAAGATTAGTGCTAGTGGTAATACTTTTAGTATTTAAAACATCCATTATCTACTTCACAAAATATATATTAAATTCAAAAACAGTACAATTCGTGTGCAATATTTAAACAAATCTATCACTGGTTAATATCAAATTATAACCAGGTCATAAATGAATTTGCAAGTCAAAATTAACATACATAAATTGGATAGACAACATCTTCCTATAATTAAATACATCTTTCCGCCGATAATGAGCCATATATCTCAGCCAAATTTATTCTCTAAAAGTATGAAAATTGTCCGTGCACATTACCACATTTTAAGCGGTACGTAGTTCGTATAATCGCTATAACCTAAAAACTACCTAAAATTTTTAAACGAAATTTTAAAAAAATCACTTACCACAAATAATAACATTGATTCATTGAGGTTTCGACTATATACTACAAACTATACACAATATAATTATGTACAAAAAAAACGTAGTGCTACGTGAGCCGCTTAAAGTGTGTTAATATTTAAATCGTGATGTTTTCGGAGGGACGTTCATTTATCAAAATCTTTACCCTACAACATTATTATTGTTAAACTCAATCAGGGTATTTTTTTAAATCCAATCACTTCTAGACCTGCCTGTAAATCAGAAGAACTTATTACATTAAACAAAAGAGCACAAATATTATTTAAGCGTGCAAGAGCAGATTCCAAAGATTTTTCTTCACTCTTTAAAACTGAAAAAAAACTGGTAGGCTTTTTTACACTTATTTTTGGTTAATCTTCAACTTCTAATTTTAGTGAAATTTTCTTGGACATAAGTGTAAGGGTTGGTCAATTTAATTTTATGAACCAAAAATAAGTACATATGGACATTATTTGTTGAACCACCAACAGTTTTCAATATTTTCTTGCAGTCAGTCAATTTTTAACACATTTAAAAATGTTCCTAAATACCAGAACTACATTTAGCTGAACAGGCCTTGTGAGCAGGGATGCCAGATTTTCAAAAAATCATATCGGGAATAAAAAACAAAAAAAATCAATTATATTTTGTGAAAAAATATAAATTCATTCATATTTATTATATGCATTTATAAATAAAATATATTAGAAAAAATAAAAAAATAAGTCATCAGTTTTGTTAACGTAAAAAAAATAAGTAAGATAGAAATATAATTTTTCGTAGTTTCGTTTAATTCTAAAGTTTTTTTAACAAAAATTCTTTCAAGATGGGTAAAATCTATTCAAAATCTATTCTAAAACTGTTCAATATCGGGAGACGGGAATATGCGTTCCATATCTGGAGACTCCTGCCGAAATCTGGATGTCTGACAAGCCTGCTTGTGAGCCATGAAGATTTTTAGTCAACAGTGTAATAAAATACCGTAATATAAAATACAGAATTGATTCAAAATTTAAATATAGTTAGTCTAAAATACGATTTAAAACAAAATCTATATAAAAATTATTAATAATTCGTTTTATTATTTAATTAATTTTTCAAAACGACACTAATAAACTACAGTATTGTTCTTTTACTCACAAAAACACTTTTTCACTCTTTAATTTTAATTGCAAATTGAAGTCCTAATATATGCGTATAATGTGCTGAATACAAAAAAAAACATTTTAAGAAATTTATTTAAGAATTAAATTCTTTGAAGATTTTGACGATAAGAAATACTCTTCAAAATGTGATATGTTTTGGCAAAAACAATTGTGTAGTTAATTTTATGATCCTGGAATGATATTGAGAAACCAGCTTTTATAAAGATAAGGTCAAATATTTTTCAATTTATGTATATTTGTTAATGGACAATGATATACCACATTTTATGATATTAATTGTTATCTCGATTAATTGAATGTTAATATAATACATTGTCATTTGGATAGGTTCACATATTTGTGATACGATTAACCAAAATAAAGGCGTCCCTATAAAACCAAGTGAAGAAAAAATCTGTTACTCAAGCCGTCTTAAAAAAACAAAAGCTTGTACAAAAAGCAGCTCCGTATATGATGATAAGCAAAGATTTGTGGAATGTCCCAAAATTTAGGCATTCGTATTAAGTGATAGATATCCTTTGGTACCTGACCTAGGTAATTCATCCTGAAATGCAATATAATAGAGAATCAAGATAGAATAGTATTGAATCAACGTTAAGAGTTTGTTTAAAATATTACTGTAATTAAATAAGAATAAATATAAAAATAGCAATTAATAAATTGATAATGTCAGTATTTATCAATTTTCTGTAATGATCAGTCTTTCATTATTAAAACATTATTATAAAATATCGATTTTCTGTTAAAAATTAAAACAAAAATTAATTTATTAATCTAATATAAATTCATAAAATTTTAAAAACAAAAAATAATATTCAAAATTAGTGTGATTTATTCCGCTGATTATCTTCAAATTCCAATCACATATTCTCAAACATGGATCCTTGTGATTCTTAGTCAGTTTGACAACAGTCTCTTTTATCATTAAAAATAAAAAATACCTATTCTTTTGACTAATGTGTGCAAGTTGATTGTTGACTAAAATAACATGAAAAGTGTTTGTAAGAATGAGCCTAAATTTGTGTTGGTATTGGCGTACTTGTAAGGTTTTACTAATTATAAGAGGAATATAAATAAGCAGTTGGGAAATTTAGATTAAAAGAATGTTTCTAATTCGTGTGAGGTACGCAATAAGTATATTAATAAATCAAAAACTCCGGTTGGATTGTGTTCGGATCTTGATTAACAATATACATGTAGAATACACAAAAACCTAGAAAATTATGAAAACCCGCTTTTCAGTTTTCTATGAATTATAAAAAGCTATTTTGAATATTATTATAAATATTGGTGGGTTACTGGATGTTATTGTTGGTTTTAATTATGTTGTGGTTACTCCGGTAACTCCATATAAATATTTCTTTGCTACCACTCGGCACCCGTTGCTATGCAACGTTGGAACTGTGTTCGAGTGGGTAGATCGTCCGCAAAAAGTGAGCGCTATTACTAATGCTGTAATTGCCCGAACGATCTCTGGGTTCAACGAGCTGTCGATAGAAGACCTGTGATCGCTTTTGATTCTTAGGTCCCCTTATATTTTTAATTTTAAGTCTATCTTTCCCATCCAAGAATTCTTATAATCCTCTCATTCCCATATGTCGACACTCTCCTATTACCTTTATGAGTCGATAATTATCGCATTTAGTAAACATCATTTAAATAACACTGAATATATATTCTATAAAACAATCAACATGTCTTGATAAGTTCATCATGCATTGTTTAATAAGCGCGCGGCTCGGCGCTTGGCTCGTTCCTTACGCCCGGGTCGATACCCGCTAATCTTTGACGTAGCCTTCGGATCAGTGGTCGTCGGCTCCCGGTAGGCCAGTTGGGCAGGAGCAAAGACAAGGGGGTATGTTACTACTGCCCCTTCTTGGCAGGCCAATAATGCGACCTCCAGTCCCTTTATCTGTGTTCTGAGGCTTTGATTTAACTGCCTTTCGTCTGACCATCCCTTTTGGGCTGCGGCAAGCCTTTGATAAAGCAGTTTTGTTTTCTTCGGTTCCATCCATGAGGCTTTGGTTTGTTGAATTTCCTTTGACATCTATTTAAGTTGTGTATAGAGGTCCTTGCTGAGTTTGCGCGCGTGTTTTAGTTCCATTTGTAGAGTTTCCAGTGATCCTATTTCTGCAAAACAATGACATTAACTTTGATCCGCAAATCGTACATTATTTAATTGTTCATACAAATGTTTACGACATTAAATCATACTACAAAATTCGTGAAAAACAACTAATCATTTATTGAAAACTAAATTTAACTTCATTAAGGTTATTATAAACTTGGAGTCCGTGTTTGAATCGTTAACGGGATTGGGGGTTTTGATGCTGCCTCTAAACAATTTCGCCCGGGGCCGGCGGGGTGTATGGGTGCCCATAATACACAAAGACCGGTCACTTAGTGTTTCGGATAGGTTTGGAACTGGGCAGCGGCATATAATTGTAGGAATCCGCAATCCTACCGGCCGCGATGTCGTCTTTCACATTCGCCAGATATTGTCTAGTCCTGATCACGTGAAAGTCGACCTGGTGGTCCTCGAGGCGTGTAAGGAGAGATCGGACTTGATCCCGAATTTCTTGGGCCGGACTATGATCACCATTTCGTCCATTTGACACAAATGGTCTCCCGTTATTTTTCAACGATTGCAAGGCGTTCCGTCGGGGCTCCGGTTGGGGCACGTCACTGTACCTTTCTCTCCAGATTCGTTGCCAAGCTTGTCTCCATTGGTCAGCAACGTGCGTGGGAAAACGGATGAAGGCGCTCGATTCGTCTGAATTAGTTTGATTAAATTAACTCGTTAAATTTCCTGTGCTATAAATATTCTACTCCTCGCCCAGTTCAAGTAAAGTAAAGGTTATTAATTTATAACCGGAACCGCATCATAAATATCTTATTGGTTTAATTGCAAAATTCACTTGTTTAACCTAACGTTTAGAACCATCATTTTTACCCGTTGAGAATACCTCTTTCTTTATAACCTCAAATCGGATCTGGAGATTTTAACGAAAAAACTTTGTTAAAATTTACAGAAATTTAGAAAAACGTATTTCAATAATTATAATGTAGTTTTTGTAAGATTTTTATTTGTTTTAATATTTCATTAGTATTGGAACTGGTTATTCCTATTCATAAGTACTAATAAGTCATCTAGTTAATAATAATGATGTACATAGCTACGTATTCGATATATCATTAATTGTTTGATTTTTTATCGCATCAAATCGTAAGGTAAGTGGGTCTAATATTTGTTTTCAGTTAACAACTTTAGCTACAAGTGTAAAAGAGTTAACCATTAACGTTGATTGAACCTGCCATATTTCGCGAGAACCGTATACCTTTGCAAATATCGACATTGGACCTATACATTTCGGGTTGAATTACTTTCCAGATCGTGGTATTTTATCAATTTCAGAGTGACTTTATATAATTGCGCTTTGTCTAGGTAGATCAAACTATTCCCTATCACACATCAAGCTTCATCGTGATTTTTCTTAAATTCTGTTATTAAGAGTGAAATTCCTAGTGTATTGGATCGAAATTAAGATTGTTGTCGTCATCGTTAGCATTTAATCATTCGAGAATTAGATCTCCTACCAGTTATTAAAAATCCAGATCAAATTGCATTTTTTACCCTTCTCCAGATTTAGTTACTAAAATTGAGCATTCCTACTGTAATCATTAAAATGAAAATCGAAATTCATTTTTATTCTTTTAAGAATTTACTTACTAAATGATTAAAGTTTTATTATGGTTAAAATCAAATTCAAAGCCTTAAAATATTTATTGAAATCCAAGATAATAAATTATTGGAGTTTATGCTACTAAAACTTACCACGAGTCTGAAAATCCGGATCCCGAGTTACTCCTTTGCCTGATGAGCTGGTTGTCGTACCTTTATTGTTAGATTGCATTTTTTAATTAATTTGAATTATTGACCTAGCAGATGTTACCTGAACTTCATATAGAAACCGGTAGAAATGTGTGTCTACTGCGGGGGAGTTCCTTTAGTCGTTTGAGTGGGTTCATGTCACGTTCGGTATATGGCTCTGGATGTGTATAATTTGTGCTATCCACTTCCTATATGGTGTGTAGACGTGTACTAGTAGCCCTTATTATTGATTGGTGGTGGGCGTAAATGTCAAAGTAAGTATGTGTCATGATTATTTCAGGGTTGTAATATTCATTTTATTATGGATTTAGTTTATTATTTTTGGTGGGGGAACATTCATTGGCAAACAACTTGGTTCTTGACAGGTAAGGTCGTTATATTTATGAAGTTATTAATCATTAGTTTATTAAGGGGTTATCGTCTGATTATTCGGTTGGAATAGGATTCTAGTAACGTGGCCTCAATGGTGAATTCTAATGGTTTGCTTAACGAAATTGTTCTTAAAATTTTACTTTATTGAGTTTAGTCGATAGGAAAACTCTTTATATTGCTTGCCACGGATAGACCTCAAGTTTCGCTCATTATTTATTTTCTAATGGAATCTCCACAATTACCAGTTACGTCTGGGGTTTTCAATTTCTGGCCATAAGTTTGATCAAGGTTTGAAAACTCTTATTCAGTTATTAATCTTTAATTTTAGAAGTAAAATCTTACTCCAGGAATTTGGGAGAACTGTCGTATCAATTCCCCTTGGGCATATTATGGTTGAATTATATTATTTTGGTATTATTGTTCTCTTCTTGGATTTAATGTGATTTGATTTTTGATCGCTAGTTATATTAGGTTTGTTGAACTTGTTATTTTCAATTTGATATGAAAGATTTCGTAAATAAACTTAACCCCTAACCTTATTAACTGATTTATAGTGTGTGATCGCGCTTCTTAAGTGATCGGTAAGTGGGGTGGATTTTACCTAGACGATACCATGGCATTGAAGTTTTATAACAATTTGGTTTAGTTATGAGGCGTCGCACATTTCTTTTAATTTAATAACCCTTCAATAACTTTGGGGTTTTCATAAAGCTGGGTATCTACCAAGATGGGGTACGATTAGTTTTCCTATGGACCTGGTTGTAATCTTTACACTTTAATCTGAATCTTTCTGGGTTTTTCGTAAGGAAAAAATTTTCGGAATTTATCATGTTTGGTCCTATCGCCTCTAGTTATTCCTATAATCGTCATTTTGGTGGAGTAGTATCCAAAATTGATGCCATTAGGCGAATTTAATTAATAAGTGTTGGAGGCTTTTAATAAAGAAAAATTTCTATCATAGCAACGATTTACATTGATTTCCCAGTCATCTTTCCCTGTTTGATCCTAGGCGCACTTGTGTTTATATTATAATTAATGAGTGCCCACTGGACTACTCGTGTGATGATTTTGAGCAGTATGTAAGATAGTTTATGTCGAGTTTATGGAAATTGAGAGACGAGGAAATAGCTAAAAGACCACTTCCTTATCCCTCTCTTCCCCTATGCGGAATAATGTTGACGTTCCGACCCCTGCGTTCCGCAACCCGGAGTCTTCACGGGCACGAATCATTGGCGATATTCCACGCACTTACACAAATTCGAATAATATGTTTGATTTTAATAACTTGTGATGTGTCTTTGGCTGTGGGCCGGAAAAATTTCGACAATTAAAAAAAACAATTTATGCATTATAAATAATTTATTAAAAGACAAATATAAATTACCCGATACATTAATCCAATCAACAAAAATTCAAAAAATCATAAATATATCGCTCTCTCCACGCCGACACCCGAGCAGAGCTCCATCGAGGTTGCGAGGATGTGACGTGGAGAGAGTTTTCAAATAAAACTCTCACTTACATCGTAAAATAGATTTGAAAGTTTCAAGTTGGAAAAACTGATTAAAATTGTGTAAAAATGAATCGGTATATATACCTATTGTACGACCCTAACCTTGCGTGTTCTTTTTGATTTGGTAAAACAAATTTTGACATTGGAATTTTCTGGTATATTCTAATCTTTAATTTTATTATTTTGAGATTTTATTTGACAATTTTTTCTTTAGATTTTTAATTGAATTATTTCTAATTCAATTTATTTGATTTTTATTTCATTTTCATGAAATTTCGCTTTTTTACTGAATTGTCAAATTTCGGTCAAAATCGCTGGGTTTTCGTGTTATGTTTATATTTAATTCGTGCGGATCTTGTTGCATTTTGTTATTATTTTAATTTATTTTTGTGTTTATAATTTTATGTTTAATTGTTTTCTTCCTCGCATTTTGATAGGGTTAGTTGATGTTTTAATAGGTTTAATTTTAAATCTGCATGTTATATTTGCATGTGTGTTACCGATTCATTTAAACATTTACAAGGCCGTCTGTGTTCTGGCCCAACAATATATATACAATATAATCTACTATTGGGGTTGTCGGTGAATTTGAATAGGATGTATTGTCAATCTGACTCCAAGCGTGCTTTAAAACAACAGTAATGAACTCCAAACTATATAAACTTTATTGATTAATACACTTTATCTCCACTTAAAAATGACACAAAGAATTATCTATTACAGTCACGACTTGGTGCTTATTACGACCCTTCTGGAAGAATAGCACTTTTCGGATCAATTTGATTTCACAATCACTTGACTACTGTGACGGGTTTCTGAGATCGATAAGTCTGATTTAGTTGCTTTGCTTTGATTTATTGCTTAATTTCTGTTTCAAATTTCTCTTTTCCTTGATTTCAACTTCTAGTTTTCTTCAAATTTCTCTTTAATACCTTTCTTCAATAATTTTCTGTAATTTTCTCCTTTCAATTCTTAGTCCAATTTTTTTCACTAATCTCTTTTTCTCTCCTTTGATTCCAGTTGCGCTTCCTTTTTATACTCCGTCACCAAATAATACTTACTGATGTCAAATAGGATTTCCAATATCTTTTACCGCTAATTCCATTTGGGCCTCTTTAATCACTGACAGTTGTCCAGATAAATAATTTTTTAGAGATGATCTGTCCCGGATTCCCAAACAACATTTCTTCCCTTATCTTGAAAGGAATTTAAAGATAACGTGCAAATTTTGCTTTTGTGTTTGTTTTCCTAAATTTGCACTCGTTAATTATAAATGACCTTCTTTTATTCAATTGTCTGTTTTTATTGATTTTCTCTTATTCCATTCTCATTATTCGATATTTCTTTTTCATTCCCTTTTTATTAAGCTCCAGAACCACATCTTAATCACTTATCATTGTTTCCTTCAATCATTTTACATGTTTATTAATTATTTTATTCTATTATTTAGGTATCCTCAACACTAAATTAAATATACCGAAGCTGTTACCAAGGAAAAAAAAATTAGGATTTAGAATTATTTAGTTATACTAATCGAAAAATAACATTAAAAATAAAAAAATAACAAGACTCCAATATATAATTATATGATATACACTGTATTGCCACATACATTGGAGAAACTGCTCGTCATCTCTGCACTCGAATTCTTGAGCATTGTCACTTGAAGCGATAGACCAATGTTAATGTTAAAACATCAAGTCTAGTAAATTTTGGTTATGAGTGATCAGGACCGATTTTCGGTCGAAATATTTCATATTTCATTTTTGAATAAACATTGCAGAAATTGGCTGACACTGTTATTTATTTAAATTTTAGTAATAAATAATAATAATAATAATAATAATAATAAAATAATAATAATAAAAGTAGTAAAAATAATAGTTAAATCATTATTATAAAAAGTAATTTAAAAAACATATTTACCTATATAGTACATTGTTACTTTTGTGAGTAAAGTTCCGATGAGCTTGCCATTTGAAGCATGCTTAATATCAAGATAAACTGTAATATTGTGTATTAAAGTCTTTAGGGAAGGACTCAATTTCTTCACAAACACACTTCTCCCACTATCAAAATATCTCCTACTATAAGTATAGGTTTGATTCCGGAACTCGACGCATTTGGCCGAGTTGCACCATGTAAAATTACAAAACGGAAGTTGATTATCTTTCAAATTTACAAAATATCCGTCAAAACAAGTATGCTTAATTTCACTAAGGTTACCTAAAATTAAAAATTTTTATTTATAATTGCAAATATAATAATAATAAAAATCATTGATTAAATAAATTCCAGAAAATTGGCTTTGAATTAAATAAAAGACAACAACAATCCACAAATATATATTCTACTACAATATATTTCGACAGCCTCACTGTCATCTTCAAGTAGTATTGAACTTAAAATTAAATTGTGTTTACTAATATCAATAAATTCCATAAGTCGGCTGTGAACAAAAACTTGAGATAATAATAATAATAATAATAATAATAATAATAATAATAATAATAATAATAATAATAATAATAATAATAATAATAATAATAATAATAATAATAATAATAATAATAATAATAATAATAATAATAATAATAATAATAATAATAATAATAATAATAATAATAATAATAATAATAATAATAATAATAATAATAATAATAATAATAATAATAATAATAATAATAAATATAATAATCTGATTTTATCAATTAATAGTTGTAAAATAGAACTTCCTTAAATTTGTTCACAGCGAGTTTTGTTAGAGTGAAAAAGTTGTCAGCAAAAAAGACAAATATGAAATATTAAGAAAAAGAAAAAGAAATATTTTGCTCTTTTTAAATACTTTATTAATATTTTCTTAATACGTGGATTAGCGTAGCATTCCATTCTGTTCATTGTTTAGGAAATAAATTATGATTTTGTCTTTTAAAAGAAACTTCTACAAAATTATAATTATAACATGACACTCAGACATTGTGACACTTCAGGGCCATAAAATCAGTCGAAACAGCATTTTTACGGATAAAATATTTTGAGGTTCTCATGTCAAAATATTTATGTCAAATTAAATTACACAGCGTCGTTGTTCATATACGCCGAAAAGGTTGGCCTAATAATAATATATTTCCCAACCAAACTAACAGTTCAATACACTCTTATCATACAAAAATAACATTTATAGGAGCTTTATCCACTGCCAAATCTTAAATCTTTTATTTTTTAGTTATTTATTAACTTTGTTGTGGTTACTCGTACATATAACTTTTGTTTATTGGTTTTCTTTCATTATTTCTCGCCAGGCGGTAAAATAATATTTTATGTATGAGTTTTTTGAAGAATAATAATATCTTGCAAAGAGTGCTAGGTCTTTGAGGTCAACTTTTATAAACAATAGATCTCTCATCACTATGTCATACGGATAACACTAGAGTTAGATCGTGTCAAATAATGTTTGAAATTAATGTTTAATAATATATTTTACTTTTATGTCGTTTGAACCGGAAATCATAATTTAATTTCTAATGTTTTATAAATAATTAATTTTTAAACTCAAAAAAACCTTTGCATTAAAACAAAGAATGCTAAAATCAAAATATCTATTTAAACAAAAAATAAATGTTTTTGATATAAAGTTGATAAACTTTATCATTATAAACTTTATCATTTTGAATTTAATAATTATCTCATGAACTCAAATCTTAATTTATTAAAAGCCAAGTTCATCGAATTGACCACTGAAGGATTCAATGACCAAATGTTATTTAATACAAATGATGTCATACTTTTAAATTTTAATTGAAACGAACTGATAGCGGATATATTATGAAACCGGAATGCCATTTGTATAATTTTAGTCTCACGAAATTCATATTCGTTTGAAAATAGACACAATATTGCAAAGGATAGGTTCTGGTTCTTCAGAATACTGCTGCAATTCGGCGTACAGGTCAGGTAATTCATCACAAGATTCGTCCAAAAGATGAAATAATTTGGCTCTTCATCAAGTTTAGTTGTAGACGAATTGGAATAAATCTCCGAAGAGTAATTTTTAAAAATAATATACTTGATTGCATCTGAAAACAAAAATAATTGTTTTAATGATTCAACTTGAAAAATAATCAAAAAATAATATGTTATTTATAATTAGTACAATAAATAGGAAATTGGTCTCTTTCAAAACGATACATTTTTTTCATCAAATGTTAAAAATAACAAAATATATTCAAGCAGAAATTATGGAAATTGTAAAGGAAGTTGAAGGTTAAAAAATTTTTAAAGTTATTTTGTTTTTAAATTAAAAATTTAATGGAAAATTTATTTAAAAAACAGACTTGAGGATGAATTATTTTTTAAATAAGTTTTTGGGTTTTAGTGATTCTCAAACGACTCTTCAAAATATGACTGATGATAGTTCTAGCATGGTGATGGGATGGAAAAATTCATTAGAAGATGTGAAATATATTTCGATGCTAAGGTCATCACACAGAAGAGAAAACAAGAAAAATTAACTGCATGAATGATTGATGAAGATCTTTTAGAGACGTATGCAAAAACCTTTAAAAAAGAAGAATTATGGATTCCAAGCAAAGTTACAAATGACGTTTGATTACAAAAAAGACGTGATCCAAGATTAACAAAATTTTTTAAATTCGAAGAGATCGAAGTAGGTTTTAAAAAAGTGGAAGACTTTGTGGACAGGTTGTTGAAGAGTAAAGAATTCACCAAAGAGTACGTAATACCTAAAATGTTAATAATATGTGCGGATAATAATGAAATTCAGAAGTAATATAAGCGAAAATAAAAACAAAAGAATAGATAAAGAAAACACTAATTGTTATGAATAAAGAGAATCGTAGAGAACAAATAAACATTGGAAAAGGTTACGCAAGGACAATCTACCAGGGGACACATAGATTTGAACAGAATAAACAGAAAGAACAAGAAGAAAGCAAAATATTCTTTTAAATCCAAATCTTCTACAGGGCCTTACCAGTAGAAGAGTTGATGGGATATCATCAGGAGGTTAAAAAGTGAAAGAATATATGTAAGGTAAATGAGAAAGTATACAAGTTTCTAATGAGAGAAAAGTTTGAAGAAGGGGTAGATAGTGTAAGACTGCATAAATTACTTATAGAAAATTAAAAGGAATGTCATGCCTAACAGTAAAGATGGACAAAGAAAATTTTGAACAATATGAAGAACAAAGGTACAAGTATCGAAAGAAGTTATATTCATTTTGGTAGAGAAAGTGACTCCAGACTTAATTGGATGAGTTAAATTACATGAAGCATTTGAATATGGGTTGTCAAAAAGGGAAGATATAGAAGCTACTGTAAAAGGTTAGAATAAAATCTTTAGCATTGATGCAAAATTCGGCAGAAAGATAGAAAATGAAAAATCTAAAGGTCAAGTAAGATAGGAAATTAAAGGAAAGCGAGCTTATTGTGTGTGATAATAAAAAAATATATTCTTCATTTAGTCTCACCTTTTAATAATAATATTATCAATTATAATAATAATTATAATTATATTAATATAAATAATAATAAAAATTTAAAATACAAATGCGTTATTAAAAATTATAAATATTCAAGTTTTGTTTAAATATTTTCACTTAAAATAAAATCTGTCAACTTTTTTATTTTCAAAATATATCAATAACTTTCGAATATCATTTCAATTCATCGAAAATGTTTCACATCAAAATTCAATAGTTGAAATTGCTACTTTTTTACATGCCATTTTGCAACATTCATTTCAGTCTGGAACAAAACTGAATCAGTTTAAATTCGTAGAGGTATCAAATGATTTTGTAAAAAAATCTTGGAAAATGCAAATATCAAATCGCATTTTAAATTACAGATTTTAGCAATCCGGCAAAACATTTGTAACAACAGTAAACCTTTTTGTCGAACCATTATCAACAACACCTTCATAATATTCCATCACAATTACTATTTATTCTCAAAAGCTCCGATTTTATGAGAAATTCTCAACACGATCTCAAGTTGGTTATGAATCGAATCAACCTTATGAATCTGATCAATATCAATTGAATACAATCGAAATTGTTGTCCTATAAAAAAATATAGGATGGTTTAGTTTGGGTAAAATCAGAGAAAAATCAATAAATTTATTAACAAATTAAAATTTTCATCCTGGATTGAATTCAAAATTAATGCTACTCAGAATAAGCTCAAAATTAACCAAAGAGCTTGTTAAGTTTGTTTTTTGTGAGTAGCCTCCACATTCATTCCAAATTTAGTGTTCAATAAACAAGTAAATCATATTTGATTGATAAAAAAAGAATAAATTTAGAGTAAGCTTTGAATGTGAAAAACAGGTGTCAAGAAATTTTAAAATGGGCGACCGAATAAACTATACAAAAGTCAGAAAAAGAGTTGAATTATTTTTAAAATAATTTTAATGTTAAATTAGAATTGTTGACAAGTCGAAATCCTTTTTATTCTGCATCACAGTAAATTTGTTATTTTTTTCATGTCTCACACCAATTCTTTCTTTTCAATTGCAGCCTGCAATAATTCTTATTTTAAATAATTAGTTATCATAAAATTGAATTTAAAAATATTTTTCAAAGCACTTTTGGGACAAGCAGTTTGCGAGACGCTTGTATAAACATATAAATGTTTTTTAAAAAATATTCATGAAAGGTACTTGACCATTACCATAATTAATTCAATTATAATAATAAATATATATATATATATATATTATAACATACCGGTATTGAATTGCAAGTTCCATGACCAGAATAAAATCAGGAAAAAATGGCTCATTTGAAACTTGTCAATACATTTATTTAATAATAATGGATTTGAATTAATTTTAAGTATAGCAAGATTTTTTAATTTATTATATACTGTATCAAATTCCAGTAATGATTCGAGACTTCGGTCTAGAAGAGGCCCGCAAAGTTAATGCCATTATGAAATTCCCATATTTGCCTCTGAAAAAAGGCTAGAAAGATACTAAACATATTGTATTAGAAATATAAAATGTAATATTTTCTTGGTTTCAAAAATAAAGAAAATTGTTTGAAATTGAATTTATTTCTTATACAAGAATATTTTTGTCCTTGTTTTTGTAATATAAGTTAAATTATTTTAATATCGTAATTAATAAACACTATATTGTTTTAATAGGTAATTCGAATCAAATTGAAAGATTTTAAATTGAAAGAATTAATTTAATAAACTTTATTTTTTAGTTGTTTTGATGGAAAACTACAAGTTATATTGATTCAGCTTTTCGGAATGTGCAGTTGAAGGATGAAGCAAATATCGGAGAATTCATAAAGAAAGTGCAAATTAACTGCAGGGCTGTTTGCAAAGTGTATAGGGGAGCAGAAAGCTTGCAATTTTAAGGATGGTTCTGACTGGGAATGAATGTTCAACATTTGACATGTTAGATGAGATTTTACGAGGTAATTGTTCATTAAAAAGATGTGCTCTCAACCTTTAATGGCAATAGCCAAAATAAAGAAAGTGCTTTGGAAATTTAATAAAAATTTTAACTTGCGCATAGGAAATCTCAACTTTGATGGAATTCGCTGGGACAACTGTTTTGGAATCTTTTTTCCATGAACACAGGCATCAGTAAAGCTATGGATGCATACGTAGACGATAAAATTGTAAATACGAGACTCGTCTCAGTGGAATCTATTCTGAGACACCTGCAAGCTTTTGAGTTGACCTCGAAGGATCCAAAATTTATTAATCGTTATGATAATAGTTCTGATGCAGATAAACTTTCGTGATTTTCATGTATATCAGAATTAGATGAAACTCATGTATCATTTTGAAGACACTTTGAAAAGCATTCGAAAAGTACCCTAATTTTGATAGATAGCCCGCACAAATAAAACTCGTAATATTTGTTTAAATCTATTAAAGGGTTGTTTACTTATATATTTAAATTCAAAAGTTTTTCCATGACATGAAAAATCAATAAATTGTGTTTGAATTGAAATTAAATTATATTTTTCAAATATCTTATTTATTCATCTAAATGTCAAAAACAAGAAAGTCGTACACTTGGGATAAAAAAAACTCGAGATCATAGAATATGCAGAAAAAAATGGGAAAAGACTTGCGGCAAAGGTCTTCGAAACCGATGAGAAAAATCAGGTAAAACTAGACGCGCGTCTTATAGTCAAACCTGTCAATGGATAGTCGAGAGTTTGAACGAAATATCTGTTGATTCGATCAAAAATGGTTTCAAGAAGTCAACAATCTGTGACTATCCTACAGAAGAATTCGATGACGAGTTGACTGAAATTGAATCTGGTTTAGAAGTACCTGAAAACTTGAATTTAAAACGTAAGCGTGAAAAACAATTAAATTTGATGCTTGAATTTAAAGTTAGGTGGAATAGCATAGTGGTTATTTTTAGTAAGATTCATCAATCTTTACGACAATATTAAAAAAGCTTTATGAGATTTAAATTGCACAAATGATTAGGGTTTGCAAACCGGTTAAAACTGGGTTTTCCAATAAAAATCAATAACCGAAAACCCGGTTTTTCATGAAAAATAACCGGTTAATTTTTTTAAACCATTTAAAAATTTAACATAAATTATACAGATGACAAACTAATGTCCAAATCTATAATTTTTATTGGAATGTCAGGGTAATTTTATATTGGAAATTATAACGTTTATTATACGCATTTTTTTAATTGATAAACGGTAGATGAATCATCAAAAGAGTTTCGCTTGGAAACATTTCACGGATATTCAAAATGAAAAAGCAAAGTGCAATCTTGGTAAATGACATGGGTACGCAAAAGTGGAACAACATCGGATTTGTTAAGTCATTTAAAACTAAAGGCAGGATCGTCAAAAAAAAACTGTCCTCAGTCTAATATATTGCAGTTCGTACGACGAACAAGCTTGGAAGGAATTGTATCAAGATCAGCTACTTTAGATGGTTTGTCTATAAGACAAATTACAAGATCCATCTGTATTCTGGAATTAATAAATGCTAGAGGTTATGAGTGCCCCAACTCCAAAAATACTGTAATGAGATTGATTTTAAATTTTAATTCGAAGTCGTCTTGGTGATAAGTCGATAATGCTTTAGTATTTCGAAAATACTATTTTCTTTCGAAATAAGATTAAACTTTTTCATTAAATTCTTTTACTTAGCTATAGTTGTACTATTTTAATAAATTGCACCTGGTTTTGTTAATTTTTGAAATATGTAAATAAACTTTTGTAATTAAAAATAAAAACTATGAAAAAATCGTTAATTAATGACGTTTTATGGCAAAGCAATACAATAAGGGTAATTTTAGTACAAATGTAAATGTTTTTAAAAAGCGGGTGTTAAAAGAAACACGGTTTTTTCCAAACGCTATATATGACTTTAACAACGATTTTATGATAAAGAATCGTGAATTTGTGGATGAATGTTATTGGTGTACCTACTTCAACTACTACTACTATGAATATTGAGTAAATAAATGTTGTTGTTAGAAGGGACTGGTAAGATGACATTAACATCTATGAAGAGCAAACGAGTGTTTTCTACTTTGTCAAGTTTTAGTTTAAAAAACGATGAAATTTCTGTTCAATGGAAGTTCTGCTTACCAAAAATGGCCCATGCCTGTATTCGACGTACATTTCCAATAAAGAAAGATATAATTCGAACTCATTTAAAGTTTGAGAATAAGTTGAGAACATTTCGTCCACAATACTTCTAATCATTGGCTTTACCAGGTAAAACTACAATCACAAATGCCAGCTATCCTGATGGAGACTTTGAAGGAAACAAGCACAATGAATTAAAGAAAGCACTAGAAAATCCCCTGCGAAAAACAATCTTAACTCTTAGGTGGATACCAAACCTAAAGAAGCCAAGAAAGGGCGATATTTATCACCAATATCAAATGCTTCTTCGAAGACAGTAGCTCAGTAAACACTCAGGAGAAAAAATACACCGAAATTACCGAGAACTAGCAAAGTAAATCAAGGATCATATCATAATTAAAACAAACGTTGAAAGATTTGTTGTTTGCTCTCTGGGAATATAGGATAAGAGGAATGGGAAGCTACTGAAAAACATTGGCTTCAAATTCAAAGAATACTCCACCACCAAAGAAAAACTGTTTGAAAGGGTGATACCAGGGTTCAAGGAAACCCTTTAAACACAAAAGAGATTTATACACCTAGAAATCGCACTAGCATCCAAAATATGGCATATCAGAAAACAAGTAGACAAAACACAGATATACCTGTGGTTTTATTGAAACATCGGAGGAGGTTTTTATTTTGTTTGAATTATTAAATATTTTGCATTTTCACTTATAAAAATTAAATTTGTATCCTATCAAATGTGAGAAATGAATTAAATTTAAATTAATAAAAAACTGTGAAATTAGCAAAATTAACAAACTACTTAAAGAATTATTATTATATTAGGCAAATAGATGAAAGTATTAAAAATATTGAATAAACATGTGAGATTTTTCACAAAAGTAAAATATTCACTAGTAAAATAAAAGAATTTATTTATACAAAAATATTTATAAAGAAATAAATAATATGGCAAATATAAATAAAATGATAAAAACAAGTAGAACGAAAAATCTAATAATATAAACAATGAAAATAATCTTACAAATATATAAATAATATAAAAAAATAATTAAAGGTAAAGAAATAAGATTAAGAAAATATATTTAATCTATCAGAATATTTAAACAGCTTTGTATTCAAGTTTTGACTCTAGTTTTTTACTATCTCCTACTTTTCTAACGGCTTTCACAAAATCTTCGTTTATAACGTACATTCTTTCAGCTCTCATTGCAAACATACCTGCTTCTGTGCAGACGTTTCTCAAATCGGCTCCGTTAAATCCTTCTGACATCTTCATTATAAAATCAAAATCTCCATGTTTTGATAATTTTGAGCTGTGAATATTGAGAATGTCTAATCTTGCAACTTCATTTTGGAGTGAGATTTCAATTTTCCTATCAATTCTTCCCGGTCGAATAAGAGCTGGGTCGAGAATATCTGGTCGGTTGGTTGCCATTATAATTTTAACTTTACCGAGAGTATCAAATCCATCCATTTGATTCAAAAGTTCCATCAAGGTTCTTTGAATTTCTCTGTCAGAACTATTTCCGTCAGTAAATCGTCTTCCACCGATTCTATGGGATCGGTTCCACCAGCATCTTATGATCTACTTGGTAAGATTGGAGTTCCTTTTGAAAAGTCGCTGGTTTGGTAAAACATGCGCAATGAGTAACATCGCAAATCCTTCAAGAAAATGGCATTATCATGTCACTGGCATTCTAAAAAGCCAATAAATTGATTTTATATTTCATTAAAAATTATTTTTATAATATTAAATTAATGTTTTATTATGAATAATTTCAAATTCAAAATAAAACAATAGAAAGGTTTTATTTTGTTTTTAAAATATTATATTTAAAATAAAATGAAAAACAAAACTATTTCAAATGATGCTCTTTCAGCTGGAGAAACATTTCGATTTTCAGCAATCGAGTTGTAAAAGATTGATGGATCTTCTCAAATTTCAAATTGTCTCCTCTGAAGCAATTATGACTTTATTTCAAATATCTGTCAATCTGCACTTTATGTCAAACCCTCGAATATGACTTATAGCGCAAAGCCGGATCAAATAACCGATGAAAATCAGTAAAGCCAGAGAAATTTCGAGGAGTGGAACTTTTTACGTATTGAGACAAATCTTTTCTCAAAATTAAATGATAATAAACCGAAAATTTTATCTCGAACGTTCAACCTCCTCGATTGGCTGATTCGAAGCAGAATCATTTCAATTAATATGAATCAAGAACTTGTTGTATTAATAAAATTTTAAATAGTACTAGTGAGTAATTTTGTTAAGTCTACGACTTAGTCCTAGAATTAGTTGTAATCGTAGTTGTAGGCGTATTAGGCGATGATGGACGCTGATGGGTTTTGATGGGTATGGATCGGTGCGGATCGGTTATATATGTGTGTGTATGTGAACGGTTTAAGAACGGAAGATTCTAGAAAGTAGGTGTGTGGAAGTTAGTAGGTGTGTTGAAGGTTCTAGAAGGTGTGTTGGGTACTGACTGACCAGTGGGCACGTGACATAATAAGGGTTAGGTAATAAGTGTCTCCGGGTAGTGACTGACCAGTGGTCACGTGACATAATCGTGAGGTTAGTGGACAGAGGTCAATGTCTAGGTAGTAACAGCGTGGACAGAGGTCAGATATTATGTAAGCCAAGAGGGGTTGTATCTGACGGGCTCACATCCTACTACTGATATGGCTTGGGATAAAGTAACTCCGGCTACTATAAAGAACTGTTTCAAAACATCTCGATACAAAAGACCGCTACAAAAACACGTCTGTTGATGTTTTGTTAAGAATGTAAAAGTTTATGATCCATTGAACGCTAAACAATTTTATGAACTTGGTTATACAGAAAACGATGAAAAACTTCAAGAAACAGATGATAGAATCAGAGAAGGCCACAACTAATGAACAACAGATTGTTATTGAATCAGATTCTTCTATCGATCAAATGAAAAGACTACAGATAGTAACTAATGACGTTTTGAATATGTACTAAAAATAATTGAAAAGCATACTCTTGAGGTATGCTTGAAACCGGCAATTTATGATTTACAGAAGCCATTTTAAAATTCAAATTAGAAGATCGAAAAAGAAGGATAAAACAAAATGGCCTACTTTTTTATTTCTTCAAATTAAACAAATCTGATTAAAATTAATTTTATTATCGATTTTTTTTCTGAAAAAACTATTTTTTACAAAAATTTATGGTTTTCAAATAACAAAATTTTTATAGACTTACTTTTTAAAGTTAGGACAAAGACACTTATAGAATCAAATTTTTATACAGATATTCTTAACATTGCCAAATTCTTTAGATTGCCCCAAAGTTTCAGAAAACCAAATGTGGCAAAAATTAGAATTTTTACTGTATTAATATTGATTCAGCTCACTTCTTAACATTATACACACCTACATTATATCATCATACATCGAGGTCAAAGTTTCAGTCAATTATGATTTTATCAGTCATAATTCACACTGTTTCGGTTGAACTAATAGGAGATAAACAATCAAGAACGGGTAAAAACGATCAGCCTCACATTCAAAGTCTAAGATACGGAAATAGATGTAGCTAATTATGACAACAATACATAAAGTACAACAGGTAACATAATCAGAATCGGTCAAGTAAATCAATGTTATTTTCACGTTCGTTTTTTTCAAAATGCTCAGAAATCCCTTCTTGCTTGTCAATTCCAAACTGTGCTAGGTCTTTTCATTAAAAATATGCTATTATATACGAATTATTTATAAATATTTATTATTTTATAAAAATGATAAATAAATGATAAATATTGTGATGGTTTAGAATTTTTCGAAATCTTAAAACATGTTGTAAAAATGTATGAAACGCCAAATACATTGAAGAGAGAAATAGTAAATACAAATTATTTTTGAAAAATTAAATTTTTAAAATAATTGTGTATTAATAATTTGATATCAGTTTATCATAAAAAAATATTATAGATTGTTGCTATAATCAATAGTATTATCAATTAAACATTGTTAATATTTTTCGAGACGCTTTGAAGAGAATAAATCCTTTTCGGTCACAAAGTAGTTTGGATTCATGTTTTGTAGCAACGAAAAAAGAAATGTCTGCTGAAACACCTACAACTAATCATACTACTACTATTGTGGTTACTATTGGAACTACTGAACTCAAAACCACAACAGCGACAACATTGGCAAGTAATAGTATTGCTACTCAACATGTTGAACAAGAAAAACAGACAAGAGACAGCGAAAAACAGAATAGGAATGACAGCTCAATAGACATAATTGTGCTTTTTTCCGAAAATGGAAATGTTTTAACTGTGCCTGAACCTGTGACCACTGGAAATAGTCGAATATATTCAAGTCAGATTTCAAATGCAGGATTTAAAATTTTTTTGAACAATTATTGGTGATTAACTATAAAAACCTGTTAATATAGACATAAAAACCTTCAGCTCATTCAGTTCACCAAAATAAAAAAATCAGGAAAAGAGATATCTTAATCATTCTCATCTGGAAAAGTAAGAATATTTAGTGTATTAAGATAGTAAAAAGGGACTTTACTTCAAATATTGTGCATGATATTCATACCATTTGACTGCAGGATGTCTCAAACAAGTAACACTTCAGAGACTAGTTAAACAACCATTACAGGTGTTTGTTAAACTGTTTGGCAAAGATGGGGATCTAACAATGTACAAAAAAGCAATATATCACAAGGAAAGTGTTGCACCAGAAATGTATTTTTTTAAAAACTACAATGAACCATCAATTGAAATTGTAAACAGCGTAAATTCTTAACGCCTTAAACATGTTTTAGAAAATCGTCAACGCTTGATACATATTGTTAAAACAGTTATATTTTTAGGAAGGCCACAGGGATGACGGCAGCTTATTACTACTTAATGTACACAGAGATATTCCAGTAAATGTTGAAAACTTGATCGATAGATTTGAGAAGTCAAGAAATCGGAAAAAGAGATTTTGTGTTATAAATTGTTAATATAATCAACAAATCAAGGTTTTAAATACGTTATTAGTCTAACAACTACACTCTCTAGTCTCCATCAAATAAGTAAAAGCCACCCAAAATTTTAAATAATCTAAGAGGGCGTTGATCGCCCCTATGGATTCGCCACTGTCTATATTGAACATCTTTGTTCAAAGAGATTAACTGATATTGGTGAGAACAAAAATCATGAGTAGAACTGTTAAAATATATCGTAAAACGTATGTTACAGTAACACTTTTTAATAATGAAATCAATGCCATATTTATTTAATTATTTGGAATAAAATTATTGAATATTTATATTATAATTAATTATTCGAATCAAAATTCAGTCTAAACAAAATGGCTTTTTTAATACTTAGAAAATACTCGCTTACCAAGAGTTGGAAATTTCGGGAAATTTCAAGTGAATTTAATTGAAAAATCCATATTATTGCAGGGGACACTGATTCATTCTTTATGGGAAAATTTTATATATGTAAGAATAGTATTCACGTTCTTGATGTGTAACTGCCATAAGTTCTGGAATTTCCCTTTTGTTTCCTAATCATTCACATGTTAGTAAGGAGCTGAATTAAATACTGAAATAATTTTTACTAATTATTATTACTAACTATTATTATTATGTCATCGCTCTATTTAAACAAATATTTAAACAAAATTTAAAAATATTTAAAATTTAAGATTTTTAAAAAAAAATTTTATATTTGAAAATTCAATTTATACAACTTTGCAAAATAGAAATGATTTACGATTTCTAATTAAAGTCATAAGATCATTATTAAATTTATTTTCCGATCAATTTAACTTAGTGTAACTTTTGCTTGTTTTAAAATCTTTATCCTTTTTAAATTCATTTAATTCTATTTATTATGTCAATTATTGACATTCTAATTATAGTTTGCATTTTATCTGAATATTTATTAACCTAATTTTCAATATAAATATTTAAGAACTCATTCTAAAAATATTGATATATTATAAATTACAATTAACTTTATAAAAATCAATAATTTAAAATTAAAATCTAAATTAGAATAAGTTTATTCAAAAAACACAATCATGAAAAATAGTAAAAATATAATTTTAATCTTTAGATATAGAAAATCTAAATAAATATTTTTATTACAATTTGTATTACGAAAACTTAAAGTTTTAATATTTTTAATTTAAATAAAAATTGTACAAAAAAGTCGTTCGCACTTTTTTATTAAAATACATGCAAATAATATAACATAAACTTTAGTATTGGATTTACTAATTTCTATAAATTATTCTTCATAACTTTTAACATTTACAATTTTACAGTTTTTGTTCTTTGATATATTTTAAAATTTAAAACAATTAAAACTTTTAAAATTTAAAATATATATTATTTAAAAAAATTGAAATATTTAAAATGTAAAATTAGTGATATATGTGTAGAATATGTTATGTAGAATAATAAGACGATCAAAAATTACCATATAACTATAATCGTGTGAACTTTTGATAAAAAGTTACAATGGGTCAAAACCTTCGACTACTCTAGATTTCAGAAAATTGTGAAGAAATTAAAAATTTTGAAAGTTAATATTTTTGTAAATCAGTGGAGATCGTTCAATTTATTTCATTTGCATAGGCGCAAATTTCATGAAATTTATAAATAACATAAAAAATTACATTAAACATTTGCATGTTAAATTTTTAAATAATAAGTTGTATGAAATGTTTTAAAAAACACATACATACTTTTGTTTGTATGGGATTTACAAAGAACACATACATCAAACTCTCTCACCTATATGTGTGTGTATTTCTATACTTATTAAGTGTTACATTATTATTGTTATTAATATGATTATTATGATCATTATTATTATTATTTTTAATATTATTATTATTTCGTTTATTATATAAAACAATGACTAAATAAAATTATTATTAATAAAACTTGTTAATACTAAAAACAAATCAAAAAACAAAACAAAGTCAAACTAAAAACAAAAAGATGTAACACAAAACATTTATTGTCTTAAAACTTGTTAATTCTAAAAACAAATCAAAAATAAAACAAAGTCAAACAAAGAACAAAAAGATGTAATACAAAACATTTATTGTCTTAAATGTTGAAGCTTACAAAAATTCCTTACGGATTTGACTAGGAACCATTCTAAGTACCGTTGGTACCGAAAATTGCAACAGCTGCAATCCAGAATACATGGGTATTCTGTTTCCATTTCCGTCTCTAATTTGTTTATTTTGTTGTCCCATAGAGCCTGATTGATCAGTTCCGAAATCCATATTCTCGTCTCATTAAATTTGAGCTCTGGAATCATTGTTTCTGGCTTGTCCTTTATTATTGCAATGAGTTGAGGATAATAATACTGTAATCTTCCAATTACCAGGGTTTCATATTCTTCTAAATAAAAACTATGTTTGTGTGTAAATTACTGAAATCTAAGTTATTTCAAACAAAATTCAACAAGATTTATTGGCATAAGGGTGCAGATAAAGAACATGGATTAACTCAAGATAATTTCTGTAAATTGAAAAACATGAAAATAGTAAAGGGTTTTGATAAAAACTAGTCAAGTCGTTTAAGGAAAAGTCGACATGTTGGTGTTACTGTGATTTTTATTACTCAAAATCTATTTCATCAGTGTGGTGCACATCGAACAAGGAATTTAAATGTTCAATATTTAGTTATTTTCAAGGATCCTAGAGATGCAACAGTTATTGATTTTCTTGCTCGACAAGCATGCCCTAATAATCGTAATTTGCTCATCAGTGTATTTCAAGATGCAACAAAATCACCACATGGATATATATTTCTTGATTTCACACAACAATGCAATGATGAATTACTGGTTAAACAGATATTTTCAATAAAGAAGGTTCCATGGTTTATAAACAAAGTTGGAAACATTAACATGTAAAAATGTTTATGAAATCCAGGCTTAAAAAAGATTTAGAAGAAAAAAACTTTAAAAAAAACTTAGATAAACTATTAAAAAGAAAATAAAGACTGAAAAAGTTCCACCAAAAACCAGTTATGTACCATCTAAAAAACTAATAACCGAGAATTACCCTGCAATGAATCTAATTTCAAAAAACCCTAAACCTATTAAAAGGAGTACGAAAAAGAACAGAGTTCATAAAAATCAAAGGAGTTTCCCGTATTTTAATGCATTGTTAAAGGTTTCGAGTATGAAAAGAATGTCTATTTTACAATCATTTACAAATTTTGTTGTCGATGATTTACTCAAAATTCTACTAAAAGTAGTCAGAGGTAAAATTAAAATCAGTAAATCTAAAGAACTAGTTTTGAATAAACATCGAAAACCTTTGTTATCGCTAGTAAATAATAAAAACCGTAAGCAAATGAGAAAAATCATATATAAACAACAAGGCCGTTTTATCGGCGCCATATTACCATTAGCAATATCATTATTAGGTAGATTACAATAAACGATGGGGCAATCATTACCTAATGTCAAATTAAAATTTAAATCATCTTGTTGTAATGGAGAAGATTTGGACGAATCCAGAAGATGAAGCAGGTTTCGGTGGAGTGGCAAAGTTAAAGAAAAGAGTCCCAAATTCGAAAAAGGAAACGCAAAAGTGGTTGTCAGACAAGCTTGAGTACAGTTTAAACAAACCAATGCGAAAAAGATTTCCAACGAGAGCTTATAAGACATTCAGTATTAATGATTTATGGCAAATGGATATGATGGATATGATACCGTATTCGAAGATTAACAAGGGTTATAAATATATTTTAAAATGTATCGATGTTTTCAGTCGTTTTGCTCGAGGTATACCAACAAAGACAAAATCTGCAGAGGAAATATCTAAAGTAATTAATATTTTATTTAAAAATGGACATCCAGACAATATGCAAACCGATTTAGGTATTATTATTATTACTATTATTATTATTATTATTATTATTATTATAGGCAAGGAATTTTACAATAGTAAAGTTAAGCATATCCTGGATCGTCTCAAAATAAATCATTATTCTGTACATTCTCAATACAAAGCCGCACATGTTGAAAGATTTAACCGGACATTGAGGGATAGATTGAAGAAATATTTCGTGCATCAAGGTAATAAAATATGGATAAATGTATTACCGAAAATACTTGTTAGTTATAATAATTCATCACATCGAGGTCTGAATGGTTTGATACCCGTAGATATCAGCTCGAAAACATTAGCTAAATCAGTACGATCTAAAACAGTTGCTATTACAAAACCAAAATATAAAGTTGGTGATCACGTTAGAATTAGTAAAATATCTGCTTCACATTTCATCAAACATTTCGATAGTAATTGTAGTGATGAGGTATTTCAAATTACTAAAATTAATACTAAACAGAGTCCTGTAATGCATGTCATTAAAGATAGTGATAACAATGTAATACAAGAGAAATTCTATGAACAGGAATTACAAGTTATTTCCAAACCTACAGTGTTCAGAATTCAGAAAATACTAAAAACTAAAAATGTGGGTAAGGATAAATAATACTATGTCAAATGACATGGATATCAAAAACCCTCATGAATATCATAAAAGGACCTAGTAAAATGAGTTTCTATACAATTTTACCGAGCAATAGTTGCCCACTAATCCATACGGAAAATCAGGCAAGTAAATTTATGGTTGATCTTCAAAATCCCATTTATTTACATGGAAATTTGGAAGTTGCTTTGCAAGACTTTACATTTGTGTACAATACATTCCCATTTTATAGTCATTGTAAAATCGGTTACAAGAGGAATGTTCGCAAAATCAGTACAGGTATTTTCTCAATCAATAATTTTGAACGATATTATCATATTTCGAATCAATTGTTAGATGAGCATTGCCAAATGTTTTACAGAGATGGATTAAATATTAGTTGTGATTTTTCTCCATTTACAATAATATTTGAAAATATTAATGAAGTCAAGCGAATGGGTAGTGATAAGCTTAACATTGTTGTTACTGGTAAGGAATACCTATTACGTTTCAATGCTTTTGAAGAAAACAGTGTAATGACAGAAGAAATCAAAATATCTGTATCATATATTAATGAGGTGGAAGATGCATTTACATTTACTAAAGATTTATATATTGAAACACTTGAAGAATTACATAAATATATTTCAATCAATTGTTTACATATATTTAAAACTATTGAATTTCTTAAAGACGGATTATGCAAATTCAGTTTGAATAATAACATTTGTGAAGTTACATTTGATAAAAAAGTGTTGCAGTTATGTTTCAAAAACAAGAACCAGCACCGGCACCTGCTCAAAAACGTAAAGAACATCATAAACATATAAACAAACGAATGAAATGACATGGAACTATATTTTATAAATGATTTGTGGTAAATCTGAATTGTGTTTATTTGATAGAACATCTCCCCAGGCGGTAATTGAAATGGGGGCCTTTGAAGACGTATTCTCGATGAATTCTATTATGGATAGTAAAACTGATATTAAATTTTATATTAATGGTTCCCAAACTGAATATTTAGATTTGAACGATACATTGTTAACTGTTCAGATCAAAGTTGTAGATAAAGATAGAAAACATTTGGGTGAACCTAGTGATGTAATACCAAATAATTTCTTGTTTCATACACTTTTTAAAGATTCAGTACTCGGATTTAATAATATCAAGATTGAGGGTGGAAACAGTACATATATTCACAAAGCTCTAATAGAAACTATTATAAATTACAATAGCGATACTAAAAATACATGTTTAACTCCTATGGATTATGGTAGTGATGACGATAGGAAAACGTGGATTAAGGGTTCGAAATTACCTACCATGTGCTCATCATTACAACTAGATTTTATGGATCAACCGAAATATTTACTCTAGGTGTTAATGTACACATTAGATTGAAAAGATCAGAGTCGGTATTATCACTAACAAGTGCTACCACATCACCAATTCTTCAATTAGTTGATGCAAAATTATTGGTGAGAGGAGTTTGTGTTGAACCATCTGTATTAGCCGGTAGTCAACTGGGTCTTAATTCTAAGCATTCAATATATCCATTGAAAACAAAGGAAATTTTTTCAATTTGCTATTGCTAGAGGTGCCGCTTCTTTCTATAAGGAATAAATATTTGGAGATAGAAGAATGCCCAACTTTATATTGGTAACATTTCAAAGTGAATCTCAATATAATGGATCATACTTAACATCGAGCTCAATTTTCAAAGATTTTGGAGTAACATAGCTAACTTTATCGAAAAATAGTGATTATAGAGAAACCTATACTCAAGATTTCTATAATGATAATTATTGTGCTACATATATGCAGAGTATAGTGAGAAATATGGGTTATTTAGATAAAAACCTTAATTGTGTTATAACTCTTGATGATTTTAAAATCAAATATCCATTCTTTACATTTGTTTTGGCACCCGATTTTGATTTAAATCAGAGTCAATTACCTCAAAATGGAAATTTACGATTAGATATAAAGTTTGCTAAAGCTACGATTGAACCGGTACATGTTGTAATATATGGAGTATTTGAAAATGAGGTTCAAATAACTGCAAACAGAACAGTGTTGGTTTGAACGAACATTGTTGGTTTGAATGGTATAAATGTATAGATAATTTATGATAATTTGTCATGAAGTAAGTTTTTCATGTATTATTAATATTATTGATATAGTTCTGTTTAGGTCTATCGAATTGGAAAACAAATACAGTTTACAGCTCTCATTCAATTCGAAAAAGATAGGGAAATAAAAGATAATTTCTTTTCTCATAGCGCGAGTGTCTTCTCCGATAGTTTTCTTGCTGATGGGGTGAGTCGATTAAATGAAAAAATCGAAAAATTCACATATTTGGGAAGTTGGTGGCGCGTAGTTAAGATTCGTGAAATCGATTTTATTTTAACCACATATTATCCGATAAGTCGATTAGCTGGTCATAGTTTTATCCCTTACATCTTAATCTTTAGAAGGTAAAACGGCGATTGTATATGTTCAAAGCACAGATCATTCGTGTTTTATATAGTGTTTTAGCGATTTTAAAGCGTGATATAATTTTAAAGCATAAATTCTTACACTACTTTTATGGATGAATTAAATTACGATCCAATTACTGATTGTCCAATGAGAAATGAGACTCTGTAGCATCCCGAAATTTGAGAGAAACAATAGCGAGTTAAATTTGGCAATCAATGTTTTTGAATATAACACCACCTCTTCTAAGCAATTGAATAATATTGATTACGTACCTCACCATCCTCACATCGTCCTAATTCATCGAACAAAGGTTATCGGCGGTAACCCAATTAATATTTTTTTATTACAGGACGGTGATAATTATCATTATACCGCCTTTTTTAATTTGAATAAACTCATGAATTGCCATTCTAGTAGTGAATGTGACACCAGAATTCGCGTAAAATGGTGTCCCCATTGTTTAAATGGTTTTTGTTATGATAAAACATTTAAGGCATATGTTGATTTGTGTGCTAAAAATTAAATAGGAACAACCCTATACACGCTCCCTGAAAATATAACCTGATATTTAAAAAATACTCTAAAATGATTACCCCACCATTCGTAATTTATGCGGATTTCTAGGCTGTTTTTCCTAAGGATGTAAAACATCACCAAATTTACATGCCGATATCAGCAGGCCCGTTTATTAATCAATAATTATACAAACACAACTCAATATTTCAATTTTATAGGCTTAGAATGTGTTTTGGAATTTTTAAAGAAAGTAGAGGAAATTTCTGTCACAATTGTCCTACCGTATTATGAAAATCATGGTAAATATCTATGAATAATCTTACTTCTAATGAGGAACAGCAGTTCAGTGCATGTAGAACTTGCTGTCTTTGTAAAAATTTAATTAGAAATAAGGTTAAGGACCATGATCATTTTACAGGTCAGTATCTTAGTGCTGCCTGTCATAACTGTAATATTAATAGGAAAATAAGTAAGCAGTTACCCATTGTCTTTCATAATTTGAGAGGGTATGACCATCACATTTTAAAGTATGGTTTGAATGAATTTCCATCTTGGAAATAAATTATCATTCCTACCACCACTGAGAAATTCATCTCGTTAATTGTAAATATAAAGAAATTGGCTGTTAGATTTATAGATAGTATGCAATTTGTAAATTGCTCTTTAGCTAAGGCTGTAAAAACTCTAACTGATCTACCTCTAACTTGTTCTGCTTTTGATGGTCTTATTGTTAAGGCAAAGGGTATTTTTCCTTATGATTTTGCAATATCACTAGAGGTCCTTGAATCAACTAACGAACTACCTCCAAAATGGGATTCTGTATCGGATGATGAATACGCTACCGCCCAACTAATTTGGACACAGCAAAATTGCACTACAATGTTAGACTATATGTTAACTTACCTAAAATTAGACGTATTTCTCCTTGCAGACTATTTTCAGCAATTTCGCTCAAAGGCTATTGCTTACAATGGTTTAGAACCTCTGAAGTTTTATGGAATTCCTGGTATGTCATGGGCGTCCGCTCTCGTGACATTAAAGGAACCCATAGAACTTCTGCAGGACATGGAAATGTTTAATTTCTATGAGGGTGGAATACCGGGTGGGTTAACATTTGTTAACAAACATTATGGTGCAAGTTCTGAAGATACAGAACTCTTGTATATTGATATTAATAATTTATATGGTTAAGCACTTAGCCAAAACCTTCCGTATGGTGATTTTTTTGGGTGCATGATCATAATATGATAATCTGAATGATGTGCTGAGTGAATGTGTGAATGCGAATATTGAATTCCTTCCGTATGGTTATACAATGGAAGTTGACATCAATATCCCTGAGCGTGTGCATCAGTATTTGAATGACTTTCCGCTTGCTCCGGAAAAAATGTGTCCGTCCAATTCAAAAGTTGAGAAGTTAATGCTCACGCATTACAGTAAGAAGAACCATGTTCTTCATTGGAGACTTCTCAAGATGTATATAGAATTGGGTGCGGAAGTTGAGTGTATTCATAGAGCAATTAAATTTAAGCAAGCACCTATTTTTAAAGATTATATTCAGAGAAATACTGATTTACGCTCAAACTCAAAGTGCGAGCTTCATAGAGATTTATACAAATTATTTAATAATAGCTTATATGGGAAGTCCGTTGAGAATTTGAAAAAACGGATGAATTTGAGGCTATGCAATTCAATTGAAAAGATGATTGTATATGCTTCAAAACCGACTTTCAAAAAGTCCATTAAAATATTGGATGATTTGATTGCTGCTCATCTGAACAAAGACTCTATATGTTTAGATAGGCCTAGCTACATCGGCCAATCAGTGCTAGACCTGTCTAAGCTGCGGATGTACCACCAATTACAATATAATGAATAGGCAAAATATAGATTAGAATTTGACTGTGATATTAATATCGTTGCCGGCGACACTGATTCGTTTTTCCTCGAGGTTAAGCACTGTAAGCTTGACATTCTTTTGCCGGCAATGATAAGAGGCAACCTTTTAAATACCTCAAATTACGACCCGGCACATCCCTTATACTCGAGGAAACTAGATTTAGTGATAGGAAAATTTAAAGACGAAAGTAAAGGTCTCGGGTATAAGGAGTGGGTTTTCTTAAGACCCAAGTGCTATAGTTTATTAGGTAAATCCGACACAATGAGGGCTAAGGTGGTGAAGTTGTTGGTGACTGACATCAAACATCAATCGTATTTGGATTGCTACAATAAGAACGTAGTATTCACAGTGCCTCAAAGTAAGATAGTAACGCGGAACCACCAGCTGTATACTTTAAGAAATAATTAAATCGCTTTGAGTAATAGCAATGATAAGCGATTTTGGGTGCGGAAAAATACCAGTATCGCATTTGGGTATTATTTTAGGGTTGCTTCCATAGATAGTGAACAAGTAATAGATAATAGACAATATTTATTGGATGAGCCGCTTTTCGGTGTTTCGAGCCCCAGTTCTGACGATGCAACAGAATTCAGTGATAATGAAGATGATGATGGGCAGCTTTTCGGTGGCTTAAGTCCCAGTTTTAACGATGAGAACATTGATATTGACGACGTATTGTTGTCAGATTGATTTACATAAATATTTTTAAAAAAGCAGTTTTTTGTTAACTTTTTAATTTATTTATCTGGAAAACTTGTAATAGTTTTCATTTTTTATTATGAAAATTTGGTATAATTTTCATTTTTATAATATTATTATTATTATTTGCTATCGAGAAATAATTTATTATATTTTCATGACGAAGTCCCAGCGTGAAGAAACGCGAAATATAACTTGAAATGATTTGTTTTTTATATTTGTTTTATATTTGTAAATATATTTTGTGTGTATTTATTATTAGTAATACTTTGTTTTTATAATAAATAGTGATATTGTTGAGGTCTGTAAATTAAAATTAAAAATTTAAATAAAATTTAGGATAATAATTCAAATGGAAAGTAAGCGAAGAAAAAAGGCAAATAAAAGCGGGATCGTGCACAGAATTAATAGTAAAGGAAAGTGCGATGGAAACAGTATTAGAAAATGCAAAAAGCAATTACGAAAGGCGAGAATCCGGAAATCCGAGAAAAATCAATAAATGGAAAAATCATCGAAATCGAATGGGAAAAACGGGACAGTTATAGATTAGCTAATGGTCAACAAGATGACGGTTAGGGATTTATCAGAAAAGGGTTAGAAAGGGTTGAAAAACATTCAAATGTATGAAAACAGAAAACGTTAATTAATTAATTAATTGGCTAATGGAAAACCCGAGAGATGAAGGAAACCCGAGCTGGGTAAACAAGAAGAAAGGCAAACAAAAGGAAGATTTGGGCCCATTAGTTTGACACAATGATTAATGGGAAAAGAGTAAGGAGAAGATAGCGCGCGTAGGAAGACCGGTAGGGCCATTAATTATCTGGATTCGTTGGACCATTATGGATGACAGCCGAAGCAAACACGTAGGAGAAAATGTCAAACGAAAGATTGGCTCGGCAATAACCATTTGTCATCCTGATTTCGAGGAGTATATAAGCAAAGGGAAAATCAGAGAAAATCGGCATTCTGCCTCAGCTAGGGTTCGAAGAATCAGACAGTAGGAAAAGTGATAAACGAATTAGGGAAGTAGGGAAAAGAAGAAATAGAATTAAGAATACGGAAAGGCGAAAAGGGATCAAACCAAACAGAAACCGAGGAAAACGAGAGTCAACAGAACTAAAGGATCAAAAGGTGAATATTGTTTGTTTGCAAAGCATCAACGCCGAGCCGAGAATCGTATAAACTTTGATTGGTCATTGTAGCGTGATAATAAATTGTGAACCTGTTGTTTCAATATACGTTGGGTCGTTCATTGTTTTAATTTAAAGAACACCAGGAGTCAGAGAGAACCGACTTGAAATAATCCAAAACCCAACAATATTAATAATAATAAGTAATAATAATAATACTAAGTAATAATAATAATCATAATAATAATAAGTAATCATACTAATTAATCATATTAATAATCATATAAATAAAAATAATAATATTAATAATAATAACATTAATAATAATAACATTAATAATAATAATAATAAATATAATAATAAATATAAAAATAATAATAATAATAATAAAATTATTTTTTATAATAAAAGTTGTATGTAGTTGTTTTGTTTTTATTATATATTAATAATAATAATAATAATAATAATAATAATAATAATAATAATTATAATAATAATAATTATAATAATAATAATAATAATAATAATAATAAATTAACAACATTAATAGTTAAAACATTACTTATAAAAATAAGTAAGAGAATAAAAATAAAAATTAAAAATATTAATAATTAAAACACTACTTATTTTTATAAGTAGTATTTTAAATTTAAAATTTTTTAAAAATAATATGACCTTGAGAAATTTTGAATGACCTTGAGAAAAGGTATAATGAGTCATGGTCTTTGTTTAAATGACCTTGAGAAAATATTATGACTCACCCAATGACCTTGAATGAGTCATTGTCTTTGTCCTACAAAAGAGTTGTACTTTTTTTAAACTTAGAGAAAAAATTTTTTTGCCGGGTAGTATATGTCTTTGTCCAGCGGGCCACTGGGGTAGAGCGCCACAATCCCACTACTATTGTTGCTCTGTACTTATATCAATAAACCTATTTTCAGCACATAAGACTTTCCAACCTCCATTTGCATGTATCCAAGGTATTACTTTATCTTGTAATTTTGTAAGTATTCTCTCAAGTGTTCCATTTATATTCATTAGTATCCTCTTAAAAATATTATGTGCTTTATAAATAAGATACGTAATCGCTATTATGACTCTATTCTCATTGATTTCAGAGGTAAATAAAGTGTCCAAGACCTTGTTTTTATCAATTTCGTCATTATTATTTATTTAAGCTCGGTTTGTATAAATTTGATTCTTTCATATACGTGGTACGCGCATTAAGTCCTCGGACTTAACAAGAAATAATGAATAAAAGTTAATGAGATTTTATATTTAATATATTATGTATATATAGGTTAATAATATAACATTTGTTTTAATATTTCATTGTTTGTATTGTTTCAGCTCACGAATATTCAAAATTTCGTCAAGATTGCTATGAATCCAGTCGAGTACCGCAGCGTCATAAAGTTTTTGGTGCTACGCCAAACTGAGAGCTCCGAAATTTTCAGTCAACTCTCAGCAACTTACGGAACAACTGCGCCTTCCAAAACGACAGTCTACCACTGGATTGCTCAGTATCGTGGGGGACGACAAAGTGTTTTCGACGACGAAAGACCTGGATGAACCGTGGAAATTGACCATGAAAATATCGGAAAACGTTGCGAGATCATCGTTACTCACCTAGATCACCCCTCAGTCTTTACCTCCCAGAAAGCAAGAGGGAATCCTCAGAATGGCGATTCCCTGATGAAAGAGCACCTCGAAAAATGCGTGCTGGAACGTCCCATCGGCGTTGTCTCATGTTAACCATCCTTTGGGACAGCCGTGGTGTCATCAAATTCGACTTCGCTTAGAAAGTTGTGACAACCTACAGTGTGTATTATGTCGACTTGATTGCTGAAACCCGAAGACTTCGACGCAAACCCAGAGGCTCTCCACTGTGGCGGTTGCAGGACAATGCACCAGTCCACAAAAGGCTGTTTCCAAGCAGGTCATCGACGATGCCGGTTTCTCGATCGTGCCTCACCCGCCATACAGTCCAGACCTGACGCCGTCGGATTTTTGGATGTTCAGACATATGAAAAAGACGATGCGAGGCAAGATCTTTGAAACCCCCGACAGTGTCAAGGACAGTGTCGTGAAATTCCTCTCCAAATGTGACCAAATTTTCTTTAAAACGGCATTTTTGGAACTGCTGAAGCGCTGGGCAACGTGTGTGAACAACAATGGATCTTACATTGAGAAATGAGGGTATACATGTTGCTTATTTGTTGTGCAAAATATGAAGTTTCTGTGACTTACTTTTCATAGTTAGTCCGGGGACTTAATGCACGTATATTAATAATTAATAATAGAAATTCTCCATTGTCATGCAACTTAGGGTACATAATCTTAATTAAATCTATTATAACATTAGTATCGTTATCTTTCCTTGATGTTTATTTTGCTATATCTTTTAGTTTCTCAACAATTTTAGTATTCTTTGATTTTGGAAGTCTCTTCTTTTTTGAAAATGTTGTCATCATATCACCAATTGCTCCTCTAGGAACTTCTTCGTTATTTTCCTCATCCTAAACGATTTTAAAATTATCTCGTTAGTTATCCATTCGTCTAAAGTTATTTCTAAATCATTTTAAATTGACACTGTTACCATATTATTTTCGCATGAATTTATTTCATAATCCATTAAACAATCTTAATTTTGCATCTTTATCCCGTGAAAATATAATATTACTCCATAATTTATCCCTAATAATTTATGCCACTTAGCCTTTGCTATTTGTTTTCATTTTTTCTCTTTCGTACAGACATGTATCCTTTTTCTATGATCAATTATCCTAGATATATTTTCGTCATTCGTCTTAAAAGTAATTTCTAATGGTTTATGTAATCTCTCCTTTTTTCAAATATATTTGCTATAACATTTCAATATCTCTTTTAAATTGGTATTGAGTTCAAACAGATGAATTTCTTGTTGCTTCTTTGCTAAAAGTGGTATCACATTTTTCAGATTCTTAAGATTTGTCCCTTCTAATTGAATTTTATTTAATATTTTCAATACCTCGTTATCACCTATTAAATAATTTTTTAAAGATTCTTTCAATTCTTGTGTCAACATATTTTGCCTATCTATTTCTGCTAAAACTTATTCCTCTCTCTCTCTCTCTCTTTGTTGCTCCTATTCTTTATTATCCAATTTAACTTCATTCGTATAAGTTTTGAATGCATTTATAGATTCATCAATTTTATTTCTTTTAATCAGTCTCTGATAGGTGCCAGAAACCACCAGTTGCATAGTTTCCAAACAACTAAAGTTGCACTTACAAATAATGACTATAAAAAGATTTTGGTGGGAAAGAAAGAAAGTCTAGCATATGGTCATTATATGATAGTGAATAACATAAAATAACAGAATAATAATCAAACCGATCATCAAACTACTCATCGATCTGCTGCTAAAACCGTTTATCAAATTAGTCATCAAACTGATTATCAAAATGTTTATCAGAATTTTCATTGACATACTTGTGATTATCATTGTTGTGTCAATTTAATAAATGTAAATTTGATTTTAGTGATATTATTTATTGTTATATTTGTCATAAAGTATATAAATTTAATAACGATTATGTATGTGTTATGAATATTTTAAATACAAAATGTATAATAATAACAACAAAAATAAATAAAGAAAACAAAATGAATCACTAAATAAATAATAAATTTAAATAAAATTAAAAAAATAATAATTAAAAATAAATAATAAAGAATAATTAATTTAGAATAACAGTTATTAATAAAAAAAAATTTAAATAAAAAATTGAAAATAATTAATAATGTTACACGTTGCTAACTAAATATTTATTAAGTAGTAAATGGGATACTAAAAAAAAGCTAGATATGACACAAATCACTGCTACTGTAGATTCTCTATTTATAGTATCCATTAATAACACTGCAAAAATAATTTATTTCACGAAAATTCAAAAACTGTGCTTTTTCAACATTAGTAAAATTCACAGTATTCTTGAGGAGTTTTTCTTAACTGTAAAATATTAATATTTTCAGAAGGACAGATTTCATTCTTCAAAGATTTCATTCACATTAACATAATCAATTTATTATTTTAAATTTATAAAACATTTTACATTTAATGTGTTAATTTGAAAATATTATTTTAATAATATTTTACATAATTAATATTTACAATTAATATTTAAATTTTTAAATACATATTACTATAATGTTTTGTTGATATTTTTCTTTATTTGCTTTCGGTATAATCACAATTGATTAAATGAAACTGAAACAATAAAAATATGTTTACATTTTATTTGAAACCCATCATTTATACACCCTTTCGACTTCAACAATAATTAAAATAATTTTCAATCATAACTCATTTAATAAAACAACATATTGCCGCTTTCAAAGCATTTGATACGATTTTATCGCTCAGTCTGTCAATCTCAAAAGGGTTACCAAAGTTCTCATGGGCTTCTGAAAGAAAAATAAATGTTGACCTGCTTTCAGTATCGGAATGAATTTTCTCTGCAATTCAACATCAACAAATATATGTCAAAAATAATAACTGAAATGTAAACCTCTTATTTTACACGGCTGGGAACTCGTGGGCCTGAACTGAGCATTCGGAGAAGACAAATAAGTACCTGGTAAGTAATGGAATCTGGGATTTTTCTTTGATGCCTATATTTAAATGACAATAGGTTGTTTTAAAATTAACAAAAATACAACGGATAATAACTGTCGGCTGGCAGCAGGACAATTTTCCCATGGATTTATGTTAATATCTAAAAATAAAGGAAATAAAAATTTATCAGCAAAAAAATTATTAAAAATTATTTACTTAAACCGTCAGACTTAATTTTCACAGTGCGAAACATTTGAAGTTCATTTAATTTAATTTCAATAACTTTCTAATAAATATTAAATATTAAATATTTAATAAATAATACATAATAATAATAATAATAATAATAATAATAATAAAAATTAAAAAAAAAAAATAATAATAATAATAATAATAAAAATAATAATAATAATAATAATAATAATAATAATAATAATAATAATAATAATTGATGTAATAATTGATGAAACATATAATAACTCACTTGTTCTTTGGAATATTGTTTGTACATCGAAAGAATTTGATTTAAACAAAATAATTTTTTATCTAAAAACTATTTATACAAAAGATTAAGCAATTTAATATGATGTGTATAATTTTTCATTAAATTTGACAATTTCAATAGCTATTCAAGCTGATGGATTGAGAATTTAACAATAAACTTTTAATCAACCGCTTAGCACTGATTTAATTAATTTATTTTCTATTAAATTTCAACACATTATATTTACAAATCCAAAAGTAGAAAAATCTCACTGGAATTCTTGCCTTTCTAATCCGGATATAAATAATGCACGAATCTCGAATATTATAATGACAACAAATAAGGTATACGATGAAAGAAGCTACTAGATCAAGGGTTCATGAACTTGAAGACTAAAAACTTTTAAGTATTAGTGGTAAGGTTAAGGATTATATGGAAGCTCCACAATATGCAGCCGTTATGATCATGTAAGTTTTTTGAGGATTCTAGAACAATTTCCTTTTGGATTTGTAAGAAAAGTATCTAATAGAACTACATATTCTAATATATCGTTACAAATTATCAGTGCTTTAATCGTAAATTAGAAGTAGATATACGGTACACAGGCTGTAAGAATCAGAGAATATGCTATATAAATGATAGAGGAAGGGTTTATAAAATGACGAAAATATAACTTGAATTAAGAACGTTTATTTTTATTATTTTTGAAATATATTCCAAAAAGCATTGCAAGATGCATAGGAATAAATATCACTCGTAAATACCTTATATTGCTTATCTGATGCTGAACGGTGGATTAGTAATCAAGATCCTACATATTTTATTGGTTAGATATTTCTAAATTGCTGTCCACTAGTATTATTAAACAATAAATTTGATACATTTAAAATAAGCAAAGACACTCACAAATCAGTTATAATATTTTTAATCAAACTGAAAACATTCGAATCGCATTCACCTGTCGAACATAGTAAAGAGAATGAAGTTAATGACAGTTTTGATTTCTACTACACAAATTTTATATTTTTCGTGAAGTCTCTTTTCTGCCATCATTTCTAGCTTATCTGTATTAAATCATCTACAAATTCTTCATACTTCTGATTTTCCATACTGTACGTCATTAGTTTTTATTTTGATTGGATCTACAACAGAAATACGACTTTTCAGTCACTCTATTGTTCATTTCAAATTTCTTCTCTTAATGTACTCATTATCTTTGATTTGTTTGGGTTAGTTCTTAAAGAATTATAATAACCTCTTTTTACTTCTGTTAGAATCTCAACTGTAGTCACCTTTTTTACTTGCTTTAATACTTTTTATAAAGTTTTTGGTTTTAAGAATTATAATGCTCTTGTCATGTGCATATGAAGCTAACCTTTGATAAGAACAATTATCATTATCTCTTTTCAACTTTTCATAACTAATGCTACTTTTTCAGATTCTTTATATAAAATCTGCAATGCCCTGCCGGTATGTTGCATTATTTCACGGAATATATTCGCTAACTTTGATATTTAGGATTGGTTTTCTATTGTCTTTGAGTAAAATTTGATATTGCTCTTTCCTTCATTCTTGTTCTTTTTGCAACTCAATTCTTTTTAATATTATCGCCCACATATCTTAGGAGGATATCTACTTTATCATGTTAAGTAATTTTTTCGCCCTCATTGAAATGATCAAAATATTAAGATTGATCTTTATTTAACTTTCATTTTTTTGTATTTTACTATTTTCTATAAAATTTATTCTTTTTATTTTCTGTATTCTTGCTTCCATGAATTTTCAAACATATTCAAACTACAGATACCTCCAGAGGGAATCCCATGGATCTTAACAAAAAATTATAAACCTAATTAATAATTAACATTTCATTAATTTTTTGTAAAATTTAATTATAAGCTCAAATTTCACTCTAAACAAACTTTAAAACTTTTTAAGGAAATAACAATACTGCTATTTTTAAGTTTCATAAGTAAATCTAATTTTATTACAACTGCAATATATTCTTATTTTCTAAAACATTTGTTTAACTACATTAAAATAATAAATTTATGAATTGTAGTTAATGTTTTCATAGATAATAAAATAATACTTTATTTAAATCCTCCTTTTTAGTAAATTTAGAAGATATTTTTCATTTCAATGTTATTTTATTTTAGTTATTAAATGGAAAGTGACAAATTACAAGAAAAATTAAATAGAATTAAGTTAAAGACTTATCATATCCATGAAATTTATGAATTGCCTTACTTAGTCGAGGATATTAATGATATAAGAATAGTATATAGTTATATTTCATTATTTTATTACATAATTCAAGAATTCAGAACCACTATTATTATATGCACTTTTTCATTTACCTTCCAAAACCAAACTGTTTCACGCACTTTTGCAATGCGGTTGCGATATGTTTGCTTTAAATGATGTATAAGGAATTTCAATTTTATTAGTTTTATTTTCTATAATTAGGATGGGGTTTCAGCTTACTTTTTAACTCATATTGATGATTCATCAGAGATTCCAAATGAAACTAAAGATATATTCAAATTATATTATCCAGGTAATATTAAAATAAGTTAATTACATTTTACTTGAATGCGTTTTTATAAAACGATAACTATTTGTTCATGGTATATACATTTGTTTAGGAATATGGGCATCAGTCGATCAAGGTAACATTGAATTAGTGAGGAAATCAATCAATTTGTGGTGCAGAGTTGATGTAAAAAAGGTTGTTTATCTATTGAAATATTTATAACACGAAATTAAAAAATTTTGTCCAAAATTGTTATTGATAATACATAAAGCATTTGATATAATTTATTTTTCTAAATTTTGCATTTTATATTTAAAAAAGGATTTTTGTTTAAGGAGAAATGGATATGATTAATATCAAATGTAAATTTTGATTTCTAGGGATAAGGAGCATATTTCTATTAGAGGAGTTTTATCAAGAATTTGGAGCATTTCTGGATAGGAAGAAATTTGTAATATTAGGAGAATTTTCAGATATTAGGAGAATAACAATATATTAGAATTACCAAAAACTAGAAGTATTGCAAAGTGTTAGAAGAATTGTGAGATATTAGGAGAAATGTGAGATATTAGGAGAATTGTGAGATATTAGGAGAATTGTGAGATATTAGGAGAATTGTGAGATATTAGGAGAATTGTGAGATATTAGGAGAATTGTGAGATATTTGGGGAATTGTGAGATATTAAGAGAAATGTGAGATATTAGGAGAATTGTGAGATATTAGGAGAATTGTGAGATATTAAGAGAATTGTGAGATATTAGGAGAATTGTGAGATATTAGGAGAATTGTGAGATATTTGAGGAGAATTGTGAGATATTTGGGGAATTGTGAGATATTAAGAGAAATGTGAGATATTAGGAGAATTGTGAGATATTAGGAGAATTGTGAGATATTAGGAGAATTGTGAGATATTGGGGAATTGTGAGATATTAAGAGAAATGTGAGATATTAGGAGAATTGTGAGATATTAAGAGAATTGTGAGATATTAGGAGAATTGTGAGATATTAGGAGAATTGTGAGATATTAGGAGAATTGTGAGATATTAAGAGAATTGTGAGATATTAGGAGAATTGTGAGATATTAGGAGAATTGTGAGATATTAGGAGAATTGTGAGATATTATGAGAATTGTGAGATATTAGAGAATTGTGAGATATTAGGAGAAATGTGAGATATTAGGAGAATTGTGAGATATTAGGAGAATTGTGAGATATTAGGAGAATTGTGAGATATTAGGAGAATTGTGAGATATTAGGAGAATTGTGAGATATTAGGAGAATTGTGAGATATTAAGGAAATGTGAGATATTAGAGAATTGTGAGATATTAGGAGAATTGTGAGATATTAGAGAATTGTGAGATATTAGGAGAATTGTGAGATATTAGAGAATGTGAGATATTAGAGAATTGTGAGATATTAGGAGAATTGTGAGATATAGAGAATTGTGAGATATTAGGAGAATTGTGAGATATTAGGAGAATTGTGAGATATTAAGGAGAATTGTGAGATATTAGGAGAATTGTGAGATATTAGGAGAATTGTGAGATATTAAGAGAATTGTGAGATATTAGAGAATTGTGAGATATTAGGAGAATTGTGAGATATTAGGAGAATTGTGAGATATTTGGGGAATTGTGAGATATTTGGGGAATTGTGAGATATTAGGGGAATTGTGAGATATTAAGGAGAAATGTGAGATATTAGGAGAATTGTGAGATATTAGGAGAATTGTGAGATATTAGGAGAATTGTGAGATATTAGGAGAATTGTGAGATATTTGGGGAATTGTGAGATATTAAGAGAAATGTGAGATATTAGGAGAATTGTGAGATATTAGGAGAATTATGAGATATTAGGAGAATTGTGAGATATTAGGAGAATTGTGAGATATTAGGAGAATTGTGAGATATTAGGAGATATTAGGAGAATTGTGAGATATTTGGGGAATTGTGAGATATTAAGAGAAATGTGAGATATTTGGGGAATTATGAGATATTAAGAGAAATGTGAGATATTAGGAGAATTGTGAGATATTAGGAGAATTGTGAGATATTAGGAGAATTGTGAGATATTAGGAGAATTGTGAGATATTAAGAGAAATGTGAGATATTAGGAGAATTGTGAGATATTAGGAGTATTGTGAGATATTAGGAGTATTGTGAGATATTAGGAGAATTGTGAGATATTAGGAGAATTATGAGATATTATGAGAATTGTGAGATATTAGGAGAATTGTGAGATATTAGGAGAATTGTGAGATATTAGGAGAATTGTGAGATATTAGGAGAATTGTGAGATATTAGGAGAATTGTGAGATATTATGAGAATTGTGAGATATTAAGAGAAATGTGAGATATTAGGAGAATTGTGAGATATTAGGAGAATTGTGAGATATTAGGAGAATTGCTAGATATTAGGAGTAGTGTGAGATATTAGGAGTATTGTGAGATATTAGGAGAATTGTGAGATATTAGGAGAATTGTGAGATATTAGGAGAATTGTGAGATATTAGGAGAATTGTGAGATATTTGGGGTAATTGTGAGATATTAAGAGAAATTGTGAGATATTAGGAGAATTGTGAGATATTAGGAGAATTGTGAGATATTAGGAGAATTGTGAGATATTAAGAGAATTGTGAGATATTTGAGGAATTATGAGATATTAAGAGAATTGTGAGATATTAGGAGAATTGTGAGATATTTGGGGAATTGTGAGATATTAAGAGAAATGTGAGATATTAGGAGAATTGTGAGATATTAGGAGAATTGTGAGATATTAGGAGAATTGTGAGATATTAGGAGAATTGTGAGATATTAGGAGAATTGTGAGATATTAGGAGAATTGTGAGATATTAAGAGAAATGTGAGATATTAGGAGAATTGTGAGATATTAGGAGTATTGTGAGATATTAGGAGTATTGTGAGATATTAGGAGAATTGTGAGATATTAGGAGAATTATGAGATATTATGAGAATTGTGAGATATTAGGAGAATTGTGAGATATTAAGAGAAATGTGAGATATTAGGAGAATTGTGAGATATTAGGAGAATTGTGAGATATTAGGAGAATTGTGAGATATTAGGAGAATTGTGAGATATTAGGAGTAGTGTGAGATATTAGGAGTATTGTGAGATATTAGGAGAATTGTGAGATATTAGGAGAATTGTGAGATATTAAGAGAAATGTGAGATATTATGAGAATTGTGAGATATTAGGAGAATTGTGAGATATTAGGAGAATTGTGAGATATTAGGAGTAGTGTGAGATATTAGGAGTATTGTGAGATATTAGGAGAATTGTGAGATATTAGGAGAATTGTGAGATATTAGGAGAATTGTGAGATATTTGGGGTATTGTGAGATATTAAGAGAAATGTGAGATATTAGGAGAATTGTGAGATATTAGGAGAATTGTGAGATATTAGGAGAATTGTGAGATATTAAGAGAATTGTGAGATATTTGAGGAATTATGAGATATTAAGAGAATTGTGAGATATTAGGAGAATTGTGAGATATTTGGGGAATTGTGAGATATTAAGAGAAATGTGAGATATTAGGAGAATTGTGAGATATTAGGAGAATTGTGAGATATTAGGAGAATTGTGAGATATTAGGAGAATTGTGAGATATTAAGAGAAATGTGAGATATTAGGAGAATTGTGAGATATTAGGAGTATTGTGAGATATTAGGAGTATTGTGAGATATTAGGAGAATTGTGAGATATTAGAGAAGAATATTAAAAGTGAGATATTAGGAGAATTAGTGAGATATTATGGAGAATTGTGAGATATTAGGAGAATTGTGAGATATTAAGAGAAATTGTGAGATATTAGGAGAATTGTGAGATATTAGGAGAATTGTGAGATATTAGGAGAATTGTGAGATATTAGGAGAATTGTGAGATATTAGGAGTAGTGTGAGATATTAGGAGTATTGTGAGATATTAGGAGAATTGTGAGATATTAGGAGAATTGTGAGATATTAGGAGAATTGTGAGATATTTGAGGAATTATGAGATATTAAGAGAATTGTGAGATATTAGGAGAATTGTGAGATATTTGGGGTATTGTGAGATATTAAGAGAAATGTGAGATATTAGGAGAATTGTGAGATATTAGGAGAATTGTGAGATATTAGGAGAATTGTGAGATATTAAGAGAATTGTGAGATATTTGAGGAATTATGAGATATTAAGAGAATTGTTAGATATTAGGAGAATTGTGAGATATTTGGGGAATTGTGAGATATTTGGAGAATCGCGAGATATTTGGGGAATTGTGAGATATTTGGGGAATTGTGAGATATTAGGAGAATTGTGAGATATTAGGAGAATTGTGAGATATTAGGAGAATTGTGAGATATTAGGGGAATTGTGAGATATTAAGAGAAATGTCAGGTATTAAGAAAGTTGTTAAACACAAGAAGAATTATCAGGCAAAAGGAAAGTGTTTGGGTATGTGAAGAGTAGTCTAGCATTAAGAGAATTCTCAGACATGAGATGAATTGGATGTATTTAATTGCGCATTTGAACACATAACTTCCTAGCCTTAGATATGTTCAAAATATATGATTTTGAAGTAAAAAAAATATACAATTTGTAAATAGGCATTCAAGGTTTTGTGTAATCATATACCGATGATTACACAAAACCTTGAATGCCTATTTACAAATTGTATATTTTTTTTTGATTATTTATGATTAATCCAGAAGCCCTATAATGGTATGCTCATTTCACCTCGCATTTCCTACCGCACTCTATTATAAATACCATCCATAAAACTTAGCACTATACAAACATTTGTATTGATTTGGCAATTTAATATAGGACGGCCTAACGCTAATGGAATTTGCCGAAGAACGGAAAAATGTACAAATTATTTCATTATTAAAGTCCATTTTCAAATCCATTGTAAGTTATTGTAATTTATTAATTGCTGTGTCCAAATGTATAGCTGCTAGAGTTTAGCTCATGCCGTGTTGAGTAATGAATTATGCCGGCTAGAAAATGCCCTGAGAAATATCAACATGTATGCTAGCATACAAAATGGTGGCGTAAATGTAGATATTCAAAATCTTGGCTGTTTAGGGGCAACTCCGCTTTATTTCGCCATCCAGAATAACAATGTTCCCATGGTTAAGTGCCTTCTCGATATTGGCGCCAATCCGTCTAGGGTGCTAACTCTCGAGGACGAAGTTTATTGGTCATTGATAATTTGCGTGTGATAATTCGCATTCAGATGGAAATACCGATCATTTTCATTACATTAAAGAAAAATATTTGCTTTGAAATTTATCAAATGACAATAGAAAGAGTTGCTCAATTTTCCGAAATATCTTCATTGCGCTATAAAGTAATTGATTATTATTATTATTATTATTAATTATTATTAATTATTATTAATTATTATTTATTATTAATGTTATTATTAAGTAGGTGGTTATGTCACCGCTAGACCACATACCCCCATCATATTTTTTCTCTAGGTCATTAAAAAATTTCAAGGTCATTCGATGAGTCATCATATTTTTCTCAAGGTCATTTAACAAAGACCATGACTAATCAAAATTTTACTCAAGGCCTTCCAAAATTTTCAAAGTCATTCGATAAGTCATAATATTTTACTCAAGGTCATTCGATGAGTCATCATATTTTTTCTCAAGGTCATTCAAATATTTTCAAGGTCATTTAAAATTTCTAAAGGTCATTCAAATTTTTCTAGGTCATAGTATTTTTAAAAAAATTTTAATTTAAATTTATTACTTATAAAAATAAGTAGTATTTTAAAAATTTTTAATTTTTATTCTATTATTATTTTTATTATTATTATTATTATAATTACTATATAATAAAAAACAAATTTATTAAAGAAATCCGATTTGAACTCACATATGAAACTTTAAAAAGAGCTCGGAACGCAATATATGATGATATTCTATATCTAAATAAGACCATTGGTATTATCAAAAATGAATTAAGAAAATCAATATTTGAATCGAATGAAAATCGTAAATCAAATGAAAAAAAGATAAATCACGTTCAATATAGTATAAAATTTTATTCTAATAAAACAACTGATCAGTTCAATCGTATAATGAAAAAGGTTCAACAGCCAATGCAACCGGTTAACAGTGGCAACAAATCATTGTCATTTCCATTATATATTTTTACCTATTTTCTTTAACAAAGACATTGCAATTTAAATGTAATGTCCATGCATGATTCTGATTGGTTGAATATAGTATAAATAAGCTTACACTTCCAAATATTTTTATAAAATGCCAGAAACTAATTTTTTTATAACTTTGTTGAATGAGCTGGTTGCTAATAATGGAGATGGCGATGATATCATTATAAACATAAAAATTAATGTAATTTAAAATTTTCAATTATTTTAATAATATTAAAAAAACAAACATGATTTAACATACTTAAACTATTTAAAAACATTCAAAACATTCGTAGTCAGCACTCTGCACATTAATCTTTGGATCCAATGACCTTATCAGCAATGCTTCGCATATCACGCGTTCCCAATAATTATTAAAACTTCTCAATTAATTCTTCACAGGCTGATTTATTACAAAATTAAATTAATAAAAAATAATTGGTTTAAATTAAATGTTAATTCATAATATTTTTAGTTGGTTTTGAGTACCTGAAGATGATAGCTGTGCTATCGAAATATATTGTACGAAAGGTTTTTTATTGGCGTTATCTTTTAATTTATTTTATGTTGAGTTTTTTATTTGAATTAGTTATTTGTGTTTATCAACTTTTTATTAGTATAATAAAAATTAATTTAGTATTAATGATAATAAAATTGTTAAAAATAATAGTAATACTAACATTTATAATAATATTAATAATTTTAATAAAGATTTCGAATAATAGTAATAATAATAATGTATTTTGTTGAATTTATTTTGGTGAAAATACTTGAAAATACTTGTACATTTATGTTTTATCAACTTTTTATTGTATTAATGACGATAACATTGTTAAAAATAATAATAGTAATAATAACTTGTAATAATAGTAATGTATTTTGTTGAATTTATTTTGGTGAAAATACTTAAAAACACCTTTACATTTGTGATTTATCGACTTTATGGTATTATTTTATTAACATTTATAAAAATATTAATAATTTTAATAAAGATTTCGAATAATAGTAATAATAATTTGTAATAATAATATCGAAAGTGAAAGTGCTATTCTGAGCTTTGAGAAATTTAATTTAAATCTTGTCTCATAATTTTATTTATTATCGTCATTATTAACTTTGATTAATTTTATTTATTTCTTTTTTATGCTTTCCATCATTAAGGAAAAGAGATAAGGAAGATAAGCAACCAAATAACAAGATATCATCGTGGATCTAAAAAATTGTTCAACTGACATTAAATAAAATTTATAATAGTAACTTGTAATAATAATAATGATGATTATAATAATAATAATAATAATGTATTTTGTTGAATGTATTTTAGTGAAAATACTTGTACATTTGTGTTTTATCGACTTTTTATAGTATTATTTGTATTAACATTGTTAAAAATAATAGTAATAATAACTTGTAAGAATAATAATAATAACTTGTAATAATAATAAAAAAAATTAAAATTAAAAAATATTAAAATACTAATTATTTTTATAAGTAGTAAATTAAATTAAAAAATTTTAAACAATACTAATACCTTGAAAAAATTTGAATGACCTTGAGAAAAAATATGATGACTCATCGAATGACCTTGATAATTTTTGATGAGTCATGTTATTTGTTTAAATGACCTAGAAAAATATGATGACTTATCCAATGACCCTGAACGAGTCATGGTCTTTGACTAAATGACCTTGAAAATTATCATGACTCATCAAATTACCTTGAAAATATTTTAAATGACCTTGAATGAGCCATGGTCTTTGTTTAAATGACCTTGAAAAATTATTATGACTCATCCAATGACCTTGAAATAGTTATTGTCTTTGTCTCAGGAAAAAAATTGTACTTTTAGACTTAGAAAATTTTTTTACCAGGGGTATGTAGTCCAGCGGTAACATAACCATCTACTTTATTACATTATTATTATTAATTATTATTAATTATTATTAATATTAATTTTTATTAGTATTATTAATATTATTATCATTATTATTATTATTACTAATTATTATTATTATTAATTTTTATTATTATTATCAATTAGTATTATTAATATTAATATTATTATTATTATTATTAATTATTATTAATTATTATTATTATTAATTATTATTATCAATTAGTATTATTAATATTATTATCATTATTATTATTATTATTATTATTATTATTATTAAATATTATTATTATTATTATCATTATTATTATTATTATCCTTAATATTAATAATATAATTATTATTATTATAATAATTATTATTATTGTTTATTATTATTATTATTTATTATTATTATTATTAATTTACTATATTATGTCATTTTTGTCTTCTATTAGTTTTTCAGAAACTTGAAAAAAACTACTAGATTCTTAAGTTTATCTTTAAAAACGGAGATCTCTATTACAAATTAATCCTATTAATCGCTATTACAAAAGTAATACCCGCATCATTTAAAGGACCTATAAATTGACTTTATATATTATTATGAGTTTATATTATGGAATCTAGCAAGCTTCATTACAAAAAATGTAAGCAATTCACCCTGCAATTTGAATCAAAAAATTAACGCTCAAATCAGACTTTTCCAAGTTGGAGCCGCAACCGATGATCAATGAACCCATCTATTTACAAAACACCAACATATCTAGTCTTTTCCATCATTCTCCATCTCAGCAAAATATTGATGATATTGTTAGATCTGAGGATAGTAATAGTACGCAATATTCTTCTACAATTTTCGTAAGACCGCAACATGAGGATTTAAATTTTAAACTTGGGAAGAAAGAAAGTAGCCTTTTGCAGCCGATTCTTTCGGAATATCCTGTTTTACAAAATGTATGTTCTAGAAGACAAGATCCTTTTTACTAACATGGTATTGCAGGTTTATTTGGCTTGAATATGATCCAGTATTAGACAAGGCATTTTGTTTCTGCTTTCGTATTTTTAATCAAACACTTCGTGGTACGACAAAAGACGTATTCATCACTAAGGGGTACAACAACTGACCGAAAGCACTCAATCTATCACGCTCCAGTTGCATTAAAATAAATGTAAACACGAAAAGGTTGTTGTGCAAGGTAAACACATATTTCTCTACAATGTCAGCCTTTTGGGATTTACATATAGAGCATATTTCAATTTTTATAAAACTTTGACTTTGACTATGACTGTATTAAAACTAGCACACACCAAATTTTGTAGTTGTGATCCGCCTCTGATTGTCACCACTTTAAAACTTAACATTTAGTGTATAAGCTTTCTTAGTATATATATATATATATATATATAGTAACATGAAGGAAATTTGGTGGTTTGTAATATCTGTCAGCCGAATAATGCTAGACCTCATATGGTTTTATTGACAGTAACTTAGTTATCAATTATGTATTCCTAGTCCTAAAATCCTGTGAAATACTTGAAGAATTTTGTGAAAATTCGATTAAGATGCATCAAAAGTTTGTATAAATGTGTACCTGTAAAGAAAATTATCTCATTTACTCTTGCAATAACGTCGTAATTCTCCAGAAAATAAATAAAGCAAAACTGTATATTTTCATTGAAAGTATTTGTAATTCAATACATTAAACTCGAATCATTCTCGCACTTGAACTTTCTCTTATATTGAGATATTTTTCACAGTCGAATTCCTTGCTGCACTGCGCTGTCGAGAATGACGTGGAACTGGAGAAATTAGAATGTCTACTACTGAATAGCGATTCTAAGCTGCTTTGTGCGCGATCAAATGTAAGACCTTATTGTAAACTTAGTAATAGATTTATTCGACATCATAGCGAAACTGCACGGCTAGAGATGTAACGAAGAATTCTAATATAAGGGATAAGATCGATCAAGTATCTTTCTCATTCCTTTTATGTTCTATTTATTTCATTATTAAGAGAATGGTTAATAATCTATATGACGAAGAGTTCTGTATGGATTTAGTATCATATGGATATACCGATTTCATTAATCTTCTGGTAAATCTTATATTTTTTGTACTTTTATAAAATAATTAACTTTGGGTTTTTTAAAACCTTTTCTTTCAGTCTAATAACTTTGTTTTAAATGTAGCCTCAATGAAATCCACCGAAACCCTCATAAAATAAGTATTTCTAAAATCTTACATAAACAGAACTTACTGAGTAAGCCGAGAAATTTCTAAATTGGCCTATCCTAAAAACCAAATAAAAACTACTTTATTTCGAGTGTTTTGCATATTTTTACGATTATAATTTCAATATTTCAGAAAATATATTACTTTCGGTATATGGGAAAACGGAATAAAAATATTTAGAACCACCGGTCTATTATATTTTACAATGATCAAATCGAAATGATAAATAATTCAATTTGTCTTTTATTTCAATACATCAATCAATATTTCATTATATTTATTATAATATTGATCAGTATTATAATAAATATATTTAAATATTGATTGGTGTATTGAAATAAAAGATAAATTGAATTATTTATCATTTCGATTTGATCATATTTGTAGTGCCTCCAATATTTAGTTTTAAATAATTTCATTAAATTTTAATTAAAAATTACAAATGCGTTATTAAAAATAACACATTTAATTATTGGTTAAATATTAACACGTTAACAGCCATGTTGACTAATTCCGATGTATTAACTACGAGTTATCTCGTAATTGGCAGTCAATGTGTTAATATTAAATCGACATCTTTTTTCTATTTGAAACTTCACAAACAACTAACCAAATTCTACAATAATCTTTCTATGCTCGGTGATCAACCGGCAAACAAAAGAATACAATCATCAATTGTTGAAATCATCTTATCTAATGTATTCACAATATATGTTTCGTTTTAGTTTTGTGTTCCTAAAATTTTATAATATAATATTGATCTATAGTCTAAATAGAAAATAAATGAAATCAATAATTATAGTAATAATTAATGGTGAAAAAAAAATTGATTAATAATATCAATCTAGTCAAATTCAGTCATTTGGTATCTTGTTTCCAATATGGCTGTGATTACTAGTTTTCTTGTAGCTACGGATCACTTTTGGCTATAAAGAAAATTTGTAAATCATCAAAATCAAAACGAAATCTGATTTTACAATAAGATGTGTACTTGCGTTTTTTTATGCACAGTTAAGAAAATCTAAAATTAGAAAAATTCATTTTAACATTTGACGGAGCACCGATTGGGGAACCTTTTGAATTGGTGACTATTAGAGACTTCAAAAGTTCTTAAATATTTCAAATCTATCACGAAACGAAACCACTTAATAACCTATAACAGTCTGTACGGAAACTCATTGTGATTTCCAGCTATATCTTTGCCGAAATAGATTAATGTCTTTTAAAATACAACCAAAGATAAGCTAAATATGTATTTTTTCCATTTAAAAATCTATTTTAAAATTTTCTTTTTTAGTCTCTTAGCGACAATCCTTACAATTTATCGAATTTGGACACTCTGATTAATTTTTCTGTAAGTTTGTTTTTCAATATAATTTTTAACTGTATTTTCTTAAGTAATTGAATTCTATTTCAAGTTATAATTTATATGATAGAATTTGATATAATCACTTGAAATAATAATAATAATAATGATGATTCTTTGATTTTATATTATATATTTGCAAGTTATTTAAATCGTCTTTATACCAGTTTTAACTGGTATAATACTCCTATAATAAAATGAAAAAATCAATAACGTTATAATATAGAGACATGGATATGTAATTTGTAAGAATGCTTGAATTGTGATTACGTAAAATTATGAGATTATTATTCAAGCTCTCAAATAATACTATTTATCAACATTTATTTTAAATTTATTTGTAATTAATTTTCTTTAAGTTTTTATGAATTTTTTCAACTTTTGTCAATTATTGGATTTATTTTTCGATATAATGTAAATCAAATAAATTTAAAAGTAAAATTTATTAAAAGAAAATTAATTTATTACCAAAACGTTTCAATATTTCAATAAATTATCTATGTTTCTCGATAATTTGTTTTGGCTGCCACCTCTTTTTCCTTTTCACAGAAATCCTAATTTTGACATTTATTGATTTTATTGAGGCTTTGGATATTCCCATTAATGTTCAAATTTATGATCATTTTCGCCATTCTACATGTCATTAATGATTCGGATTTTGTCTACTTTTGAAAGTTTGTATGTATTATTTATTTATGTGTTAAAAAAATTTCTTCAAATTCCTTCCTTCCTATAATATAAGTTTTTATTCATTTGAACAAATTACATACTCACACGCGTAAGTATGTATGTCTCTATATTATAACGTTATTGATTTTTTCATTTTATTATAAGAGTGGTTATTCAGCTGAAATAGGTGTAGAAAGGAAGGAATTTGAAGAATTTATTTTAACACACAGGCATAATACATAGTAAATAATTTATACAAACTTTCAAAATGTAGAAATTCCAGATGAATAAAAACTATATATATTACTATTTTTAACTTTTTTAGACAATTTTTAGACAATAGAAAATTTTTTCGGCGAAAATTTTTGAAGAAAATTCCCTTAACTCTACTTTTAGTTGTCCAGACAATTATGAAATAATTTCGTAATATTTTTCATGAAATTCAATCAACTTAATATTTTCACAGCATTTGAGATATTTTAGAAATATCTATCGAAACTCTAGATTTTTGAAGAGATGAAGAAATAACAATGTAAGATTTACTTTGAAGTTAAAATAAATTAATTTTTAACCCCATTTGTAATTTACCAAGAACAAAGGAATCATGACCTTCAAATGTGGAGTTGAAAAAAATAATATTTTTATAGAATTTCAAAAGTAGACAAAATCCGAATGATTAATGACATGAAGATTTTTATAAATTTGGGAAATTAATAGGAATTTCTAAAGCCTCAATAAAGTCAATAGATATCAAAAATTTGGAATTCTCTCAGAAGGAAAAAGAGAATTTTCGAGAAACAGATAAAAATGTTTTACGAATATTGAAACTTTTTGATAATAAATGAATTTTCTTTTAATAAATTTTACTTATAAATTAATCTGACTTACATTAAATCGAAAAATAAATCCAATAATTGACGTATTTTGATAAAAAATCCTAAAAACCTAAAGAAAATTAATTACAAATAAATTTAAAATAAATGTTGATAAAAAGTATTATTTGAGAGCTTGAATAATGATCTCATAATTTTACGTAATCACAATCCAAGCCTTAAAATTTACATTATTGTAAATTTTGGATCATGTAAAAAATTTTCACCTAAAAAAAATATTTGAAATTAATCCGATAGAATCGATAGATGAAATCGAATTATTTGTAATATAAGTAACTCAACAAGAAATGATTAATTGGCTTAAATCCAACAATTATATTGCTTCTGAAAAACTATGTTTGGGATGTTATAGGTTTTGTGCATTTGTTAGCTCAAAGAGATCAACGGACAAGTTTGCATGGAGATGTAATAATCACTAATGCGCTTATTTTCAAAAATACGTTTCAATAAGAGAAGGTTCTTTTTTGCAGATATCTATATTTTATTCGCATATGTATTCTGAATAATTCTAAAATATATATCATTGTCAAATCAATCGAATATAGTGAATTATCTAAACTTAAGTAGACCTACTATTGGTAAAATATTGAAAAAACTAATCTCGAAAATGAAAGAACCAGATTTTGAAAATTTTAAGCTAGGTCAAGGTAATAAGCTAGTCCAGGTTGATGATACAATGCTTAATTACAAATGCAAAGCTATTAGAAGATGACCTCCATCCATCAAGACAGATTCAATAAGCATAGTCGAAATTGGAATGAGTGTAATTGAACGATGTTTTACGCAAATAATCCCAGAGAAAAAGGCAACGACATTAATACCAGTTATTTGAAAAAATGTCTGCGCAGGTGCTACAATACATAGAGATGAGCACCGATCATATTCAAGTTTAAGAAACATTGGATTTGTACATGGAACTGTATGCCACACATATACTTTCATCAATAGACTTGAAAATGTGAACGCAGGCCGTAGAATCCTTTCATTCTGTTATTAAAATATTTGATTAAAAAAAGAAAGGGTATTCATATTAATAGTAATGATTTTCAAAAAGAATTTTGCTTTTACTTTAACAACAGAAAACGATTTTTATCAAAAGTATTAGATTTACTTGTACACTAATACCTCGATTTGCGTCGTTTTCGAAGTTGCGTTGTTTTTGAAATTTTGTTATTTCAGAGTTACGTCGTTAAAATTTCGATTTGCGCTGCTTAAATTTCCCATATAAAATAAATTTTCAGTGTAAAATAAATTAGATTTCCCGCATGAAAATAAAGATAATTATAGTTTAAGTAAATCATTCATGGATGGAAGTAAAAAACATGTATGAACGGAGTTTGGCGTCAACTATCGCCAGAAAGCGTAGATAAAGATGCAGAAGTTGACGTTGTACCAACTGTTCGTAAAGAAATTTCTGAATTAGCTAGAGAAGCAAACTTTGAAGTCATGGAGGAAGCTTATATTAATGAGATATTGATATCACATAATGAAGATTTAATTTTTATAAATGTCTAACGTTCTTTGGTGGACGATATTGATACATCTGATATAGTTCCAGAAGAAAAACAATTAACGGCTCGTTGTATTTCGAAAGCAATGCAACTCATTTCACAGGCAATGAACATTTTTGTAGATAATGACCCTGACGAAAATCGATGCTTAACGGTTACTCGAACTATTGATAACGCTATCGATTGCTATAAAGACCTTAATATGGAAAAAAAGCTGCACAAGTTTAGTAAATTTTAGATAAGTTTTTAACTGTAACATTACGAGAACCAAACCAGAACCAGTCTACAGAAACGGTAATCGATTTATAATCGTCAAGTTCATCGAATTAGAATTAACAACTAAAGTTACAAATTGTTTCTGTGGAATGAATTTTATATTTTGTTTATTTAATGAATTTTTATGTTGTTTTATTTGTTATTTAATGAATTTATGTGTTATATTCAATGTTGGTTTATGTATTACATATTTACATAATGATTGAAATAAAAATAGTTTTTAATCCAAGGGATCTTTTGTTTTAGTACTAATTAACGAAATACATTTTTACATGGAAAAATTAATTTTGATTTGCGTCGTCTTCTTGGGGCCCAAGTAACGACGGAAATCGAGGTTCTATGTAATCGATTAAATATATTTTTAAATTTCAGTTTTAGTTTTTTATTGTTAATTTAAATTTGTAACCTACTTTGTTTTATATTTGTTCATTATAATACCCAGAGACGCACTAATCGGAATGAAACATACTCATCTGCACAGGAAATACATTATTTAAAATTAAATACATTTTTAAGGAAAATGTTTTTGACAAAAAATTTATCGAATTCATTTTTATTGATTTTAATTAAAAAAATAATACAACAATATTATGAAGCAATTATCGGAGCTTTTTTGTAGCAAATTCATAAATCATATCATTGTATTCAATTGTTCTGTCTGTTACATTTCCAATCGGCAGCATTGCTAATACTGAAAGTCTTACTTTTCAAAACGATCTCTCACAACGAGGAACGGTAAATTATTCTACATTGGATATAATTCTTCCAAATTCTCAAAAATAGAATAATTATCTTCTAAAAATAAATCTTAAAATAGAAAATTCACTTTTATATTCCACCTCTTCAATGTTGCCTTCTAATTGTTTGATCAGATTTGTACAACTAGTATTGTATTCATAGTTTTTACAATCTTATGTAAGTTGTTTTTTCACTTTTCGACTTAAATTTATGAATTTTTATATATTTGTTTTTCTTTCAATTGTAGTATTTGTTGCTATTATAGAAGGTTTTGTAGTAGTATTTAATATATGGGGCCCAGAGCGATTTTATTTGTTGCACATGTAATGGCAGGGACGGATCCAGGGGAAGGATGATAGACCCTTAATACTTGTTTTTCTTCGTGTTATTTCATATATAAAGGTGGTTCCATGTTTATTGCAGCGAAAAAATGTTATTTTTCGATGCGATAAAATGTATTTAAAGTAAAACGATTATGGGAAGATTTTCCAATTAATTTAACTTTCATTGCCAAAGTATTTTTCATGCAATAGGGGTATTTTGATGTCGCTGATTCTGATTATGATGTCAGTTTTTAATGAATTGGCTCTAAATTTTGAAATAATTATCAGCTTTTGATTTCCATTTTTTCTCATAATTATGCGTATTAATTCATTCATCTTATAAATAAAAGTTACTTAAGCGTTCCTAAATTGGTATACAATAAATGACGGTTGAATATATAGCAAAAATAAGAAAACGTTAGTGCCACTATCATGTGCTTATTCACTTATGTTGTTACCCATGAACCACTGGTTGAAAAGAGAAAATCCTATTACCACCCTTCACATTAAACTACGTTTGATGAAACAGTTTGTGAAAGCGTTAAAAAGGTCGGCGATTGCTTTAGCCACACATGTAGAACATTCGCTTAACTGAGTATTGAAAAACTGAAGGCAGAAATATTCAATGGCCCTCAAATTTGCAAACCTATGTATGATCCTCATTTATCCGCTTCCAAGAATGTTGTCGAAGCTTCCGCTTAGCAAAGCTATGTTGCAGTTGTGAAAAATTTCTTGGGAAAACATTGAAGAAGTAGTGAAAAACATGCTCTCACTAGAAGAATCTTGGGTGCAATATGATCATAAAAGTTCACTTTACAACTATTTGAACAGATTTCATGAGAATCTCGGCCATTGCAGAGATGAACAAGGAAAATATTTCATCAAGACCATCAGGACATTGGAGGAAAGATATTAAGGCTGATTACTGCTGGAGAGTCTTTTAATTGAATCAGTTAATACAACGCATAAAAGAAAATCAAACAAAATCTGTTTTTCAAAATCTTGAACATTTGCTAAATTAGTTTCCCTGTCTTAATAACAAAAACTTCTTGCTTCATGTATGCATACGTATTCATTTACAATTAGGGAATATTCTGGATGTTTGAGTTATATGCCCATTAAGAACGATTTTAACCTTAAGAAAAGTTTTTAGCGAAAACTTTTACTATAAAAAATGTCATTTTGAACAGATTTTCATCAAACAGTAGAACTCAATAAGAAAATTCTGACGTAAAGATTTTCAGCGTAACACATCTCTAAGCAAAGTTAATCCAACATTATAATAGTTAGGTCGTTACGGTATTCGAGCAATCTACCGTATATGGTAATAAAAAGCTTTATCTCAAAAATTAGAGCCAAATCCATTTAAAACTCCTTAGCAATAAAAATTTTGTCAGTCAGTGTAATTCCTAGCATTAATATTGAACTTTGACAGTTTGTAAAAAATACTTGGTTAAATTGGAAAAATTATGCCTTATTGAATAGAAAAACATGGTTTTCAGATATGAATGGAATAAAATTATATTATCGATTAAAGTTAAAAGTTATGGTAAAATTTTTAATTTTCCACGTTGAATATAAATTGTGCACTGTTTAAGGAAATGGTATAAAAAACGTGACACACACACACACACACACATATATATATATATATATATATATATATATATATATATATATATTTATGGTAATTTCCACCAGCATCATATTCGCCAATTTTCAAAGCACATTCTTGATGCAAATATTGTGGGAATTCAAAAATATCTGGTCTTCAATTATAAGTCAGAAGCAAAGAAAAGTATGAAACGATATCTTGTAAATTGTTTTGCCATTAGCGATGGTCAACCTATGCTGCATAAGGCTGTGTTAAAAGGCTCAATTCAAGTCGTTAAATTGTTATGCTCAGTGATTTGTGGAACTATCGGAAAGAAGATAGATTCTATTTTTGATCAGGTAATTATATATTAGGATCTGAATGTCATTTTATTTAATAATATTTTTAAATGTAAATAATTCAATGACCTTTAATTTACAGATTTAACTAAGTAAAATATTCCATGAATTAATTTTCTTAGTTGTTTTTATTTTTGTCTCTATGTGACCAAACGGTCACTTAAAACCCATGTTACATGGCGCGTTCAATAAGTCTACCCGGAACAGATGTGCTGATATATTTAACATAAGAATAACAAGGGTATAAATGGTTTATCTCTCACTATAAGTTCCTCCAGTGACGCAACAGTTCTAAAAAGATAGTCGGGATTTGATTTTTCTAAAAAAAGTTACACATCCTGTTGCAAATTTGCAACATTTTCGTTTATTTTCCTTCGTAAATGATTCTTCATGTGGCTGAATAGATAAAAGTCCCTGTTCACAAGATCGAGACTGTAGAGAGGGTGATCTATTTCCGCACTTTTGTAGGTTGGGGTTAACATTTGCAATAACGGTATTCCGGTATTGGTTTGCCATAAAATCCCTTATAGGTCAAACCCATGATGTTAGATTTTAAATAATCAGCTATTGTTATGTCTAGAAACTCCTTGAGTAAAATAAATTATAGAAATCTGTGCATTTTAACAAAAAATATGTTACCAATATTACGCTTGAAAGTGACATCACTTGGTGATTATTCCTGCCACTTGAATGTTATCAGCTAGTTTTCATAAATTGCTTTTATTATAGTTAATTAAGGGTTAATCCCCTTAAGGCGCATTACATTTAAACAAACGACAGATTTGTAATTCATGAATTTTTCAAATAAATTTTTGTTTTAAAAAAGTTATTAATAAAATATGTAGCTTTGGATCAATAAGAGTGGATTCAATTAATTTGTAATAATATGGTTATTTTCTGCTTAGTGTTATCAGCCGATTATTGTTATCAAAAGTTACAGTTCCTATATGGATTACAATAAGCAGCTCCCACTGTATTTGAAAAAAATCTCAGGCAAAAATTTAGAATTTAATGTCGAAGACTGCTAAATTAATTTTTACAATTCTGAGTTGTCAAAAAAATAAGAATAGATAATTGTAAATGACGAGTGTAGTGCTCAGTCATTCTAATTTTAATAATAAATTACATATTAATTTAATAAAGTATTCACATTTCTCAAAGTACCTACAGATATTATTCAATTCAACCTTTAATAGAACATCAGTTACTATAAGTTTACTTACGTCGAAGATTGGTCGAAGTTTTGTTCAATTACCAAGATACTGTATGTTCAAATAAACCGTTTGGATTTTTATTGTTGGACTTTTACCAAACAGTAAGTCCCTACAAAGAGGATTAATTTAACTTTAAGTTCTTTGAATTAAATAAAAATCTCATTCCTCTTTATTATTAACCAATTTTAGGAAATGAATGGATAAAAATACTGTAAAAAAAGTAAATTATATGGCGAATAATGTAAAAAAGTAAATTTATGTTAAAAATTTGTGATAAATACGAAAATTAATTTGCTTAATTTTGGTTGTTATGATGTATGAATGTAACACTCATTAGAACCAAAATTATATAAATTAAAAATCTATTGATAATTGTCAGTAGCAATAATAATTAATTTTTATAATTTGGTTGTAATGATGTATGAATGTAACACCCATCATAACAAAAATTATAAAAATTAATGATTTACTGATAATTGTCAGTAGAAATAATAATAATTAATAATAATTATTGATTTATATTCCAGACAAAGTAAAATAAAATAAAGACACAATAAACAAAATTATCTTTATAGAAAAAAAGTGTGTTTGGATTTTCAGACCGCTACAAAATAAAACTAACTAATTATTGTAAATACAAACTTCAAGCAGAGAAAGACTGTCATTTTCGATTACGAGTCATCCATTGGTTTGTACATCAACCTGTATTTTAGTTGAGTTTATTCCATAAAATTAGATGTATATTTTAAATTTAGTTTCTACCCTAGTGATTGGATACATTTTTCTTATATTATATGATTTTCTTGGTATCCCTCAATGGTTGAAATTTTATCTAGATATCTCTATTTATGGCGATTTATACAATTATTTTTTCGAATGAATATTTTTATAAAACAATCTCGGTTGTATCTATTATGATTTTACTTTCTATTTATTACGGTTTTAAATTAAATTTAACATCTATAACCGAAAATATTGAACTGATAATGCCTTATTCTAATCATAATTTAATATGTTCACATGTAAATAATTGCATTTATTCAAAATCCTAGTATGGAAGAACGGCTCTCTGCTATGCATTCTTGTTGAATACCCGTGAAATCAGCGATATTCTGATTCAATTCGGTGCTAGTGATTTTGTTATTGATTATGTAATTTTTTTACTCAAAATATAATTTATAAATAAATATTATAATTGAAAAAAATTAAAAAATATTTTTATTACAAATCCACCTGAAGCTTTAAGTTGAATGCAATTCTTCAACTATTTAAAAAGTTTTGGCTTCTTTCTGGTTTCCTTATCTTGTAATTCATTGCATTTGGACTTCAGTTTGCTCAGTTTAGTTTCTAATGTATGAAATATTTTCTTTAGTCAATCTGACGACCAAACGTGTCGATTGAGCTTTCCGAATTCAAAACACTGGTCTTCTTGGGACGAAGCATAGAACACCTATTATAAACCTATATATATATACATTCAGTTTTTTATTATGTGGTACGTTCCTCAGAAAACCGCATAAAAAAGACACGACTTACGTTGTATAAATAGAGATACGTTCCATAATTTTTGAAAAGCACATAAAAATACAAATAAATTAAGAATTGGTGGAGAAATTGAAAAAACATAAAGTTACACAATAATAAATATAAACTTAATAACTTTTTATTACTTTAAATATTTTTAAACATTTGAAACGGAACCTTGTGATTTTAATGATTCTCTTCAAATATATCTGGTTGGTTTAGGTTATGATTTTCACTTGCTCTTGAATTAATGCAGATAAAAATACTCGGCGCATTCACCAAAATGTACGTCACAATTTTCAATAGAGACTCCGCGAATCAGTTTAAACAGATTACGACTTAAAACAACATTCAAATAGACAAGATTCGTCATTAGGCAATTTAACACCAAACTTATTCCTCGAACAGATAAGTTTCACTGACTCTCTTTCTCATCGGACTTTCTTCCATCTACTGAAACAAAATCTCTGGATTCGCCACTTTCTTCTTCAAAATTTCGGAAATAATAGGTTTCGACTTCCGGAATCGACTTATCCAGTGCATGGCTTTCATTCACTCTGAATCTGACAAGCACTTGCATCATCCCCAATATCAATGAGAAACTGCTGGTGCTCCAGTTTCTTTTCTTTCGTTTCCCTGTAGAGTTGATTAGATTTATCATAATGAATATCCTTTGATTCCGCATGTAAAACACTCTTGAGAGTGATATTTAATTCTGAAATGTCCAGATTTTCCACATCTGTAGCAGTTTGATTTCCTTGTCCGGTCAAAACTACTTCCTTTCATTGCAATTAGACAAGCAGAGCCATTTTGTTCAGACAGTAATGCTTGATCTTGTTGGACGATTTCTAAAATGTTCATTTGAAAACTATTGACGGATGTCTGACTACAAACGCTATCTTGAGAAGCCAGTCATCATTTATCTCTGCTATCGTAGTTAGTCGCTGCAGGTCCGTAAGAAATACATCAACTGGTTCTCCATTCCATAATCAATTGGGAAACGTATCGTAATCCTGGAAGCCGTCAATCGAAAATGAATCTTTTAAAGCTTTTTCTATTGCGTCGCAATTTTCTTTTTCCTTCTCCGTCAGGTAGTCGTAACCAAAAAGACAGTCCATCACTTAGCAATAGGAGAACAAAAGACAAATTCTCAATATTTTGATGCTTGGTCACTAACTCACCTACTCCCTCGAAGGGCTTTATAAATTTTTGGATATCCATCTTGTCACGGTAGCTTGTGCAAATATCAAATAATTTGTTCAATATGTATTGTTAATGACAAAATGTCAATCTTCTCCCTGCTGTCATTTGGATTCTGACTCTTTGACAATCCTTAAAGTAATTCTATATAATTTAATTATCACACTTGTATTTCTTTTTTATTTCTGTTCTTCACGTCATAGGTAATTTCTTGGACGGCAATGAATATTGATTAGTGGCAAGAACTGAGTAAATATGCTCAATTCCAGACTCAATATGATTTTTGATTTACTCTGGCAAATATCTTGACTATACTTGTATGAAAGGCTTTTGTTAATGGAAGTGGCAATGTTTTAGTCATATCATATTTCCTGGGTTTTGAAATTTGTCGAATTGAAGGTTTAATTGCCAATGTAGGTTGATTCACAACACAGATTCCGCCCTAATGATTATTATTCCTTTTATATTTTAAACTCAGAAATATCTGAAAATTTCTCAAAATCCGATCCTAATAAATTCTGAATAACACTTCTTTGTAACCAAATTTAAAAGTCATTTTTTAGGAGAATCGTTCTCCTTTGTCATTTAAAGACAAACAATCTCATTCTAAAAGAGAAGAATTTTTGTTGTACCATTTGAAACAAACTTATTCCGAGTCAGAACCCAGCTTGTGGAATCAGATCATGCCTCGGTCATACATGATGCCGTACCACCAAAAGCATACTCATCATGAGAATTGCAACGATTGCGGTGCCGCTTTATTTAAAAATAATAATGAGCATAACAGTAATGAAAACAATTGTGAAGAAAATATTGACGATGACGATGATGATGATGATGATGACGTTGACGAGCCAGCTTCGATTTGTAAAATCACATAATATTACGCTATTTTACTTTTTCGAAGATGTTATGCTCATATTTTTCGAATTTGTAGATTCTTTATTGGTTTTTTAATATTTAGAAATTATACTATATATTTCATTCTGGTACAATATGATCTCATAATAAATTGATTTTTTGTTGTTTTCATTTTTTCATATAATAATGAAATGCTGGGTTGAAAATATTGTGCTTAATAAATAATAATAATAATAATAATAATAGTGGTAGTAATAATTAGAGCTTGACCGATTGCATTATTCTCCGATTGTGCCGATTATAATTCCGATACCGATTGTGTATAAATTTTAATTTTTGTTAACTATTCGACTTTTTAAATACGACTTGTCATGATTGGAGTTTTTACTTGGTTCTTCTAAATACGCTTAATGTTTGCATTTTGCTCCTATAATCGGCCCGATTGTGAATTTTACCGATTAATAGGTTGATCTTTAGTAATAATAATAATATAAAAATAATAATATTATAATAATAATTTAATACAAATAATAAACATTAATATTGATTTTTAGTCTGAATTGATATTATTTTGATAATAATTTTATACAGAAATTGATAATTATTTTAATTAATCAATGGTGGATTAATATTAATATTTAATTAAGGGATTATTGAAAGCAAGATATCATGATAGACCTCCATAGTTTTCCATTTTTCTGGGTTTTATGAAATGTAGAAATGTACCGAGGGTGGTAGACATTATGGAGGTAAACAATAGAAAAAAATTAAATCGTAAAATAACGTATTTATTATTTTATAAAATAATCAGTAATTTTGGAAAACTTAGTTGACTTATTTTTTGCATGCAAGAAATTCTCAATGACTTGTAACGACTCAAAAAATATAAAAAATCAAAAACTTGAAAACTACGGGAAGTAAAAAAGTATAGAGGTCTGACTGTATTGTGAATTATAATTTAAGCCTTTTGAAGTGGATACGTGAATGTTTAATACAAAGTGATTCCGGAAAAATTATATGATCCTTAGAGCAGGGTTGGGCAAACTTTTTTAATAACGGGCCAATCCATGAAATTTGTACGATTTTGCGGGCCGGACATATTTTAAAGTTTAAAATTTAAATAATAGAATGCATGGTTTGGTATACTTATTATATTTTATAATATAAAATTCGATGTTGAATGATTCGAAAATTGAAAAAAAAGTTTATGATTTTGAAAAATTTTAGTTTTCCAGAACTCAGGGATATGAATTTTAATAAATTTTTCGAATATCTCGCGAGCCAGATAATTGTCGTGGCTGGCCGGACTTTGCCAACCTTTTTGTTAGAGGCTTAGTCGTTATTATTTATATTATCATAGATTCTTAAATTCGAAAATCGAGCATACAGCACTTATTGATTAAATAGCTTAGCTGTTCAATGAAATTGTGGTTTTCAAATGGATTAGTCGGTTGAATTTAAATCACTTTGGGTAAAAATTAAATTTATTTTAAAAATAAATATATATTATGAAAAAAGTTAAGAAAAAACCGATAATACAAACAAATATTTTAAATTATTGATGATGATTATTGTTGTTGTTGTTGTTTGTCCTACAGCTTCCCCTATTTAGAAATCTTTAAAAATAAAGCGAGTTTCCATCAAAATAATTTAATTTTATAAAATTGAAATAAAAACAAATTTACCAAAAACTTACTTCTAAGCTCGTGGATGTCAGTTTGCAATAACTCATCATAAATTTAGTTACAGATAAAATTGAATCCCTCTTTAAAAGAACACTGTAAAAATTAGTTGATACCAGAACCTAAAGTCCTCTGTAACTTTAACGGACTTTCTAAAGGATTCCTTCTATGGTAAATACCGCCACTTATTTTGATTGATTACGTAATGGAAACCTATTCTAAATTCTAGGAGCGTCGTTCTTTGGTCATTTGAAGCTGTGAATTAACAAAAAGTCTAGCTAGTTTAAATTCTGAATCGTAAGGTTTGAACTATTTATTTCTTTCTTTTAGTGACAAAGTTAAGCTCTTTACGAAAAAAATCCTTTCAAATTATACGAAGGAGCTATTCTATTTTATTTTAACATATTATATCAAGATTAAAGTGACGGGGTTTCCAAACTGGTATAATTTCGTAAAACTGGCTTTATTTTTAAAGATTTCTAAATAGCAGAACCTATGGGACAAACAACAACAACAACAATAATAATCATCATCGTTATTTAAAATCACGGCTAAAACATCCGCTTTACGATATTTTGGTTTGTATAATCGGTTTTTCTTAACTTTTTTCATAATATATATTTATTTTGAAAATAAATGATCCTTTAAAACTGGTGTCGCGAGTGGGCAATAGAAGAGTGAAACGTAGAGCTGCAATATTTACAATATACATTTAAAGACTCAATGCATATACTTGAGTGGAAGATCTCTCGAATACTATCGGTTAATTGCTGGTATTTTCTCAAACTTCCTCAAAACTGTTAACTATAACAACTACCCTAAATATACTTTTAACTTCATTTAGCAAAAATCCCGATGAGCATTATCCAATGTAGAGAACACCAACTCAAATCAGCTATTAAAATAATCGCGATCAGCCTGTCTTGAAATAATCATTTATTACGAGTTACTTCATATTTATTTTTAAGATTGAATTTGTAAACATGAATGTTTCCATATTAAGTCATTTACTTTTGTAAATCCTGAATGATTTAATGTAGTATTAGAAGTAAGATGTGAACCACCTGGCACCATGGTTTCTGATTGGCTCAATAAATACACGACTCATCTAGTCGGAATGAATTTATTCTCGTATTATAAACTTTTAGAAACAGTGAATTCATTATTTTTTGCTACGGTGTCTTAATTGGTATCAAATTTAAGTATTTAAGAAATAATTAATAATTTCTAATATATATTTATAACCTTTTTAGTCCTAGTAGACTAGGGTTGCCATAATTCTCGGACTACAGGCAGAGACAATCTCACATCCCTTCTCGTTACAATTTACCCTCCCCCCGCCACTCCTCCCCAAAAAATAGCAGAACACCTTCAAAAACGCAATGCTTTGAGTGTCACCAATTCAAAACAAACACCCTTGCACACCAGTGACGAGACGTGAAATTTTATAATGCTGTGAAATATTTTTCCCAGAAAGTTCTCTTTTTTGCGATGCTAGTTGCAGAATATTGAGCTTCAAGTTAATTATCTTAAAATTGTCTTCGAATTTCTGAATCATTAACTCATCTATCAAACTTCAGATTGCCAAATTTTTTCAAAGCAATCATACACTGTAGATGTGAGGATGAAGCTGCGTGCCTTTTTACCGCCTTTTCAAAATTATTTAAATCAAAAAACCCAACTTTTTATTCCATACATTTTTCTCATGATTAAATAACAAACACGACCAACAATATAGGGCACAAAATGATTTGAACTCTGTTAACCATTCAATTTGTTGATACTTATCTGTTGAAAAATGTCGGACACATTTTGTTGTTCTGGTTCTTAAATTTTCCAAAGATGGTGTTGGCTTGCCATTCTTAATTATTTCCATTTTATCATCAAACAATCTTGGACCAAAAGATTGTTCAAATAACTTTTCTATTGTGCAATTGCAATTATCATACTCCATATTTCTTTTATTCAATAAAGTTCTGTTAAATAGGTGATTATATTTAGTTTATAATAATATTTGCAGAATCTACAAAATGCTTATCAAAATCAATTTAACTTTTAAAATATGAATAACGATAAAAAATAATTAAAACATAAACCGTCACAAATCACGATTGCTACTAAAAATTAAAATAAAACTACCTTGCGAAATTTATTTTTCCTATTAACTCAAAACTGGAAGTAATTTTTAAATAGATTCCTTGAATATGAAAAAACCAAAATATACTAATTAGAATAAATTGTATCACTTTAGCGGTGACCACAATAGCCTTAAACAAAATTAACAACTTACGTTTTTTGTTGTTTTTTTTTCGTTCATTTCATTTAATTTTGATTAATTACTGTCAAAACTCATGCAAATTAAACACAACCATAATGGAATTAATCATATCGTATGAAAAAAGGTTACCCATTAATTTTGTACGGTTAAAACCGTACAAAAATTAAGGTGCCTAAGTATAACGAAAACTTGACGAAATTTTGTAAAAGTCCATTGTGGTCAATTATGTAAGGAAACGTGTAACATACCAAAATTAATGAGAAATTAAGGGTCATTAATTTGCTTTAAGGCTATTGTGGTCATTGCTTTTCATTATAGCATAAATTTGTATCAATAAATATTCATCGCCTACTATAAAAATTTTGTTCTAAGTATTAACAAAATTGATAGAAGTAGTTTCAAAATTGATTACCTTGCTTGCATTTTGCATTGCATATGAGAAACAAAAATTTACAGTTATTAGAATTGTTGGGGTTGTCGGTGAATTCGAATAGAAATTATTGTCGATCTGACTCCAAGCGTGCTTTAAACAACAGTAACGAACTTCAAACGACATAAACTTTATTGATTAATACACTTTATCTCCACTTTAAAATGACACTACGAATTATCAATCAATCACACTTAGTGCTTATTGCGACCCTTCGGGAAGAATAGCACTTTTCGGATCAATTGGCTTTACAATCACCTGACTACTGCGGTGGGTTTCTGAGATCGGTAACTCTGATTTAGTTGCTTCGCTTTGCTTTGACCTTGCTTAATTTCTGTTTCAAATTTCTCTTTAATTCCTTTTGTTTTTCTTTGTCTTCTGTAATTCTTTGTCTCCTGCAAATTTCTTGTCTCTCGCAATTTTTGTCTTTCGCAAGTTTTTTCCTTAATTTTTTGTGTGTCCCGATTTCAATTGCGCTTCCTTTTTATACTCCATCATTCAATAACACTTACTGATGTCGAATAGAATTTCTGATATCTTTTAACGCTAATTCCTTTTGGGCCTCCATTATCACTGACATCTGTCCAGATAACTAAATTTTTGGAGATGCCCTTTCTCGGATTCCCAAACAACATTTTTTCCCTTATCTTGAAAGAGCTTTCGAAATAACGTGCAAATTTTCCTTTTGTTTTTGTTTTACTAAATTTGCACTTGTTAATTATAAATGACCTTCTTTTATTTAATTGTCTGTTTTTATTGATTTACTCTTATTTCCTTCTCGTTAATCGACATTTCTTTTTCATTCTCTTTTTATTAAGCTCCAGAACCACATCTTAATCACTTATGATTGTTTCTCCCAATCATTTTACATGTTTACTAATTATTTTACTCTATTATTTAGGTATCCTCAACAGAATTATATTACTTTTACTTATGTGTCATTGAAATTGAATACACAGAGCCTACTTACAATATTTTTTCTGCGTATTAACAAAATTACTAGAAGTAATTTTAAAATTAATTCCCTTGTTTGGATATCAGAAACAAAAATATACCGCTATATTATAATTTATATGTAATTGAATTTGCAGCGCCTACTATACGAATTTTTTTTCTGCGTATTAATAAAATTAGTAGTAGTAATTTTAAAATTGATTCACTTGCTTGCATATGAGAAACAAAAGTATACAACTAAATTATAATTAAAAGATAACGCTAATAAAAAACCTTTCGTACGATATATTTCGATAGCACAGCTATCATCTTCAGGTACTCAAAGCCAACTAAAAATATTATGAATTAACATTTAATTTAAACCAATTATTTTTTATTAATTTAATTTTTTTTTTAATAAATAAATAAATATTTTTAAAAATATATTTAATTCACTTTTAATTAATTTAAAATAATTATTGGTTCCTTTGCTTCCATGGACGCTTTGTCGCTGTTGCACACATTCTTGGCTAATTGGTATTTTGAGCATAAAAGTATCATGCACCGCCATTCCAAAACCAATCATCCGTCTTTACACGGTTTTAAAGATTGCGATTGGTTACACACCAAACACTGTAAGGTTTCACGAAGTAAACGCTTATTTACAAACCACAAAAGGCACATCTGATGGTGGTTATCTCATCAAGCGTGCTCTCGAAATTTGTCATGGGCATTAGAATTTTTTTTATAAATTATAGACTCAAATAAATATCATGTAAAAAATGGCCTTTCTTTTTCTGATAACTGGTGTAGGGGGTAGGTGAGGGCGGAGATGTTGCTTCTGCCACGTGTGCATATCAATACTAGCTGACTCGTACCCAGCTTTGCTCAAAACATTTCGATATTTTTGACTTTCGTGTTTAAAAAGAATATATTCATTCTTAAATTTTAAATAGATTGGGACAAATAAATCTTGGACTAGACGCGGACCTCGAAACCGGAGTAACGGAAAGTATGGTATCCCTCAGTAATCGGATCTGTGATATCCATTGTAATAGTAAGATATGACTCTTTTGAACTTATTTTCAGTTAAAGAGCGTGTACATTTCCACAAATTAACTTATTTGAAGGCATTGCATACATAATAATCTTGGTTTTGTGATATAAATTTCATTGAGATCAAATAATATTTGATTTTTATAATTTAATAAGTTTTTTCCATATTCAGATAGTTTTAAGATGAAAATACATTCTCTTTTTGTTTCAGAAACCAATAACATATAAACTCCTCTAATATGATATTGTATTTTCATCGGCATAATAATCTCGTTGTTTCCAACCTCTAGAATCCAAAGCTTGTGCATATTTACCGTTAGTGTAATGGGTCACATTCTTTTTATTTTGTTTATGTTGGTCGTGTTCCCCTGAGATGTGAACAATGTACGTGCGTGTTACTATTTTTGTTATTATTATTATATAAATACTTCCAGTCAATTTCCCACAGTAAGTAGCTAAATAGCTTACTATGGAAAAACAAAAATACAATAAAAAAAATCAATGGATTTAAAAATGGGAAAACTAAGAAACAAAAAAATTTGAAAACTAGTGATTACCTGGATTAACCACAAGAGAAAAGAAAAGAAACGAGAATCAAGATTTTGATAAATCAAATATTAGAGGTTCCCCTTTCCAAGCAACATTTACAATCTCCCATTTTCCATCGTCGTTAGAAAAAATAAATCTTCCAATCTCGGTATCATTTGAAACTCAGAACTTAAAATAGAACGAGCAACTCTTATTGCTCAATAATTCAGACCTCCGAAACGAAAGAGGTTATAAGAATTCTGACAATAATTCCATAAAAGAAAAAATAAACAAGTAGAGTTAACCTTATTGTTAAATTATAGAAATTATTATTTTCTTTTTGTTCACTTTTGTTGCTAATAATTAAAGTAATTTGCCACAATAATCACCCCTCGCCGTCCCGATAGACTTTTACCGGAGACTCGACTGGGACCTTTCAATATCTTTTTTGGTTACAACTAACATTTACATCACACACTAAACACAATTATCCTAATAATATATTTATAATAATTAATATGACATTTATCAGTAAAGATTAGTAATAAAATTGAAGGTTTGAACTTGAAATTCTTATTTTTACTAATGATATTTGATTCTATCAATTCAAATTTAATAGAATCTTCGGTATCGTCATAAATATCCATGTAACGATGTTTGATATTTATTTTATTCTAACATTGCATAGTTGTCGATTCAATAAAATCTTCATGAGAATTTCATTCGTTATCCTAATAAAAGCCATCAATGTTGGTTAAGTATATATAAGGTGACCAACTATACTCATTTACTGAGTTTTGTATTCTTTTTTCGTAAACCGTACTCTTTTCAAATCCTGTACTCTGAAAGTTTCATTTGTATAATTTTATACTCATTTGTATTTCTAAAACACTTTTTTAGATTATTTTATTTCAATTTTATTAATTAAATATTTAAAATTATTTTGACAGTGATTTGAATTTCACGCGCGCATATTGCTTAATATCAGATTATAATATCTATTTAAAATCAAAATAAAAAATATTTTACTAATATAATTTTTAGATTATTAATTCAAATATGAGCGATAACAAAAGAAGGAAAAATCGTCTCTACGAAAGTTTTAAAAAAGAGTTTCCGTTCATTGTGGTTAAAAGTCCAAATAATGACTACTTGGTTAAATGCACAATCTGCAATAGGGAATTTTCAATTGCAATTCATGGACGTAGTGCAATGGAAAATTCCCTATTGAAGATTGTGCATTTAATCAAGGAGTGTACTCATTTTCCAAAGTGTAGTCTTTTTGAACAAAAAATAGTTGGTCACTTTAGCATATATGATCTCGAATGATTTGTGTAAGGAGTCCTAAAACTCCTATTTAAAAAATATATATAATTGAAATGTTATAAACGTGATCAGTTAGTTGAAATAACTATTTGTATTAAATTTGTATATTAAAATTTATATTAAATAATAGAATATTATATTAAATTATATTATAATATTTTAAATTAAATTAATTATATTTGTGACCGATAGCTAAATCAATATTAAAGATTATCACGCGTCAGTTTTATAAATTTGCAGATTAAAGAGAATTTTAAATTTGCTTTGTGTGATAATTAAATAAATTCTAGAAGAAAACTAGAATTTAATTGCGTTTAGCAATTTGGATTTCATAATTTCCTGAATTAGTTTCAGAAACAAATTATTTATTAATATTACAATAATTCTATTATTAAAACAAAGTTATTTTTTTAATTACTATTTGAGTATAAAGAATTTTAAGAATTTTTACTTAATTTAATTTTTAAAATAAACAATTACTACCATTGATATTTAATAAATTACCTTTTATTCTGAGATCTTTTCTCAGAGACCAAATTAAGCGAAAATTAATTGGAGTTTTAAACTCAATAATTATACTTCCTTTTCTCATACATTTAATAACTTTCTGAATATCGGCATCCTCTTTCGGCCTCAATCGCAATCCAAATCCTTTATTCTACAAGAATCTTTCCAGACTTACCATCATCACTTCGTTTTAATTTTTGCTGTCTTCTTCATTAACTTCTAAGTTTCTCTGGTTCTTCATGTTGTATTCATAGACATATTTTTAAAATTTTGATTGTTTATAAGTTATAATATGCGATAGAGAATACAAATATTAAAATCTAGATTAAATATTCATTTTTCGTTTCTAGTTAATAATTTTGCTCATTAAAAATTTAAATTTAATGAGTCTATGATATTGGGGAGGGCTCAAAACCTTTAGTCACTTACGTGCAAGCCTGTTTTTTCTATGTTGCACCTGTGAGAATAGTGCTTCCATGATATCATCTGATGCATCTGAATTCAAGTGTACATTGCCAGATTTTTATTGTTAATGCCAAAGATAGTTATCATTTCAATTTATAAAAAGCAGCTTTTCTTTTTTCGTGCCAAATAAATGTATCCTCGCCATTTAACATTGCGTTTAATTGTCACATATTCTTTCACAGTTTTTAATGAATCTTTACTAATAATTACAAAATCTCGAAAATGTTTGCAACTCTTTTTTTCACGTAGGTATCATCCATTTATGAAACTTTTCTATTTTGGCTGGATCTGTTTTCACTCAAATGATATCCATTCATATATTTCTTATCTAGGATTTAGTTCTACAGATCCGAGCTGGTGCAAATGATACGATATCTTTATAATACCAAATAGTTTTCGAAAGCTCTCCAGTACTGAAGGTTCATCAGTTTTTGCCATGTACACATATTTATTATACAATACACATCTCTCTCTCGCGCTCCTCAACACACTGGCCGAAAATGCCAGAAGCGCGATCGCGCTCCTGCTCCAGCATGGACAAATTCGATCTCTATTTCATACTTGTCGATTTTTATTTATGGTTTTTTATTCCGAATGTGTATTTATAAGAAATAGAAATATTATTTATGCTATATATTATATCTTTATGTTTAGAATAGTCCAGTTTTCGAAGTGAAAGACGCACAATAATCACATTAATTAAATGCAACATAAATTTACATAAGGGATAGATTGTGTGGTAAGACGAATAACGTTTTATTTTTCATTTATTTTGTAGAAATTATACTATTTTTTCAAATCATTTTTTGTATTTTAAATACTTTTCATAAATAAAATACTTAGAAAGTTACAGAGAAATATATTTTTAAATTTCTATTTTCCTCTAGCAGAGTGGCATTTTTAGCTAATCCTCTTAAAATCATGTTGGCACTCAAAGGGTTAATATTATTATTATTATTATTATTATTATTATTATTATTATTATTATTATTATTATTATTATTATTATTATTATTATTATTATTATTATTATTATTATTATTATTATTATTATTATTATTATTATTATTATTATTATTATTATTATTATTTATATTATTTATTATATTAATTATTATTATTTATTATATATTGATATTATTATTATTATTATTATTATTATTATTATATTATATTATTATTATTATTATTATTATTATTATTATTATTATTATTATTATTATTATTATTATTATTATTATTATTATTATTATTATTATTATTATTATTATTATTATTATTATTATTATTATTATTATTATTATTATTATTATTATTATTATTTTTTTTTTTTATTATTATTATTTTTTTTTTTTTTTATTATTAATTATTATTATTATTATTATTATTATTATTATTATTATTATTATTATTATTATTATTATTATTATTATTATATTATTATTATTATTATTATTATTATTTTGACGTTTGTGTAAATTGGTTAAATAATTCCTGAAAAACAAAATTACTAACAACACGGGAAAAATAGCATTTGTTGCAGAAACATCTGTCAAAATAAATCTAAATAAATGTTTCATAGAAATAATTTATTAAATAAATTTAAATATTTACAGTGCCTCACTTTGTATTTGTGAGTTGTAAATAACTTTGAATTATAAATTTGAGACTCTTAAAACCAAAACTGTCCTCCAAAAAATTATTTCCTTCAACATGTTCAAATCAAAAATTGCATTTTTACTTTTTTTATTTATTCTGATTGAAAATCTCAGTTGCGGTTCAAGTAAATTTTAATTGGACAATATCGCATATATTATTTCACTAATTTCTAATTATTATTGGCGAATATAATTGTAATTATTTAGGAAAATGTGACTGATAATTTTTCTTTTTAAAGGTTCTGGTGCCGATTGTGATGCTCCAAAAGATCCTGGGAGATGTCGAGCAAATTTTCGACGATTTTACTACGACCAAGTCAACAAGCAATGCGAAACATTTTCATACGGCGGATGTGGAGGAAATGGCAACAATTTTCAGTCAATTGAAGAATGCAAATCCATTTGCATGAAAAACTAAAGCAGAAAATTTATATTTTATTAATTGTATCATTAAAATTTTTTAACCTCTTCAATTATGATTTGCTTTTATTACTGTTTCATTTTTCCGTTTTTATTTATTTATTATAACTTCCTCTCGTTGAGTTTTACGGTGAGATTTAGACATATATAGATAGATAGACAGAGAGATCAGTGATGGGTAGTGTAACTTGGATCTGTCGATGGTTTCATAGATTACTCCTTAGATAACCGTTACCGTTCTCGCAGATGCATTATCAAAACAGAAAGTGACCAACTGATGTACAATATTGATGTACAAAATATCTCTAAAATTCCATATCAAACTCTGATGGAATTTATACATTTTTAGGTTATTTTTATTAAATGCGATACTGACTTTGATTCCTTCTACTTTTCATTTTAATTAGGACCCAAGACATAATAATTTATTGAATTTCAATCAAAGCTTTAAAATATCGTCAACTATACTTTTAATCTGCATATTTTTTTAAATCTATCTATCTATATAATTTGATTATAAATCAGAATTGATATCAATTTTTTATTGATTTTAAAAATTTGTGAATATCAATAAAACATCGATATTATTGTGAAATAATAAAATATTCTTAATGTCATTGCAAAATGAAAAGCAATCAGAGATGAAAACCAAAAGAAGTTTTGTGCAATGTCACATGCATTGGAGAGACTTCTCGTCATCTTCACACACGGGTTCAGGAGAATTGCCGATTGAGAGTGGTGAGTAACATTATTGAACATAGAAAAATGTGCAAAGGAACAATTGATTTTAAAGATTTTAAAATTTTATATATAAACTTCAGTAATAAGTGGGAAAGAATTCAATGTGAGGCGTTAGTGATTAAATCACAATCCACTAAAATAAACGTTCAATCAGCAACAAATTTATTGAAATTATTTAATTAAATCATTAAATCGTAACTTTTACATCATTATTGTTTCCGTAAATAACATTTGAGAAATATTATGATGGTAGACTGAAGATGAGGATAATTTCCTCGAAATATATTTCTTTTATTTGGTGTTTTCAAATTTTTATTAATAATGGGCCATCATTTTTTCGATACACACATATATATATATATATATATATATATATATATATATATATATTGAATCCTTGATTATAACTTTCACTCAGAATTTGTTCTACTGTTTCTTTTTATTTTTTTTGTTCTTCAGTCTACTGGCAATGAACCATTAGTTTTCGTAGCTTTTATATAAGTTTGAATATTAAAAGACCAATAACAATTAGTAAAATATCCGGCACGTACACAAGCTCACTAACTGTACAGAAAATTTAAATATTTCTATTCGTATGACGTAGGCATCCACAAAACAGTCTATAACCCAATCAGTTATATCCAAGTCAAATACTAATAACTAGATTGAGTTATCAGAAAATAATTATTTTTGTTATATTAAGATCATACATTATATCATGACATATAAAAATAGAGAGAAAGCTTGCCCAATTATTTTGTTAAAAACAAAACACCAATTACCTAATAATTTTGTGGTGGTCCAATTTAATTATTATTTAATAAACAAAGTGAAATCAAGGTTTGAATACACCCGTTTGGAATAAATAAACTCATCTATAATACAGTTCAGCAAGTAAAACCAACGAAAAATTCACAATTTCTCACCAAACATTTTATGCATCGATAAATAAATTAAGTTTATTTGTGGAAAAATGCAACTTTTCGATAGTTTATATGGACATTTTGCTATGTGTTGTGTTTGTGTTTGTGTTCAGTTTATTTTATTTTTACTATCACCTTCTTAATTTCTATAATAAATTAGTTTATTCATTGCAAGATTAAAGTTCAATAGATTGGTATGTGTGTTTCTAATATATAAACTTATTGATTTTATTTTTATATTATAGGTTGCTTTTATTGATTGAAAACGGGTATATTTTAGTACTTTAAATTCACATTGGCTCCACTTTCGTTTGAGAAATCGTTGTTTGTAATTGTGTAAAACTTACACTGTAAATGCTCTGGAGTTAGCAAGAATGTGTTCATCAAGAGGCTCGAAAATCCTGTTATAAAAATTTTTATTATTTAATATATTTATATATATATATATATTACATTTTAGTAATACTGATTCTCGATTTAACAATTGAGTTGAGCTAAATTATATATGGATCGCCATTACATACATTTTTATCATGTGCCATTTTAAAGTTGGTTCACTTGGCTCACCCATCGAAAAAGATCATAGTAAAATACGCAGTTAATGTCAAATTCATACCCCTCTGATCATTGACACTTGGAACCCAAATGAAGACTTTTATTAAACCATTAGTCACTTCTTTCCGAGGTTTGACATTATATTTATTATTACGTTCAATAGTAATGTTGTGATACGTCCACGTTAATATTCTTCTATCAAAAATGATTTTTATAATGTGAAAGTGTATGCAAAAACCTTCATGGAAATATAAAGTTTTGGTTGATTGGCAATAAATTATCATTTTGTCTCAAGTCTACGGATTGCTAAAAATCAATTGGCCTTTTACTGACCAGGGCCGCAGCTTTATGTGTATATAAATGTGAGAGATTGACAACACTATCCGTTATCGTGCACCATGGGAGGGGTACTGACCTTGAAAACTTTGACTTTTGTTTATTGAATATGTTTTTTAATTACAAAATGCAATCTATGACCACAGTTAGAGTCCCATTTCGTTTTCTGATTATAATCAAAGCAAATTTAGTCACATGAAGCTTTTGTACTTAAAAAAATTGTGACATTGATTAATATTCATTTTTAAGTGCAAAAATGTGATGACAAAGTATAATTTTGTGTTGAAATTTTTAAAAAAAATGCTTTTTGCAAAGATGCAGAGATTGTAAAGATGCATATTTTTTCTGACAACGGTCTTTTCATATCCATTTGAGAATAATGTAGCAAGAAATTTAAATTTTTGAAAAATATTTTACATTTAAATATTTTTTTTTAAATATATAGAGAATTTGGAAACTATCAACTTTGAGAACTATGACTTGTTCAGAATTTTACTTAAAGATTCTTAAAAATATGAAAAATGTGAATTTTTGAGTCATATTTAATTCCACTTTAGTGCTAAGGTCTTCGGGAATTTTGAAGGCTTTTATTTGGAAAATGAAGTGTTTTGTGGGAACTTCCGTTTGCTGAAGACAACTTTTTTGTATGTCTTCGAGAAATCTGTTAAACTTTTGTTTCAAATTGAGTATGAGTTAACAAGCCTTCGGGGCCATACTGACCTTGAACATTTGACCACTCTGGTAGATTTTTTATACCTAGTATGTTGGATTTTACAGAAGGCTTATTATAAAGATACTCTTCAAATACTTAATCAGTAGGGGAATATTCATTAATATAAAAAAAATTTATAAATATAAATTTAAAGTAAAAAAATATTAGATTACCAGCTACTTTATTCTCAAAAATAATATTAATTTTTTAATTTAATATATTGTTTATGATTAGTTACAGGAAATGTTTTAATAAACCTGATATTTATTTATAAAAACTACTATTGAGTTAATATTTATCAAGTCAGTTAATCTCTGACTCGTCGTGCTCCTTTTATAAATCAAATAACCGAAACCATACACAAAATAATATATTAATTTCCAATCACAAATCTACACAATTGTCAATTTATTTGCACTCTTTGTAAAAATTTGATTAGATTGAAGATCTTTATTTCAAATGTTTTAGATGTGAGTGCCCCTTTCGGAATGAATGCTTAACATGTGGCGAGGTTGGTCATGAGTTCCACGATTGTTTTTCATTAAGGAAAGAGATTCCACGGTGCTATCAAATAATAGCATGCATAGACGAAGATTCAAAATCTGAAGGGCAAGATTATACTGAGAACAATCAAGATTTTAGGACAGCTCACGATGAAAAAGAAGAAAAATACAATGTTGAAAGAAGACGGAAAAACTTTTTTTATTTCAAAAGTAAATGTTTATAGGTAATTTAAACAAACAAAAACTAATAAAATTATACATATATTTTTCATGCAGTTATAACTGCATAAATAGAATAAAAGTATTTCTAATACAAATTCGTGTGCAAACCAATAGATGAGTCAGAATTTGTCAGGAAAATAATTTTTTTCCAAGTTGAGAATATCTATAAAATAATATTTCTGTTTTTATGACTTTAAGTTTATCTCTTCAAATCTCAACGAATTTAAGAGTAATAAGGTTGAACTCAGTAGTTATTGGCATTGACATTTAAACTTTTATCACTGTTTTTTTAAAATATAAAATTTTAAATGCGTTTACTTCATACATTCCTACATATAGGAAGTTTATATTTTGTTTTTAATGTTTGTGTTCATTTTATTTTTTTCTATATTTTCAATCATTATCATTAAAAATTAGTACACGGGTAAGTTTGCTAGAAAGTGTCATACTTCATGCGTTTTATCTGGTGTGGGCCAGCGACCATCCATCGCGCAAATTATGAAAAAGTGCGCTGTGTGGAAATAAACATCAATTAATTATTTATTATATATATTTTTTCTACCAAATCTGATTTATAGTCAAATTGTGTAGAAAATATTATGTCACTTATAAAGAAATCAGAAGTTAAACACAAAAAAGTCCTTATAATATATATATATATTATTTATTATTTAGTGGTGAGAAATATACTGAAAGACAGAAAATGAAGAAATCAGCTGGACAAGCCAATTTATTAAATATATTTATTGAATTTAATTATTTAATTTATTTCAATATTTATAACAATTCATGAAAAGTAAAACAAAAAATTTATTAATAATTTGTTAACATTCATACTCCTCGAGAACAAATCTTATTGCAAGCGGCTTCATTGATGAAATTATTTTCGTTTCCTCTGCAGCCGGTAAATTTAAATGGTATGCATTTGCCATGCTCCGTGCTATAAGAAAATCTATCCATACTCGCTTTACAATTTCCACGTTCAACTGGTTTCGTACAGATTTTATCTGAATAAATAAATAATTAATTAATTTGATTTCTAATAAAATAATTTCATTGAAAATTTTAGTATTGTTCAAAATGTTTTTGTTAAAAATTATTTATGATATTTTTTAATAAATTAATATAAACATTTATTTGTTTTACTTATAGTATTAGGTGACAATAAGATTGACAAAATATAGAAAATAGTAGAATAATAATAATAATAATAATAATAATAATAATAATAATAATAATAATAATAATAATAATAATAATAATAATAATAATAATAATACTAATAATAATAATAATAATACTAATAATAATAATAATAATAATAATAATAATAATAATAATAATAATAATAATAATAGTAATAACAATAATAAATGAAAAACTTACTCAAACAATCCAATGTTTGAATGAAGCAGATTACAAAGCAAATTGCGAGCACCAATTTCATTTTGTTAGTTTTTGTTTTGAATTTATTTTACTAAATTACTGAATCGTTTTTATATGAAAATAAAGAGTATTCTAAATATCAAGTGTTTACTCTTTCGTTTTATTCAATTGATATTAAAACAAACAATTTCAAGTCAACAACCATTGGAAATGAGCATGGCCAGAATATTCATTCGCTCCGTCTCGGGTTTCAATGGTCGTTTTAATTCATTTAATTATGTTAACATTTTTCAGGAAAATGTTGTTTTCTTTGAAGATTATTAGTATTTTTTATTTTCATTTAATTAATTAAAATATTTTATATGCATGAGTCGAATCAGCTTTTCATTAGTTAAAATAGTTTTCGAAACTTAACAATAATAAATATTATGAAAAAGTTTTCGAGTCTTATTAAAATTGATTATTGCACTATATATTATTATTATTATTGTTATTATTATTATTATTATTATTATTATTATTATTATTATTATTATTATTATTATTATTATATTATTATTATTATTATTATTATTATTATTATTATTATTAATAAATATTCATGTAAATAAGCATGTTTTTATAACTCTCATAAAAATAAATTTATTAAAAAATGATAAGGCTTTTTTATATTTGATTATGAACTACAATAATTGTTCCGCATAAATATAGTTCATAAAACATTTAGATACTCTCCATTGTTTTCATTTTAATTTTTTTATTTAGCTTCATTTGTATCTAACAACTCTAAATAAATTATTTTTTCTATTTAACTCAAATTTTCGGCACCACGTTTTTTGTAGTCTTGTTTTTTAAGAAATACAATAATAAGAGAGAGAGAAAGATGTAAAGACGAAAAGTTGTTTAGCCAGGCTAGTTTAAAGCGATTACTAAAAGCTGATGACCTTCATTACCGGTGAGTTTTCGGAAACTCATTGGTTTTATAATGAGATATCATATTATTAATTACGGCAACTCGGATCGGTACATAGAAATCCTAGATAAGAATTATGTGAATGAATCTCTATCCATGTCCGAATACCACTAGACATTCGACAACAACGGATTTACATCTGAACTTTGTTTTGAATAATTGTGATTTTATTAATTTCCATGCAAATATGCCTCTACTGCGATTCATAGTCTGGTAAAATGCATCATAATAATAAATATTCAATTGAATAAACTGCTGAAAATTAAGCATATAACCTTAAGCATTATCAACTTTGTGCGTAAATGTTGTCAAATATCAATATGATATTTCCAAATCGAAAACCTCAGCAATATTATGTAGACAGATATGGCCACTATCCTATTATACTTTTCAAATCAGAGAAAACCAGTATCATATGAGGGAGGAATTTCAATAAACATTTCGATTCTAATATTTCTAATGGACTTGTAAGCTATTGTGGCTTTGGTAAAAAATATCGACAGTTTACCAAAATATTCAAAATGAGCAAAGAATCCAAACTCAAGACTTAGTTTTTGAAAGCCTCTATCTATATGGATCAGATGCTTCCCATTTGACTCGTATGTCAAGCTATTTGACGTATGGATACACAAAGCAGAAATTGCAAGGAGCAGTTATTTAGCATCAAAATCTGATTTGGTGAGGGCCTTTGGTTTAAGAACTTAAGCAGCATACGAAACTTCCAGGCTGGAATTGATAATGAAGGAATTGCCGTAGCATTCGTTGTAGGGCTTCCCATCTGAGTCGCAAAGGCTCTGTAGATTACCGGAAATGATGGCATTGAATTGATTTAAATCTTGGATTTTTATTTTAGTTGTCACGTCTGTGTGCGAGTTGTTGGATATAATATAGTCAATTTAAAAGATTATGATCATGAGGTCAAAAATGTTGGTTTTTGAAGAGAATATTAATGGATGAAAGTTAACTGAGATTATAAATCAAGACTATGTGTTTGTCCGATGTCAAATGGCCTCAAAATCTTGTTGCTGTAACAGATATAATTGATACCATTAAAAACGCTGATATTTTAGTATTTGTGTTACCGCATAAATTTCTGGACAAAGTCTGTGAACAAATAAAGTATCATTTGAAATCATATGTTTATGGAGAATTATAAAGGGTCTTGGAGTGTGTAAATCTAATCGATTAGATTTAATTAGAAATATGGTTCACGATAAATTAAAACGAAAGAGGAATCAACAAATCGCTAGTCGAAAAAGCTCGAGTAATGCTAGAAAACGAGACACAAAGAGAACCTCAAATCTGGAAAGCCGAAGCGATGAGTTTTATTATAGGCAGAAAGAAAAAAAGAACTTAAAATGTTTTTCGTTTGGGAAAAAGGTCCATATTTCAAGACACTGCAAGCAACAGGACAACTATAAACCATAAGTGGCTAACTTACTGCCCGTGGGCCTCCATTTTTCCGGCCCACGGAGTTATGATGCATTTCTATAGTGGCCCGCAACATCATTTGGGTTGGTCACCCCTGATATAAACGGAACCTGTAATTGCCTACAGCTTCCTCAAAAACAATGAAGCATTAAACGTTAACATAATTTTAATAAAAATTCTGGCAGTCTGGCCAACATTTTGTTCGTTTATGGTAGCGTCTAATCAATTTTTCAAAGAAACGGTGCTGTGATGATTTAGTTTCGAGCAAGGGAATTTTTACAGTTGACGACCAAAGGTTGAGGTGCTGGGAGTCCTTGCCAATTGATTTTGATATTCAGGAAATTTCAATTGCTTTATCGTTCCTCGTGCATAAACATGATCATTGACGTGACCGCGATTGTGAAAATGATGAGAGGTCACCGGCAGAAACCGTATAACTTTTGGAAACTCGATATCGTAACAGTGCCAGTGTTTGAAAGTGATCGAATTGATGACAATGGTTTTAATGCCAAATTCGAAGGAAAAAAGTAGATAATGTAGTGGAAGTCATCAGCAAGGCTGTCTACGCTGAAAACTCAACGCATAATGTATCAAGTAAAAGAATAGATGAGCACAAAATTTTGTATTTTAAAGGGTCGGCTTCAGTAATATTATGGACCGTGCGATGGAATAATATGTCAGATAGACGTAGCAAAGTCAAATAAAGAGAAAGCTCAGTCAGTTTTGGATTTCCGTGAATTTAATGAATCCATAGAATGTCACATAGGGAGAAGTTTAAAGTTTTTGCTTAATGACATTTCTCCTGATCGCTGTGAGAATCATAATTGCAGCTCAATATGATGTCGGTAGCCAAAGGCGCGTAAAGCCATGAACTGGTACCAGAATTGGTATCAATTACTCTAACAAAATAGAAGTTGATGGTACCTCCAGAGATATCAGTCATTTGCGAATGATAGCCGAATTCCTAAAATTCGCCAAAAAACTTTAAAAGGAAAACAAAAACCACCTTATCCCCCAGGAACCCTACTTATAACAAAAGCCAGAAGAAATTGCAAACACACTGAGTGGTTGAAGGACTATAAAAAATGATCCAAAGATCACCAGGTTAAGTAGTGATATCACATAATGATCTTTATCTTTTTAATTTTAACATGGAATTACATTTGTAAACGTCAATTTTCTTTTAAAGCTTTAAGCTTTTTTATTCTTTCACTGAAGTTCTCCCTTGTTAGTCGATTATTTTGTAAGTATTTATTCATATCTTTATTTAAAATTAATTAGATTTTTCCAATTAATATCATAAGAATGCCAAATATTTGAATAACTTTGAAGATAAAATAATTCCCACACAAAAAAGAATTACCACAATATTAAATGACAAACCTCACATCAAATAATTATCAACCAGACACTAAATCCGATGGATTTTCTGACAGATTGTAGTATTATATATGATAATAATTTATGTATTTAATTGTAAATTATTTATCAGGTGCACTATACTCAAAATACTGTCTATCCTCAATATGTCACAATGATAAATGTCATCAAATTATGAAAAAATATTATCATCATAAATCCAATGAAAAAATTGAAAAATTCACACATCTAGGTAGTTGGTGGAGAGTTATCAATATCTTAGAGATAAATTTTATTCTTACTAAATCCGCTCCAATCAGTCGCTTAACTGGTTATAGTTATATTTCTACACTTTCAGACTTGAAATCTAAAGGAGCCATTGCTTATGTTAAAAATAGAAATCACAAATGTTTTTATATAAGTAGATGGTTATGTCACCGCTAAACCATGTCACCGCTGGACCACATACCCGCTGTACTAAAAAAATTTTCCAAGTCTAAAAGTTCAAATTTTTTCTGAGACAAAGACAATGACTCATTCAACGTCATCGAAACAATGACCAAGACTCATACAAAGAATTTTCAAGGTCATTTAAACAAAGACCATGACTCATTCAACGTCATTGAAACAATGACCAAGACTCATACAAAGAATTTTCAATGTCATTTAAACAAAGACCATGACTCATTCAACGTCTTGGATGGCTCATCGATTTTTTAAAGGTCGTTTAAACAAAGATCATGACTTAATCACGGTCATTGGATGAGTCATAATAATTTTCAAGGTCATTCAAAACATTTCCAAGGTCATATTATTTTTTAAATTTAAATTTACTACTTATTTTTATAAGTAGTGTTTTAATTTTTATTCTATTAGTTATTATTATTACTATTTATTATTATTATTATTTCAAATTATTTATATTATTATTATTATTATTATTATTATTATTATTATTATTATTATTATTATAATACTATAATTAATATATATAAACAATAAGTTATTAACAACAAAAAACTTTTATTAAAACGAAATCATTCGAATATAGTAATATTGTCGAAGAGCTTTATTCAAAGCCCATTCCACATACTTCCGATATCGGGCAGCGCAGCAATGACATCCATCACCACATGAATATTCGGGTTCCATATCTTTTAACATTTTGTTTTGTTTGACGTCCCATAGGAACTCATCGTTTACGGAAAATATCCATATAGATGTATAATTAAAGACCAAGTCTGGAATCATTGATGCTGTCTTATCCTTCAATATTTCATGTATATCTGGATAAAAGAAGTCCAGACGTTCTTTGATAACTTTAAAATAATCATCTACAAAACAAGTAAAAATAATAATAATTAATTACCATAATGTTCGATTTCGTTCATAGCTTGAACTGCGCTCGGTACAATAACATCCATTATAATGATAAAAATTGAAATAGCAATTACTTTTATACTAATTTAAACCAATGAGAAGTTAAACACATACACACACCCAACTTTTAGCTATAAACAATAAATACTAATTTATATAGATTTGATAAAGATTAAAAAAAATTTAATAATAATATTAGCTGTTAGTTATTTTAAAATAGCTAACTCAATTGTTGTAACCGTTCAAGGTAAAAATTCAACAAGATGTGCATGCCCTGATACAGCCGTGTTGATGGATATTTTGTATATGATAGATAGGCCTAGATATTTGAAAACTCCAGTCAAAAAATTATCTGAAAGAATGAGTAATTTAGAAATCCGATTTGAACTCACATATGAGACTTTAAAAAGAGCTCGGAATACAATATATGATGATATTCTATATCTAAATCAGACCATAGGTATTATCAAAAATGAATTAAGAAAATCAAAATTCAAATTTAATGAAAATCGAAAACTTAATGAAAAAATAATAAATCAAGTTCAATATAGTATAAAAGTTTATTCTAATAAAACAACTGATCAGTTCAATCGTATAATGAAAGAAGTTCTACAGCCTATGAAACCAATGCAACCGGTTATGCAAAGCAGAGGCAACAAATCATCAATATTCACATTTCCATTATATATTTTTACCTCTTTTTTTAAATAAAGACATTGCAACTTAAATGCAATATCCATGAATGATTCTGATTGGTCGAATATAGTATAAATAAGCCTCCAAACATTTTTATAAAATGCCAGAAACTAAATTTTTTATAACTTTGTTGAATGAGCTGGTTGCTAATAATGGAGATGATGATGATATCATTAAAAACATAAAATTCATGGTCAACCGTACCGAGAAAATCGTAGAAAATATCCCATTTGAGTCTATTCTCAATTTCCAATATTGGAAAGAAAGAAAATTCATTCCAATCAATACTTAGATATATGTTTGATGAAAAGAATAAATGGATACGAATAATAGTATGATTAATGTATATGAAACACATCATATTAAAATCCGGATCCGACTATGAAGATTATTTCCAATGGTCTATAGAGGTATATTACTTTATATTATTATTTTATTTTTATCTTTATTCAGGTAATAGAAACAAAAATTGATCCATTGGTAGAAGCAAACGGTGGATGGGTAACAATTATCTAAGTTGCCGCTGAAGCCAAGCGTTCAGATATTTATATTTCAAATTGTAAATTTTTATTAAAACTATTAACTGGAGCATCGGTCATATATATCTGTAATAAAGTTTACCATAAATTTTATTAAATGTATTATTCTTTGTTATTAACTGAATTATTAATAAAAAACTACATATTTAAAGATTTATTGATTATTATATGTGCATGCTTTATCACCACAATATTTTATCATTATATTTTCTATAATATGGTCAACACAAGTCTTAAATTCGTTAGGCTCAAATAAATTTTCAGTAGGGATTTCAGCATCATTAATAATTTCAGTATCTTCATCATGAAAAATTTCTTCATCATAACTCTGACATTCTGAATCACAACATTAATCTTCAATGCTTCAACTAGAGTCAACAAAACTCTAATTTTTACACCGGTTATTTCTTCGAGTTTATCAAACAAAAAGTTTATTAAATATTATAAACGAAAATTAATTAATTATTTTATATTTTATATTTTACTTTTTTCAGACATCATTTTTAAACAATTTTAAAACTAATTATAATTTTTTTATAGAATATGTTGTAAAGAACACAAACAAAATCTGTTTAAATACATTTATTAACACTAAAATATACATTAAAATAATTGTGAAAGTTTAGCAGTAACAATTTTCCAGATTGGAGAAAGCACATCATTTTGATCAGCTTTATATCCTTGTATTGTATTTGTTAAATACCAGTTTTCCTGTTCTTTGAAACCTATTTCTGTAAATGCATCATAATATCTGGTATATTGACTGGTGAAGAATGCATTTTCATTGCATTTTAAATTTGAATTAATCTTTTTGAAAACCGTATCAATGTCCTTGATATCTATCATTGAGAGTGTCCCAGCGAGAGATTGAAATTGACTGGATTTACCAATTGCATATTGATAGGCTCCTTTAAAAAATTCATTTTATAATTGTGGAACATCTGAACTGGTTAGACAATGATAGCAGAGCTCACTATTTTCTTGGTCATGTTTGATTTATAATCTTTATAAGGTGGTGACGAGCTTTTATACCCTTGATAGATACTGATTAATCAATTAGAATCGTGTATGAATATTGCATCGGTGTTGCATGTATGTATTTCTATACAAGTCTTATTACTTATTTCTATTATTACTAACTATTATTATTTTTATTATTATTATTATTATTATTATTATTATTATTATTATTATTATGTGTTGTATTATTATTATAAATATTATTATTTCGTTTATTATATAAAACAATGACTAACTAAATAAAATTATTACTATTAAAACTTGTTATTATTATTACTAACTATTAATACTAAATAAAATCAAAAACAAATCAAAAACAAATTAAAAACAAATCAAAAACATGTAACACAAAACATTTATTGTCGTAAAAGTTGGAGTTTACAAATGTTCCTTACGGATTTGACGACACACCATTCGACGTTTGGCTGGTAACGGAAATTGAAGCAACTACAATCGAGAATACATGGGTATTCTGTTGCCATTTCCATTTTTATCCTGTTGATTTCATTGTCCTTATCTTTTATTATTGCATTAATTTGAGGATAATAATACTGCAGTCTTCCAATTACCAGCGTTTCATATTCTTCTAAAGAAAATAATAATAAAAGAAAATAAATTAAAAAATAATTTACCATATCGAATGTTATTTTTCATCGGCTTAGCATACATATTTACCATTTTAAAAATGAAATAAAATGAATAAGCAAGTTGTTTTAATCAATCATTAGTCAATCAGATGTCAACCAATCCCATGATTTCTTTCTGTATGTCTGTAACAATATTTTTGTACTCTAGATTTCGCAACCCTAATATGACTATTTTCCCACTGGCAAACATGTTAACACACATTGGGTTGTATTGTAAAAGCCTCAGTGCAGGAAATAATTCTGGCTCGAACATACAAAGACATTTTGTTGACATGCTGTATAGATTGATAGAATGTCCCATATCCATGGTAACCGTAATTGACTGGATTTTAGTATATCCTTTATTCTATATTGTACTTTATTGACATCTAAAGGTTTTTTTGCATTCCATGATTCTGTATTTGCCGGATTTGAAAAATATTATAGGGTATTTTCCACTCCTATCTACAATTTGCTGGGGTTTACCATTCGGAAACGTCATTTTTGACACGTCGAAAGTTCCTTAATAATTTATATTTGACATAACATAATTAAAGAATAATGAAATATTAATCTATATACATGATTTTTAGAAAGAGTACATTAAATTGTATAATATAAACAAAAACTATAATTAAACAAATTAATAATGGAATTAAGAAATGATGCGGTATATCAAATCGTCGGCCCAAGTGGTAAAACTATGTTTGTGTGTAAATTACTGAAATCTAATTTATTCAAAATTCAACAAGATGTATTGGCATTGGGGTGCAGATGAAGAACATGGATTAACTCAAGATAATTTCTGTAAATTGAAAAACATGAAAATAGTAAAGGGTTTCGATAAAAACTGGTCAAGTCGATTAAGGAAAGTTGATGTCATCATTATTGATGATTTGTATCAGGAAGCTAATAAAGAAAAGGATTTTAATAATTTATTCACAAAATTCAGTCGACATGTTGGTGTTACTGTGATTTTTATTACTCAAAATCTATTTCATCAGGGTGGTGCACATCGAACAAGGAATTTAAATGTTCAATATTTAGTTATTTTCAAGGATCCTAGAGATGCAACAGTTATTGATTTTCTTGCTCGACAAGCATGCCCTAATAATCGTAATTTGCTCATCAGTGTATTTCAAGATGCAACAAAATCACCACATGGATATATATTTCTTGATTTCACACAACAATGCAATGATGAATTACTGGTTAAACAGATATTTTCAATAAAGAAGGTTCCATGGTTTATAAACAAAGTTGGAAACATTAACATGTAAAAATGTTTATGAAATCCAGGCTTAAAAAAGATTTAGAAGAAAAAAACTTTAAAAAAAACTTAGATAAACTATTAAAAAGAAAATAAAGACTGAAAAAGTTCCACCAAAAACCAGTTATGTACCATCTAAAAAACTAATAACCGAGAATTACCCTGCAATGAATCTAATTTCAAAAAACCCTAAACCTATTAAAAGGAGTACGAAAAAGAACAGAGTTCATAAAAATCAAAGGAGTTTCCCGTATTTTAATGCATTGTTAAAGGTTTCGAGTATGAAAAGAATGTCTATTTTACAATCATTTACAAATTTTGTTGTCGATGATTTACTCAAAATTCTACTAAAAGTAGTCAGAGGTAAAATTAAAATCAGTAAATCTAAAGAACTAGTTTTGAATAAACATCGAAAACCTTTGTTATCGCTAGTAAATAATAAAAACCGTAAGCAAATGAGAAAAATCATATATAAACAACAAGGCCGTTTTATCGGCGCCATGTTACCATTAGCAATATCATTATTAGCTAGATTACAATAAACGATGGGGCAATCATTACCTAATGTCAAATTAAAATTTAAATCATCTTGTTGCAATGGAGAAGATTTGGACAAACCCAGAAGACGAAGCAGGTTTCGGTGGAGTGGCAAAGTTAAAGAAAAGAGTCTCGAATTCGAAAAAGGGAACGCAAAAGAGGTTGTCAGATCAGCTTGCGTATAGTTTAAACAAACCGATGCGGAAAAGATTTCCAACAAGAGCTTATAAGACATTTGGTATTAATGATTTATGGCAAATGGATTTGATGGAAATGATACCGTATTCGAAGATTAACAAAGGTTATAAATATATTTTAACGTGCATTGATGTTTTCAGTCGATTTGCCCGCAGTGTACCAACAAAGACAAAATCTGCAGAGGAAATATCTAAAGCAATTAATATTTTATTTAAAAATGCGCATCGTGACAATTCGCAAACCGATTTAGGTAAAATTATTATTATTATTATTATTATTATTATTATTATTATTATTATTATTATTATTATTATTATTATTATTATTATATTATTATTATTATTATAGGCAAGGAGTTTTACAATAGTAAATTTAAGCAAATCTTGGATCGTCTTAAAATAAATCATTACTCTGTACATTCTCAATACAAAGCTGCTCATCTTGAAAGATTTAACCGGACATTGATGGGTAGATTGAAGAAATATTTCGTGCATCAAGGTAATAAAATATGGATAAATGTATTACCGAAAATACTTGTTAGTTATAATAATTCATCACATCGAGGTCTGAATGGTTTGAGACCTGTATATATCAGTTCAAAAACACCAGTGAGTTCTAAAAAAGTTGTTAAATTGCAAAACCAAAATATAAAGTTGGTGATCACGTTAGAATTAGTAAAATATCTGCTTCACCTTTCATCTAAATTTTCGATAGTAATTGGAGTGATGAAGTATTTAGGATTACAAAAATTAATACTAAACAGAGTCCTGTAATGTATGTTACTAAAGATAGTGACAACAATGTTAAACAGGGGAAATTCTATGAACAGGAATTACAAGTTATTTCCAAACCTACAGTGTTCAGAATTCAGAAAATATTGAAAACTAAAATGGTGGGTAAGTATAAATAATACTATGTCAAATGGCATGGATATCATCAAAATACCTAGTAAAGTGAGTTTTTATACTATTTTACCGAGCAATAGTTGCCCACTAATCCATCCGGCAAATCAATCAAGTAAATTTATGGTTGATTTTCAAAATCCCATTTATTTACATGGAAATTGGGAAGTTGCTATGCAAGACTTTATTTTTTAGTACAATACATTCACATTTTATAGTCAATGTAAAATCAATTTCAAGAAGCGTGTTACCAAAACATGTAGTGGTATTTTCTCAATCAATAATATTGAATGCTATTGTCATATTTTAAATCAAAATTTAGATGAAAATAGTGGCATTTTTTTCAAAGATGGATTGAATGTTAGTAGTAGGATGTGAGCCCGTCAGATACAACCCCCCCACTAGCTTACGTAATTATTACGTAACATTTGACCTCTGCACGCGCTGTTGCTACCTGGAGATTGACCTTTGTCCACTAGTTGCTACCTAGTAATTGACCTTTGGTCAGTGACCTCATGATTACATCACTTGACCACTGGTCAGTGCACACTTATTATGTCACTGGTCACACTTATTAAGTCACTACTCGGAGACTAGTTACCTAACTGTTATTATGTCACGTAGTTGTGGACCAACACACCTACCTTCTAGAACCTTCCACACACCTACCAACTTCCACACACCTACCTTCTAGAACCTTCCACACACCTACATTCTAGAACCTTCCACACACCTACAATCTTAAACATTACACACACACATACCAACCAACGATCCACACACACACACCGATCCGTACCCATCAGTACCCATCAGTACCCATCCGCACCCATCCGCACCCATCCGCACCCATCCGCACCCATCCGCACCGATCCACATCGATCCACATCGATCCACACTGATCCACACACACACACACCTATCCGTACCTATCCGTACCTATCCGTACCTATCCGTACCTATCCGTACCTATCCGTACCTATCCGTACCTATCCGTACCTATCCGTACCTATCCGTACCTATCCGTACCTATCCGTACCTATCCGTACCTATCCGTACCTATCCGTACCTATCCGTACCTATCCGTACCTATCCGTACCTATCCGTACCTATCCGTACCTATCCGTACCTATCCGTACCTATCCGTACCTATCCGTACCTATCCGTACCTATCCGTACCTATCCGTACCTATCCGTACCTATCCGTACCTATCCGTACCTATCCGTACCTATCCGTACCTATCCGTACCTATCCGTACCTATCCGTACCTATCCGTACCTATCCGTACCTATCCGTACCTATCCGTACCTATCCGTACCTATCCGTACCTATCCGTACCTATCCGTACCTATCCGTACCTATCCGCACCGATCCGCGCCCAACACGCCTACAACTACGACTAAGTCGTAGACTTAACAAAATCACTCATATAAAAATTTATTAATATAACAATTTTGAATTTTTCATATTGGACACAGCTCTACATGGAGCTTGCCGTTCTGAGACTCTCCAAAAGCAAAAGATCCAATTGAGTTTCGATATTTCATCTTATTGTTGAGGAACTCTTGACGCAGTTGCAATCGAATTTTCTCTAAATTGTCCTCGGCTCTGATTCCCTTTCATCGGCATTTTCATCCGGCATTGAATCTCCATTGGCTTTTGATGCAGCACCTTTGTAGTGGAAGCTGATCACAAATCTAAGACATCAAAGTAGATTCGGTCATTGGAATTCAGCATTTGATTATCGCCTTTTGACATCTGCCCAGATTTATTATTGATAATTGACATTGATTGTTGAGGTCCATTTCTTTTTCGAATATTGAATCTTTATCTGCTTTTATTTCCATCCTTCAGAACTAAGTTTTCAGCAGATTTGGGAAAAATACCATCAGGCTTCTTCATTCTAGATTAATTTGCTACTAAGTGTAGACAGAGAGTTTAATTTTATGCAAAGTTAAACCTTTCCCTGGAAGAGGGTGGAATTCATTAATTAACACAATAAATCACATACACAAGTCAAATGGCAATTTCAACTCAAACATTAATTAAATCGAAATTTTTCAAGATTTACCAAAATACCCGTCTTGTGGTAGTGCCACCGTCTAGCAGAATGTGAAATATTGCTTAGCGCACAATCTTTTAATAAACCTTTCAGGTGAGTTCGATCAACTCCAATCTTTAAAAGTAATTCAGGAGTCTTTGGAGGAAAGGAACCTAAAGAGCCGATGATACAAGTATCAAGCTCCACTTTGAAGTCAGGTTTGGCATCTTGTATTTGCATTTTCAACGAATCGTATTTTTGTAAATTAAGAAGATCTACTAGTGCAAAATTATTAATTGTATCACATGGACATTTCATGTCAACTAAAAATATTTTTTTCCGCACCATGTCAGTGATCATTAAATCTACTCGCTCTTTCGATTCCGGAACAAGTGAACATACATGGTCAACAACAACAATCAAATTTGAATTTTTCGACAAGTGAGACGAAATCAGATCAAGACAATCATTGTGCCTCTCAGAACCAAGAGTCAAATGGATTTTACAAGATTGAATAATATGCGACATTGTTTCGTCTTCAGTGTGACATAATCGACACAGTCTTTTATTACCTTTATTATGTGGTTTTGCATTGATGGACAAAGTATTTGTACGAGCACGATGGATAAAATGCCAAGCAAACTCAGAAATGTCACCTCGATAAATAGCTTTATTAATTTTTGGTGAAAGTTTAATGGCTGAGGCAATGAAATTTGAAGTGCAGCCTTTTTCCCATTTCGAAAGATACGAGTCACAGAGAGCCATGTGCAAGACTTTTGAAGTAGTTTTACGCAAATCAGGAGTAAGAATAAATGTTCCACGTTTTTCTGATGTAATGAAGAGTGAAGGTTGACCTTTAGTGACAATAAACATAATATTAATATCATGTTCTTTCTTAAAAAACGCAATCGCAATTCTAGCTCGCTGAAAACGAGTTTTCTTACCAGAATGCCAAGGTTTTGGCTCTTTCCCATTGATCCAATCAAACGTTTCTTGCAAAGTTGGATTGATAATACCAAGTCGCGGACCAGCTACAAAGTTCAAAGAATCAAGGTTAATTTTTCTCGCAAATTCACAATTAGAAGTAAAAAGTCGGAAAAAGTGTGTTATTGTCTGTGTGTGGTATTCGTCAAGTAGATCAACACAGTTTGCCCCTCCGTTTTCAGTTGAATTATAAAAATAACATACTTCAGAGTGGTTAGGCAAAGACATCATTTTCCTAAAACAATTTCTTAATTGGCTAGTGATGTTTACAGTCAGATTATTGTTGGCATTGGATTTTGCTAGTGCACTTGTTTTAATCTCTCGTGTTCTAAAAGGAAATACTAAACGAGAATGTAAAAAGATTTTGTACGCTTTCAGTTTTTGCCATCCAAGTAAGTCAGAGTCAGCAACTTTCCTAGTATCAGAAACAACTTTCTTAAGAATGTCATATGGACTCTGATCGGTTTCTTCACCCACAGGCACTCCAAGATATTGGTAGAATTCACTTGAAGCTAATCTTTTAATTTTAATGTCATTTATAAGAATTTGACTTTCTGTTTCGATAAGAGGAAGTTCGATATAACCGCATTTTTCAGGACGGTATTCAAAGCCAATTTCAGATGCAATTACAACAGCAATGTTTGTTACTCTCTGTAAGTCGTAAGCAGACTTTGATACAAGAGCAATGTCATCAGCGTACGCAAGGATTTTAACTGCAGATTCACCAATCATAAATGGTTCACATTTAGATCTGGATACTGCTTCAAGAACTGGATTAATTGCTAAAGCAAACAATATCATAGAGATAGGACATCCTTGCTTAACACCTTGTCTGATTGCAATATTTGGAGTCAAGATAGGACCACAACTATAGAAAGTACTTGTATCGGAATACATCCTCTCAAGAATAGTCACAAATTCCTCATCAACCCCAACAAATCGAAGTAAAGACCACATGTAGGCATGAGGAACACTCCCAAAAGCATCCTTAATGTCAAGCCAAGCAATAGCAAGTTGAGAGTTCTTGCTGTATTTAGAGTGCTCTAAAGCTGACGAAAGAATTGAATTGTGTTCCACACATCCATCGTGTCTAGAGCCACCTTTCTGACCGATATGCAACAGATTGTTCTTATTTATCCAAAATGTTAAACGATTAGCTAAACAAGAGGCAAACAGTTTGTAGATAACTGAAAGTAGTGCAATTGGACGCCAAGATGACACACTATCATATTTATCACCTTTACCGGGTTTTGGAATTAGCAATGTTTTAAAGGATTTCCAGCTATCTGGTATAACCTTTTTAGAAATAATTCTATTAAATAAAAAAGTTAGTAGTTTACCCTCGGGATCCAGCATCACCAGGTCTCGATATTTTATACCATCAACACCAGGACTTGTGTTGTCAGCTTTCTTGAGCTCAAATAATACCTCAGAATTCGATAAATATTTAAGTTTAAGTTTTTTATCAGAACGATTACAAAATTTAAACACCTTATCCCAAGTTCGGTCTAAAGGAATTTTGTGCTCAAAATTCGTTATAATGTTTTCATATTTAGGTCTAACATCCACATCTACATCATTGATGATCGTGTTTACAGTGGTTTTCATGTCACTGTTGAAATTTTTAATTAAATTACTTTTATTAATTTGAGATTCTACTCTTTCTATATTGCCCAAGTAAGGTTTGTGTGTTGGCACAGTTTTAATAGAAATTTGATCCAAAATTACATCGACGATTTCATCAACATTCATTTTAAATACTTTTATTAAAAGTTGATCAATTTTATTTTTACGTTCTTTTAAATTTTCACTTTCTTTATGATTTTCATTAATTATATTATTTTCTAAGGATTTAACTTTTTTTATTTCACTAACTATTGGAAGGAAGGAGCTTACCACATTACCAATTTGTCTTAAATTCAAACCAACTAAAGGCAAATCATTGGCATAATTTGACATGTAAGAACAAAACAGAATTTTGCTTACTAAACCTGAACCACGAATATCATGTGGGCATTCACCAAGATTTAATACTCGATTAGGTGATTCTCTAATTTCATTAATTTTATTTCTTAGAATCTTACAACTAGACAAATAATTATCATTTCCTAAAAGAGTTGTTGGGTTTAAAAGGTAATATTCATCCGTGTTGTAGTCTATGATAAAAAGAATTTCACGAAATTTTGGAGGTGCTACAATGGCGAATATAACTTGTGCTTTGATAATATTATCATAGTTTAAAAAATCATTTAAATAGCGAGTGCAATCATCCATAATAGCAGTGCACATTGCTGAATTTAGGAATATAAAATTGCTGGGTAAATTTAAATTTTTAAAATATTTTGTGATAATTTCATCATTAATTGAAAAATTAATTAAATTTAAATTTTTACAGATGTCATTTGTTATTTGTAGTTTAAATGATTTTAAAGTTTCATTGATTTTAGTAAATGAAAGGATATTACCAAAGAAGAATCTCTCGAGAAATTCAATAAACGCAGAAGCAAAAAAATGTGGATCTTCCGATCTAAACGAGAAGTGAGTCTGGTTATGATTAACAATAAAATTGACTTTCGCAGTAGAAATGAAGAATTTATTCAGATAATCAGTCATGCTTTCACCAATACTGACAAGTCTCTCATTTAAGACTCTGCCTTGAAAGTTTAAGATGTAGCTGCGCTCGAATACAGGGGAAAATATATACAGACACCAGTGTGGGTTGTTTGGAATGACAGCAATTACATACTTTACTCTCGTAAATTGCCTAAATGTGACGTTTTCTCTTATAAATTGATTATTATGTGCAATAAGATTCAACGTCAATTCAGGAGACAATACGGTTATATAATTTTTATTACTAAACCATTCTTTTATTAAAGAAGGTACACATGAATTCTCATTTTGGAGAGAATCTTTATAAGGAAGTACTACTTTTGGTGGTCTTGTTACATTCTGGAAGCGTTTAAAAATAGGCAGTGTCGTTATACCACCCCCAGAGACTTTTGGTGGATTCTGAAATTTAGTAGTTTGGAATCGATGGACATTTTTACGTATTGTTTCAATAAAGTTGTTGGGAAATGTTTGCCATTCTTGGCTTATCAGCATAGCATACGCGCAGATGTAAGGTCCACAATCGTAATTATTATCCTGGTAAACAAGATTATCATGGGGGTGAAAGGTTACAGCAGCTTTGAGATCAAAAAGATTATTTAAAGCCATCGTGATTTTAAGTGCACTTGACTTATTAATAAGGTTATGCCGTTTACGGAGAATTGGGTCAACAAAATAGGAAATTTTAGTCAATTTACAGTAAACAAAAAGGATCCAATGAGATTCATTGATGTTAAGAGGGCATAATATTATTTGCGCTTTAAAAAGATTATCTGGCATTGGAAATATTTCGTCTTTGCAATTCGAACTTAAAATTTCAACGATAAAACATTTGACCGGTGCAAAGTTTGGATTACCAATGTGACTCTCAAGATAATAGTCAATATCATCATCGGTAAACCAGATTTTGGGGTCGCGTTCAGGAAAAAAGTAATTAATTATAGTGCTATCTGCATCAGTCTCTTCAGAGATTGGAACAGATATTGAAACTGATGCAGGCACTTCCCTTCATTTAGATTTTTGTGCCTTGGGTTTTACAGCTTGTTTTGATGTTATTTTTTTCAGAGGTTTATCTATAGTAACTGGCTCAGTTTCGTCAATGTCTGTTGGGAAAGTATCCAACTGACCAACTATAACTGTGTCAGGAGTGGGATTGACCGGTTCCACTATTAAGATATTTAAGTTTTCATTAGGAGATACGTCTATATTATTGTCTACAACTGCTTCTCGCTCTTCAAAAAGTTCATTTGACTGAATGAGCTTAGTTATGAAATCACTCATTTTTAGTGTACAAATTTTTCTACAATTGAAGGGTATGCGATAGTTAAAATTATCTTTATTTAGAAATCGTTTTTTGTCCCTAATAATAAAATAAAGCATTCTCTTTGCTTTAACCAAATCATATACATCATTGTCGATTTCTATGTTATTAATTTTTTCACCTAAACTAGTTAGAAATTTCAGTTGGTCGGATTTGGTAGTATAAGATTGGTCAATCACCCAAGAAAGTTATTGATTTCAATTATAGTTTCAGGACAAATAATATTGTGGATTCTGTCAATTTCACCAGACAATTTCCATTGTTTGAGCTTCAAAAGTTTTTCTTTACAACTTGAACTATAATCGGAAGAAGAAGGAATCAATTCAATCAATTTTGGAGCCCACAATTCAATATTATCAAGATTTAAGAAAGCACAAGTCTCAAGATCTAGAATTGAGTGCATTAACAAACAATTAACAATATAGTTTTGAACATAATTTTCATAAGTTCCGTTTGTTGAAGTATCAAAATTGCCTTTTAAATTTAGGTAATTTAAATGAAAAATTATATCAACCAGTTTCTCTGGAGACTTTGGTTGACATAAAAGAGAATTTAAAAGATTATCATATTCAGATAAACCAAAGAGACTAAACAAACCAAGGTTAAACATGATATCGGATTCAGATTCTACTTGTGGAAACTGAGAATCATTTAATTTATCAATCTTAACAAATTTACCCCCCACAAATGAGATCTGTTGAGAAATGTTTCTTCAATTTTAAATTTATTAATTAAATTAATTAATTTTTCAGGGTTTTCATCTATGCTTTTTTTTTCGATGAAAAAAAGTTCCTGAATTTCTGGGAATGAGTTAAATAGTTCTTTAATTTGTGAACGGGACAGTTCAGTAATTTTTTGGCCCAACTCACCCTCGATCTCAAAACTATTTAACAAATCCAACATTAAAAAATCACCATCCTTATATTTAATTTGGGATTTAACCAAATAGTCGGGTAGGCTATTTTTAATTTTTAATGAAGTAATTATTTTATTTATTTGTTCCTCTCTGACTGTAACATTACTAATATTAGTTGTCTCAGCCAGTTTATCAGAAAGAACAAATAAAAACTTCTTTATCGATAAAGAAGCAGGGATAAATTTATTTGTATTGTAATTTTTAACAATCTTTGAGTTTATTAAAGATGTTTTGATTTTTAAGTTTTTAGTAATTTTAGATTTTACTTTACTACTATTATAAAAATCAATTGTAACACATATATTATTATTTCTAAAAAAGAAATTTTTAAATCCAGCTATATTTAGGGGATTATCTATTTTAGAAATTTTGGTCAACTCGATATTTAATACCTCAGATTTCTTTTCTGATTCTTTACTTTTCAATAAAGCAAATAAATTGGGAAATAGCTTAAAAAACTGTTGCCTCTCTTTGGAATCTAAAACTCTAACAAATAGCGAAAATTTTACTCTAGAAGTATGCTCTATTGTCTTTTTAGAAACTTTCTTAGAAGGAACAATTTTAGTTGGTATTTTCCTAATCAAATCTTCTTCTGATAACTTAAGACAAGGAACCTTATCTTGGACTAAAAGAGCTGAAGGAAGTTCACTAACAAGATTAGTCTTAACAATTGAAAGAGGTTCCTTAACATGACTAGTTTTAAAAATACAATTCAATTTATTATTATTGTCAAAACCACCATTCAAACCAGATATAAGATAATTTAAAGTATTAACAATAGAATCCATCTTACCGTTCAGAAGCTCATTACTTCTTTCCAATGCATGAAATCTTTCATTAATCTGGAAAACAGGCATATCTTCAGAAGACACACGAGAGCCAGGCACTGATTCATTCCGAAATTCCTCTTCCTGCTTCGATTTTGCATTAAGTTGTTCGAAAAAACGCTGAAAAAGAGCAGCAAATTCTCCGATTTCGATTTTCATAACGTTAATTTTAAAAATAACGTGCAACTTCTTATGTAATATTCTAAAATCAAAAGGATTATTAGGTAATAAAAAATTTACGTAAGATTTTTTTGGTTTTTAGACTCACTAGTAATAATTTATGATTCAAACTAGGTATATTATAATACTTTTCGATAAATTTATGGATAAACTATTACATGGTTCGTTATAAAGTTATTTAAAAGGTTAAGAATTTTAACCCTAAATAACGAAAGATAACTTTTAACCCTAAAAGATGAAATATAATTTTTAACCCTATGTGATTAAAAGTTATAACATTATGTAAATCAATAATTACTAAATACCAAGTAAACACATGTCTTTAATAAAGAGTAGTTGGTAAAAAGCATACATATATGTAAAAATCGTTGACAATTTTTAAGTACCTATTAAAAATGGTTTGAAAATATGAATAAATATTTGAATATTAAATTGAAAATCTCTATTGAAATTAAAAAGTATATAAATTTGTTAATCGTCAATAAACTCGTAAAATTATTGATTGATTAAATGCAATTGTTAATTAGAAATATTATTGACTGAACTTATTTTTTAATAGAAAGTTATTCTTGAAACAACATAAAAATCATATTTCAATAATTTTTCTTTAAATTAATTTTGAAAAAGTAGAAACCACATACTTTATTTTGATTGGCTGTTACTATTGACAACGACATTATTTTGCGATAAATTTAATCGCTAAACTCAAAATACTAATAAATTTATTAAAATTATTACAGTTTTCTTGAAAATAATTTGAAAAAGTAGAAACAAAATACTTGATTTTGATTGGCTGTTACTTTTGATAACGACATTATTTTTCGATAAATTTAATCGCTAAACTCAAAATACTAATAAATATATTAAAATTATTACAGTTTTCTTGAAAATAATTTGAAAACATACAAACTATTTTTCAATAAACTTATTATTATTTAACTAAAACCGGTTGTTGAAAATACTAATAAATTTATCAATTAAAATAATTAAAATAATAATTTGAAAATGAAATTATAGAATACTTGATTTTGATTGGTTAATTCTATTTATTACCAATGACTCAAATTAATTCAAATTTTAATGTTCAAATTATTTTCTAAATATTATTGGTACCGCATTGATAGGAAATCTTGCTATTCAATCGAACATAATTTCATTAATCTTTTTAAATAAATCAACAAAAGTCATTTAAAATTATTATAATGTTGAACTTGTTGCTAATCACCAACTTATTTAAAATTTATCCGAATCTAATTATATGCATTGTAAAACACTACAAGTAATAATTCTTTGATGCTCCTATTAACATTACAACTTTTACATGCTGGACCAATACATTTTCCTGTAAAATGGTCTAACCTTATTTACTATGTTCTTATTACACAATATTCACAATTATCAAATGAATATTCTTCAAAATTCATAGTTTTAACCAATGAAATGATGGTAACTTGTCATATCAGTGAAGTTGTTGATTAATAAGAATCCATCAGAAATTGGCAAATGTTTTTGAAAATGTTATCTTTTGGTAAAATAGATAACGAAACTAGGTGTTATCGTTTTTAAACTCCAAATATTTATCTTTTGGTAATGTATATAGCGTAGTACCCAACTGATTTTTCTTACATAATTGGTGTTTTCAAAGGATTTTGGCTTACGAAATCCATTTAAACAATTTTCACACCATTTGCAACAAATTCGAACATTACAATCATTATTTTTATGACAATTCATCAAGGATTGTAAATTAGTTACTGTTGTATAATGATATTTTTCACCCTCCTTTATCAATAATAAATAAATTTGATCCAATCCAGTTACTTTTGTTCGGTAAATTATATTTAAATATGGATGCTTCGTTATAAGTTCTTCTCTATCCTCAAAATTTTCGTTAAATCATTACATTAATTGCTAAACCAGGATATTTCTTCACAAAAGTTGGGATATCACACAGTTTCATTGTCATATCGTTAGGATCGTTTACGGTAAATATTTTCTTGGTCTATCTTTCTTGATTTTATCAGATTTCAATACAGCCAAAACACTATACATGAAACATAAATTATTGGTATTTTGTACCTTTTTACATATTAGAGCTTTAGGTGTTGGAATATAACTATGTCCAGATAACCTAGATATATTAGAAACTTTGGTTACCTTGAAATTTACTTCTAATATTCGGTTTATTTTCAAACTACTTCTGTTCATTCAACAATCTTTTCATTTATTTTCTTTGTACCAATGTCAAGAAAAGTTGTAGTCACTGAAGCAGCGTGATTTGATATACTATCTACTTTGAGTTCCCCATCTTTTTCAAATTCTACTTGGACTTCAAATTGAACTTTTGAATGTTTCATTTCATTGAATGTAATTTTTAATTTTTCCAAAAGAGAAGAACTATTTCCTATAAAAATATATACTAATTATCCCTATTAAAAGTTTAACAATTTATTGAACTACACATACTTTTCTTCAATACGAAATGAATTTAACAGTATAAGAAAAACAATATTTGTTAGCATATTAATAAAAATTGATATACTTTAATGTCCAAATGGATATCCAACCACCTTAAAATCGTCGATAAAATTTTAATGAATTTCTATTATAGTATCAATAAATACCACAAATCATCGACAAAAAGGATAAATCTACTCAATCCTTGAATTTATCTTCGATTCACCTAAAATCTATCATGTTACCAGTAAAGATTGCATTAATAAGCTACAATTTACTGACAATAATTCTACATATAAAGCTAATTATTGATTTCTCTACTTTACATTGGATTTAACCCCTAAAGTAACTGTAATTTAATGAATTATCACATTGAAATTTGTTTACATAAATCCTGCAATAGCTAGATTTATTAAAATGCAGTAAGAATCTTTAATGAATTTCTCTTACATGCAATAGTAAGACCCTAATATCCCAACAAATATTTGATTAAGACTCCTCAATCGTAACCAATTATTAAACTTATCACATTTATTTGGTAAATTACCGATCATTTCACGTAAAACTCTACTTTTATCTGTACATACTTAATATTTAACCATAATATTCTTCTTAAAATTGATATATTACTGATCATTTTCATTAAAAACCCTATATTTATCTGTACAAACTCAATATTTAGCGAAAATATCTACTTTAAATCGATATATTACTGATCATTTAAAACCCTATATTTATCTACACATACTCAATATTTAGCCATAATTTATCCCTTAAAATTGATATATTACTGATCATTAAAACCCCTATATACTTATCTGTACAAACTCAATATTTAGCCATAATTTATCCCTTAAAATTGATATATTACTGAGCATTTCATGTAAAACTCTACATTTCTCTACACATACTCAATATTTAGCGAAAATATCTACTTTAAATCGATATATTACTGATCATTAAAACCATATATTTATCTACACATACTCAATATTTACCCATAATTTATCCCTTAAAATTGATATATTACTGATAATTTTCATGTAAAATCTAACATTGAATGATTATTTCTACTCAATATTTACCGTTGATTAATTTCTTTTAACACTGTATAAAATGATATACAAATTATTATTACGTCATAATAAATCGATTAAATTTCTCACTCAATATTTCCCTTAGTAACTTACTACATCTAAACTCGATATTTAAACTTGTAAAGCATACTAGAATTGATCAAACTCCAATCCATAGTGATAAATCTAACCTTTCAATTATATCTAAAACTCTGAAATATTCATATGTTGGAATACTCTCTCTAAAATCGATACAGTTCTCTTAAAAGTTTACGTCAAATTCTCAATAAATTCTTCAATTGAACTTCGATTAGATATAAAATTCATGAAAACTATATCGAAAATCCTAAATTTAAACTAAAGTATTTAACAGGCTCTATATTATACTAAGTGGACATATATGATAAATTAATATACTAGCTATTATTCAATACATTATTACAAGTTTTAGTCTAATTAAACACAATTTCCATATTGAAGCCAATTTAACGATAAAAAATATTTAATCGAATATCAAAAGTTGATAACTAACTCTTAAATAACCAAAGAAGTAGTATTTTCAAATTGATTATCGACTTTTATCAATTTTAATGATCAATTTATCATTCGGATAATATTTTAGTATTCTAGTAGCCTATGCTAAAAAATATATGTTAATATTCTTAATATATTTTGTGTTATTTATTAAAATTTCTAGTAATTTATGTAAATAATTTATTGTGAAGATTTAATTAGTTTCGAATTAGTTTCAATGTTTAAATTCTATCTTTGAAAAAAAAAATCTTACGTAAATTTTTTATTACCTAATAATCCTTTTGATTTTAGAATATTACATAAGAAGTTGCACGTTATTTTTAAAATTAACGTTATGAAAATCGAAATCGGAGAATTTGCTGCTCTTTTTCAGCGTTTTTTCGAACAACTTAATGCAAAATCGAAGCAGGAAAAGGAATTTCGGAATGAATCAGTGCCTGGCTCTCGTGTGCCTTCTGAAGATATGCCTGTTTTCCAGATTAATGAAAGATTTCATGCATTGGAAAGAAGTAATGAGCTTCTGAACGGTAAGATGGATTCTATTGTTAATACTTTAAATTATCTTATATCTGGTTTGAATGGTGGTTTTGACAATAATAATAAATTAAATTGTATTTTTAAAACTAGTCTTGTTAAGGAACCTCTTTCAATTGTTAAGACTAATCTTGTTAGTGAACTTCCTTCAGCTCTTTTAGTCCAAGATAAGGTTCCTTGTCTTAAGTTATCAGAAGAAGATTTGATTAGGAAAATACCAACTAAAATTGTTCCTTCTAAGAAAGTTTCTAAAAAGACAATAGAGCATACTTTAGAGTAAACTTTTCGCTATTTGTTAGAGTTTTAGATTCCAAAGAGAGGCAACAGTTTTTTAAGCTATTTCCCAATTTATTTGCTTTATTGAAAAGTAAAGAATCAGAAAAGAAATCTGAGGTATTAAATATCGAGTTGACCAAAATTTCTAAAATAGATAATCCCCTAAATATAGCTGGATTTAAAAATTTCTTTTTTAGAAATAATAATATATGTGTTACAATTGATTTTTATAATAGTAGTAAAGTAAAATCTAAAATTACTAAAAACTTAAAAATCAAAACATCTTTAATAAACTCAAAGATTGTTAAAAATTACGATACGAATAAATTTATCCCTGCTTCTTTATCGATAAAGAAGTTTTTATTTGTTCTTTCAGATAAACTGGCTGAGACAACTAATATTAGTAATGTTACAGTCAGAGAGGAACAAATAAATAAAATAATTACTTTATTAAAAATTAAAAATAGCCTACCGACTATTTGGTTAAATCCCAAATTAAATATAAGGATGGTGATTTTTTAATGTTGGATTTGTTAAATAGTTTTGAGATCGAGGGTGAGTTGGGCCAAAAAATTACTGAACTGTCCCGTTCACAAATTAAAGAACTATTTTACTCATTCCCAGAAATTCAGGAACTTTTTTTTCATCGAAAAAAAAGCATAGATGAAAACCCTGAAAAATTAATTAATTTAATTAATAAATTTAAAATTGAAGAAACATTTCCTCAACAGATCTCATTTGTGGGAGGTAAATTTGTTAAGATTGATAAATTAAATGATTCTCAGTTTCCACAAGTGGAATCTGAATCCGATATTATGTTTAACCTTGGTTTGTTTAGTCTCTTTGGTTTATCTGAATATGATAATATTTTAAATTCTCTTTTATGTCAACCAAAGTCTCCAGAGAAACTGGTTGATATAATTTTTCATTTAAATTACCTAAATTTAAAAGGCAATTTTGATACTTCAACAAACGGAACTTATGAAAATTATGTTCAAAACTATATTGTTAATTGTTTGTTAATGCACTCAATTCTAGATCTTGAGACTTGTGCTTTCTTAAATCTTGATAATATTGAATTGTGGGCTCCAAATTGATTGAATTGATTCCTTCTTCTTCCCATTATAGTTCAAGTTGTAAAGAAAAACTTTTGAAGCTCAAACAATGGAAATTGTCTGGTGAAATTGACAGAATCCACAATATTATTTGTCCTGAAACTATAATTGAAATCAATAACTTTCTTGGGGTGATTGACCAATCTTATACTACCAAATCCGACCAACTGAAATTTCTAACTAGTTTAGGTGAAAAAATTAATAACATAGAAATCGACAATGATGTAGATGATTTGGTTAAAGCAAAGAGAATGCTTTATTTTATTATTAGGGACAAAAAACGATTTCTAAATAAAGATAATTTTAACTATCACATACCCTTCAATTGTAGAAAGATTTGTACACTAAAAATGAGTGATTTCATAACTAAGCTCATTCAGTCAAATGAACTTTTTGAAGAGCGAGAAGCAGTTGTAGACAATAATATAGACGTATCTCCTAATGAAAACTTAAATATCTTAATAGTGGAACCGGTCAATCCCACTCCTGACACAGTTATAGTTGGTCAGTTGGATACTTTCCCAACAGACATTGACGAAACTGAGCCAGTTACTATAGATAAACCTCTGAAAAAATAACATCAAAACAAGCTGTAAAACCCAAGGCACAAAAATCTAAATGAAGGGAAGTGCCTGCATCAGTTTCAATATCTGTTCCAATCTCTGAAGAGACTGATGCAGATAGCACTATAATTAATTACTTTTTTCCTGAACGTGACCCCAAAATCTGGTTTACCGATGATGATATTGACTATTATCTTGAGAGTCACATTGGTAATCCAAACTTTGCACCGGTCAAATGTTTTATCGTCGAAATTTTAAGTTCGAATTGCAAAGACGAAATATTTCCAATGCCAGATAATCTTTTTAAAGCGCAAATAATATTATGCCCTCTTAACATCAATGAATCTCATTGGATCCTTTTTGTTTACTGTAAATTGACTAAAATTTCCTATTTTGTTGACCCAATTCTCCGTAAACGGCATAACCTTATTAATAAGTCAAGTGCACTTAAAATCACGATGGCTTTAAATAATCTTTTTGATCTCAAAGCTGCTGTAACCTTTCACCCCCATGATAATCTTGTTTACCAGGATAATAATTACGATTGTGGACCTTACATCTGCGCGTATGCTATGCTGATAAGCCAAGAATGGCAAACATTTCCCAACAACTTTATTGAAACAATACGTAAAAATGTCCATCGATTCCAAACTACTAAATTTCAGAATCCACCAAAAGTCTCTGGGGGTGGTATAACGACACTGCCTATTTTTAAACGCTTCCAGAATGTAACAAGACCACCAAAAGTAGCACTTCCTTATAAAGCTTCTCTCCAAAATGAGAGTTCCTGTGTACCTTCTTTAATAAAAGAATGGTTTAGTAATAAAAATTATATAACCGTATTGTCTCCTGAATTGACGTTGAATCTTATTGCACATAATAATCAATTTATAAGAGAAAACGTCACATTTAGGCAATTTACGAGAGTAAAGTATGTAATTGCTGTCATTCCAAACAACCCACACTGGTGTCTGTATATATTTTCCCCTGTATTCGAGCGCAGCTACATCTTAAACTTTCAAGGCAGAGTCTTAAATGAGAGACTTGTCAGTATTGGTGAAAGCATGACTGATTATCTGAATAAATTCTTCATTTCTACTGCGAAAGTCAATTTTATTGTTAATCATAACCAGACTCACTTCTCGTTTAGATCGGAAGATCCACATTTTTTTGCTTCTGCGTTTATTGAATTTCTTGAGAGATTCTTCTTTGGTAATATCCTTTCATTTACTAAAATCAATGAAACTTTAAAATCATTTAAACTACAAATAACAAATGACATCTGTAAAAAATTTAAATTTAATTAATTTTTCAATTAATGATGAAATTATCACAAAATATTTTAAAAATTTAAATTTACCCAGCAATTTTATATTCCTAAATTCAGCAATGTGCACTGCTATTATGGATGATTGCACTCGCTATTTAAATGATTTTTTAAACTATGATAATATTATCAAAGCACAAGTTATATTCGCCATTGTAGCACCTCCAAAATTTCGTGAAATTCTTTTTATCATAGACTACAACACTGATGAATATTACCTTTTAAACCCAACAACTCTTTTAGGAAATGATAATTATTTGTCTGCTTGTAAGATTCTAAGAAATAAAATTAATGAAATTAGAGAATCACCTAATCGTGTATTAAATCTTGGTGAATGCCCACATGATATTCGTGGTTCAGGTTTAGTAAGCAAAATTCTGTTTTGTTCTTACATGTCAAATTATGCCAATGATTTGCCTTTAGTTGGTTTGAATTTAAGACAAATTGGTAATGTGGTAAGCTCTTTCCTTCCAATAGCTAGTGAAATAAAAAAAGTTAAATCCTTAGAAAATAATATAATTAATGAAAATCATAAAGAAAGTGAAAATTTAAAAGAACGTAAAAATAAAATTGATCAACTTTTAATAAAAGTATTTAAAATGAATGTTGATGAAATCGTCGATGTAATTTTGGATCAAATTTCTATTAAACTGTGCCAACACACAAACCTTACTTGGGCAATATAGAAAGAGTAGAATCTCAAATTAATAAAAGTAATTTAATTAAAAATTTCAACAGTGACATGAAAACCACTGTAAACACGATCATCAATGATGTAGATGTGGATGTTAGACCTAAATATGAAAACATTATAACGAATTTTGAGCACAAAATTCCTTTAGACCGAACTTGGGATAAGGTGTTTAAATTTGTAATCGTTCTGATAAAAAACTTAAACTTAAATATTTATCGAATTCTGAGGTATTATTTGAGCTCAAGAAAGCTGACAACACAAGTCCTGGTGTTGATGGTATAAAATATCGAGACCTGGTGATGCTGGATCCCGAGGGTAAACTACTAACATTTTTATTTAATAAAATTATTTCTAAAAAGGTTATACCAGATAGCTGGAAATCCTTTAAAACGTTGCTAATTCCAAAACCCGGTAAAGGTGATAAATATGATAGTGTGTCATCTTGGCGTCCAATTGCACTACTTTCAGTTATCTACAAACTGTTTGCCTCTTGTTTAGCTAATCGTTTAACATTTTGGATAAATAAGAACAATCTGCTGCATATCGGTCAGAAAGGTGGCTCTAGACACGATGGATGTGTGGAACACAATTCAATTCTTTCGTCAGCTTTAGAGCACTCTAAATATAGCAAGAACTCTCAACTTGTATTGCTTGGCTTGACATTAAGGATGCTTTTGGGAGTGTTCCTCATGCCTACATGTGGTCTTTACTTCGATTTGTTGGGGTTGATGAGGAATTTGTGACTATTCTTGAGAGGATGTATTCCGATACAAGTACTTTCTATAGTTGTGGCCCTATCTTGACTCCAAATATTGCAATCAGACAAGGTGTTAAGCAAGGATGTCCTATCTCTATGATATTGTTTGCTTTAGCAATTAATCCAGTTCTTGAAGCAGTATCCCGATCTAAATGTGAACCATTTATGATTGGTGAATCTGCAGTTAAAATCCTTGCGTACGCTGATGACATTGCTCTTGTATCAAAGTCTGCTTACGACTTACAGAGAGTAACAAACATTGCTGTTGTAATTGCATCTGAAATTGGCTTTGAATACCGTCCTGAAAAATGCGGTTATATCGAACTTCCTCTTATCGAAACAGAAAGTCAAATTCTTATAAATGACATTAAAATTAAAAGATTAGCTTCAAGTGAATTCTACCAATATCTTGGAGTGCCTGTGGGTGAAGAAACCGATCAGAGTCCATATGACATTCTTAAGAAAGTTGTTTCTGATACTAGGAAAGTTGCTGACTCTGACTTACTTGGATGGCAAAAACTGAAAGCGTACAAAATCTTTTTACATTCTCGTTTAGTATTTCCTTTTAGAACACGAGAGATTAAAACAAGTGCACTAGCAAAATCCAATGCCAACAATAATCTGACTGTAAACATCACTAGCCAATTAAGAAATTGTTTTAGGAAAATGATGTCTTTGCCTAACCACTCTGAAGTATGTTATTTTTATAATTCAACTGAAAACGGAGGGGCAAACTGTGTTGATCTACTTGACGAATACCACACACAGACAATAACACACTTTTTCCGACTTTTTACTTCTAATTGTGAATTTGCGAGAAAAGTTAACCTTGATTCTTTGAACTTTGTAGCTGGTCCGCGACTTGGTATTATCAATCCGACTTTGCAAGAAACGTTTGATTGGATCAATGGGAAAGAGCCAAAACCTTGGCATTCTGGTAAGAAAACTCGTTTTCAGCGAGCTAGAATTGCGATTGCGTTTTTTAAGAAAGAACATGATATTAATATTATGTTTATTGTCACCAAAGGTCAACCTTCACTCTTCATTACATCAGAAAAACGTGGAACATTTATTCTTACTCCTGATTTGCGTAAAACTACTTCAAAAGTCTTGCACATGGCTCTCTGTGACTCGTATCTTTCGAAATGGGAAAAAGGCTGCACTTCAAATTTCATTGCCTCAGCCATTAAACTTTCACCAAAAATTAATAAAGCTATTTATCGAGGTGACATTTCTGAGTTTGCTTGGCACTTTATCCATCGTGCTCGTACAAATACTTTGTCCATCAATGCAAAACCACATAATAAAGGTAATAAAAGACTGTGTCGATTATGTCACACTGAAGACGAAACAATGTCGCATATTATTCAATCTTGTAAAATCCATTTGACTCTTGGTTCTGAGAGGCACAATGATTGTCTTGATCTGATTTCGTCTCACTTGTCGAAAAATTCAAATTTGATTGTTGTTGTTGACCATGTATGTTCACTTGTTCCGGAATCGAAAGAGCGAGTAGATTTAATGATCACTGACATGGTGCGGAAAAAAATATTTTTAGTTGACATGAAATGTCCATGTGATACAATTAATAATTTTGCACTAGTAGATCTTCTTAATTTACAAAAATACGATTCGTTGAAAATACAAATACAAGATGCCAAACCTGACTTCAAAGTGGAGCTTGATACATGTATCATCGGCTCTTTAGGTTCCTTTCCTCCAAAGACTCCTGAATTACTTTTAAAGATTGGAGTTGATCGAACTCACCTGAAAGGTTTATTAAAAGATTGTGCGCTAAGCAATATTTCACATTCTGCTAGACGGTGGCACTACCACAAGACGGGTATTTTGGTAAATCTTGAAAAATTTCGATTTAATTAATGTTTGAGTTGAAATTGCCATTTGACTTGTGTATGTGATTTATTGTGTTAATTGATGAATTCCACCCTCTTCCAGGGAAAGGTTTAACTTTGCATAAAATTAAACTCTCTGTCTACACTTAGTAGCAAATTAATCTAGAATGAAGAAGCCTGATGATATTTTTCCCAAATCTGCTGAAAACTTAGTTCTAAAGGATGGAAATAAAAGCAGATAAAGATTCAATATTCGATAAAGAAATGGACCTCAACAATCAATGTCAATTATCAATAATAAATCTGGGTAGATTTCAAAAGGCGATAATCAAATGCTGAATTCCAATGACCGAATCTACTTTGATGTCTTAGATTTGTGATCAGCTTCCACTACAAAGGTGCTGCATCAAAAGCCAATGGAGATTCAATGCCGGATGAAAATGCCGATGAAAGGGAATCAGAGCCGAGGACAATTTAGAGAAAATTCGATTGCAACTGCGTCAAGAGTTCCTCAACAATAAGATGAAATATCGAAACTCAATTGGATCTTTTGCTTTTGGAGAGTCTCAGAACGGCAAGCTCCATGTAGAGCTGTGTCCAATATGAAAAATTCAAAATTGTTATATTAATAAATTTTTATATGAGTGATTTTGTTAAGTCTACGACTTAGTCGTAGACTTAGTCGTGGACTTAGTCGTAGACTTAGTCGTAGACTTAGTCGTAGACGTAGTCGTAGACGTAGTTGTAGACGTAGTTGTAGACGTAGTTGTAGGCGTGTTAGGCGCGGATCGGTGCGGATCGGTGCGGATCGGTGCGGATCGGTACGGATAGGTACGGATCGGTACGGATAGGTACGGATAGGTACGGATAGGTACGGATAGGTACGGATAGGTACGGATAGGTACGGATAGGTACGGATAGGTACGGATAGGTACGGATAGGTACGGATAGGTACGGATAGGTACGGATAGGTACGGATAGGTACGGATAGGTACGGATAGGTACGGATAGGTACGGATAGGTACGGATAGGTACGGATAGGTACGGATAGGTACGGATAGGTACGGATAGGTACGGATAGGTACGGATAGGTACGGATAGGTACGGATAGGTACGGATAGGTACGGATAGGTACGGATAGGTACGGATAGGTACGGATAGGTACGGATAGGTACGGATAGGTACGGATAGGTACGGATAGGTACGGATAGGTACGGATAGGTACGGATAGGTACGGATAGGTACGGATAGGTACGGATAGGTACGGATAGGTACGGATAGGTACGGATAGGTACGGATAGGTACGGATAGGTACGGATAGGTACGGATAGGTACGGATAGGTACGGATAGGTACGGATAGGTACGGATAGGTACGGATAGGTACGGATAGGTACGGATAGGTACGGATAGGTACGGATAGGTACGGATAGGTACGGATAGGTGTGTGTGTGTGGATCGATGTGGATCGGTGCGGATGGGTGCGGATGGGTGCGGATGGGTGCGGATGGGTACTGATCGGTGTGTGTGTGTGGATCGTTGGTTGGTATGTGTGTGTGTAATGTTTAAGATTGTAGGTGTGTGGAAGGTTCTAGAATGTAGGTGTGTGGAAGGTTCTAGAAGGTAGGTGTGTGGAAGTTGGTAGGTGTGTGGAAGGTTCTAGAAGGTAGGTGTGTTGGTCCACAACTACGTGACATAATAACAGTTAGGTAACTAGTCTCCGAGTAGTGACTTAATAAGTGTGACCAGTGACATAATAAGTGTGCACTGACCAGTGGTCAAGGTCAATTACTAGGTAGCAACTAGTGGACAAAGGTCAATCTCCAGGTAGCAACAGCGCGTGCAGAGGTCAAATGTTACGTAATAATTACGTAAGCTAGTGGGGGGGTTGTATCTGACGGGCTCACATCCTACTACTAATGTTAGTTATGATTTTAGTCCATTTACAATAAAATTTGAAAGTTTTGATGATGTCAAGCGAATAGGTAGTGATAAGCATAACATTGTTGTTCCTGGTACTGAATACCTATTAAGTTTCAAAACTTTTATTGATGTTGGCCCTGCGAATGAACACATCAAAATATCTGTATCATATATTAATGAGGCGGAAGATACATTTAGATTTACTAATGATTTATATATTAAAACACTTGAAGAGTTACATAAATATATTTCATTCAATTGTTTACATATATTTAAAACTATTGATATTGTTAAAGATGGATTATGAAAATTCAGTCTGAATAATAACATTTGTGAAGTTACATTTGATAAAAATTTGGCTAATACATTGGGATTAGATAAGCAAACATATAGGGCAAGTGCTTTTGGTGTAAGCAAACCAAAAATAATAAAACTTCATAGGCAAATGTTCATATATACTAACATCATAAATCCTATAATTGTTGGTGATTTTTTGGTTCCTCTACTGAAATCTGTTTGGGTTGATAAACATGACCAGGATGAAGTTGTCAATATAAATATCGATAATCCCATGTACCTACCGGTGTCAAAATCATGTATAAACAATATAGAAATAAATATTCGTGATGATAGCGGTAAATTTATTGAATTTAGTAAAAATACAAAAACTCATTTGACATTACATTTTCGTAAATTAGATGGCCAATAACGATATTATTAGTATGTATAGTGGTAGCCAAAGTGGTCGCGAATTACCATATTGGTAAACAGTACGAATCAGGATGGTTGAGAACTCTTGGTAGATTTGGACTTCCTATTCTTAAACGCATTGGTAGTTTTGGTATGAAAAATGCTAAAGATGTGATAATAAATGAGCAGAAAATATTACCATCTCTGAAATCAAATGCATTAAACGAGTTAAGGAAAGTTCTACCGGGTGTTGCAGGTATGTTTCAAATACAGGCACTTGCATCGGCACCAGCACTAACTCAAAAACTTAAAGGACATCATAAACATGTAAAATAACGAATGAAAGGACATGGAACTATATTTCAAAAATGATTTGCGGTAAATCTGAATTGTGTTTATTTGATAGACCATCTACCCAGGCCGTAATTGAAATGGGTGCCTTTGAATAAGTATTCCCGATGAATTCTATTATGGATAGTAGAACAGATACTGAATTTTATATTAACGGCTCCCAAACTGAATATATAGATTTGAACGATACATTGTTAACTGTTCAGATCAAAGTTGTAGATAAAGATACAAAACCGTTGGGTTAACCTTGCCAAATTTCTTGTTTTATACACTTTTTAAAGATGCAGTTCTCGGATTTAATAATATCAAGATTGAGGGTGGTAACAGTACATATATTCACAAAGCTCTAATAGAAACTATTATAAATTAAAATATCGATACTAAAAACACATGTTTGAATCCTATGGGTTATGGTAGTGATGACAATAGGAAAAAGTGGATTAAAATCTCGAAATTATTTACCATGTACTCATCATTACAACTAGATTTTATGGATCAACCGAAATATTTACTCTAGGTGTTAATGTACACATTAGATTGAAAAGATCTGAGTCTGCATTATAACTAACAAGTGCTACCACAGCACCAATTTTTCAATTAGTTGATGCAAAATTATTGGTGAGAAGAGTTCGTGTTGAACCCTCTGTATTAGTCGGTCATCAACTGGGGCTTAATTCTAAGCATGCAATATATCCATTGAAAACAAAGGAAATTGTTCAATTTGCTATTGCTAAAGGTTCAGCTTCTTTCTATAAGGAACAAATATTTGGAGATAGAAGAATGCCCAACTTTATATTGGTAACATTTCAAAGTGAATCTCAATATAATGGATCATACTTAACATCGAGCTCAATTTTCAAATATTTTGGAGTAACTTTATCGAAAAATAGTGATTATAGAGAAACATATACTCAAGATTTCGATAATGAAAATTATTGTGCTACATATATGCAGAGTATAGTGAGAAATATGAGTTATTTGTATAAAAACCTTAATTGTGTTATAACTCTTGATGATTTTAAAAGCAAACATTCATTTCTTTACATTTGTTTTGGCACCCGATTTTGATTTAAATCAGAGTCAATTACCTCAAAATGGAAATTTGCGATTAGATATAAAGTTTGCTAAAGCTACAACTGAGCCAGTACATGTTGTAATATATGGAGTATTTTAAAAATGAGGTTCAAATAACTGCAAACAGAACAGTACTAGTTTGAACAGAGTTCAAACATTATTGGTTTGAATGGTATAAATGTATAGATTATTTATGATAATTTGTCATGGAGTAAGTTCTTCATGTATTATTAATATTATTGATGTAGTTCTGATCAGGTCTATCGAATTGGAAAACAAGAATTAAATTTAAGAATTATAAAAAAGAGTGATTCTGTATGGAATAGATCATTAGTGTTTATTTTGAAGAAAACAAGTCAAACGTAAGAATAAGTCTAAATTTTCGGGCAAATATTGAAGAGATGATGTATATGCTTAGCGAATCTCAAGTATTTACTATTATTGACCTTGGTAATGCTTATTATCAATTGTAACTTGAGGAAGAATCGAAAATAAAAATAGCCTTTTTTCAAAAGAGAGACAACATGGTTTCAACCGCATGATTTTTAGAGTCGCGGCTTCTCCAGCTAACTTTCAAAAATTAATGACAGAAGAGTTGGGCGATCTTCTTTGGAAAGAAGCAGTGGTTTATCTTGATGATATTCTTAAATTCGCAAATAATGAAAAAGAACACATTAAGTGATTGGAAAGAATTATAAAAAAAGTTAAAGAAGTAGAATTAAAAATTGGCTTAGAAAATGTCATTTTAATAAACAAGTGTTAAAATACTAAGGACATATTATAAATAAAAATGGTATAGACAGATGACGTAAAGATTAAAGAAATGCAGGAATTCAAAAAACCAAAATATATCAAACGATTGAGATATTTTTTAGGATTGACAAATTATTATAGGAAATTTGTCAAAAATTACGCGAAATGTGCAAGACCCCTCGAAAGTTTATGCGGATCAAATAGAAATAAATAAATATGAACTGAAGAATGTGAAGCAAAACTTTATATAATATGTTAATATCAACTCCGATTCTGGAATTTCCGGATTTACGAAAAGAGTTTGTTTTAGACACGGATGCTAGTTTCGACACGATTAGAGGAGTACCTTTGCAGATAAACGATGAAGGACAACAACAAGTGGTTGCAAATGGATCCAAGGTCATGAAATTGGATACTGCATTATCAGCAAAGAATTTCTGGAATTTCATATTTTACTCAGTACTTTAAGCACTATTTATAACGAAAGAGATTCACGTTAAGAACTGAAAATAAAGCTATAATATTTATGATAACAACAAATAAACCCATTACCGCCTAACTTTAGACATGGATAAATTATTTAAGTGGATTGGATATAAAGCTGGAAATACCCAAAAGGGGAGTTAAACGAAAGTGTGGATGTTTTATCGAGGAATAATTGTACCACATGTAATCAGTGTCAGACGACTCACGAAGATTCACGAAGATGCAAAACTAGAAAAGAATAAAACGAAAATGCTAGCTATCGACGAGTCAAATGAATAAAATGAAGAAAAAGAAGTGAATAATCAGTGATGTACATAAAGATTTGTGTCTCGTCGGTATAAGAAAGATGCATATCCAAAGAAAAATTTAAATATAGATATTAATAAAAATTGTTCAAGAACGTTATAGAAAACTGTGTAGAATGTCAAAAATGGAAGACATAGACAAAAAACCAAGGAAATGGTTATTATAAAAACCACCGATGACGTTTGTAAAGAGATAATCATTGTGGCCATTTAATAAAATAATACACAGGAAACCATATATTTTGCCAATCATTGAAATTTAATTTTTGAAATTTAAAGCTTCTAAGACAATTCATTCAGATAAAGGTAAAACATTTAAATCTCAGTTTCCTTTTGAATTATTGAACTCACATCATATTAAAATAAAATACTCAAGCCCTTATCATCTTAACATAAATGGGTTAGGTAAAGAGACAATTTAGTACCATAAAATATGCAATAGCAATTACATTGAAAGAAAAAGATTGATAAGAAATATTACTAGATTTTGAATTCGTGTTAAATACAGCAATACAGAAGATAACTGGATTTTTACCTGCATAAATAGTATTTGGTCGGAAGATATGCCACGAATGGACTAAATCAGAAGATCTTGATTCAGAAAATATCAAACGGAGAAAAGAAATTCGAGAAGAAATTATAAAAACACAAAATAAGGAAGTAAGTCAAATATCAATAACTTCTAGAAATTTCAAGAAGATGGATTAACGTTATCAAGGATCGTAGGAAATTATGGAACAGATTAATGAACGAAGCTATAAGCTGAGAAATATAAACGGAAATGAAATTATTTTAAAAGTGAAATGGTTAAAGGTTTTTATAAAGGAGGAGAGTAATAGGAAGGATAATTAAAGAAAATGTTATAATTAATTAAATTAACCTATTACTTAATAATATATCAAAATTGAAGTTTGAAGATCAGAGGTTGGTTATTGATGTTTGATGATTGTAATTGAATGTTGGTATGTTTGTATATTTTGTAACAATTATTAGAAAACCAATAATTTGTAAAACCTTCAGAGTACAAATTATAATAGGAAGTTAAGTAAACAGATGGGAAATTTAGAGTATAAGATCGTCTCTAATTCATGTATGGTACGCAATATGTTTATTAATAAATCAAAAACTCCGGTTGGATTGTGTTCTGATCTCGTTTATCAATTTACATGTAATGGATGTAATGCCACATACATTGAAGAGACTTCCCGTCATCTCTGTACTCGAGTTCTAGAGCATTGTCGATTGAAGGGTTTGACCAATATTAGTGAACACAATAGAGGCTGTAAAAGTGAAATAGGAATGTCTGATTTTAGAATTTTGTTGAGAAGTTTTAATAATTATTGGGAACGCGTGATATGTGAAGCATTGCTGATAATGTCATTGGATCCAAAGATTAATGTGCAAAGTGCTGTGACTACGAATGTTTTGAATGTTTTTAAATAGTTTACGTATGTTAAATCATGTTTGTTTTTTAATATTATTAAAATAATTGAAAATTTTAAATTACATTAATTTTTTAAAAATTAGAATATAAGTGAAAATTTTAAAATTTTAAATTAATTAAAAGTGAATTGAATATATTTTTAAATATTTATTTATTAAAAAATTAAGTTAATAAAAAATAATTTGTTTAAATTAAATGTTACTTCATAATATTTTTAGTTGGTCTTGAGTACCTGAAGATGATAGCTATGCTATCGAAATATATCGTACGAAAAGTTTTTTATTGGCGTTTTCTTTTAATTAAATCGTTGCCAAATTTATTTAATTATTTCTATATAGTTTTTACATGATTTTGATATTGGCAAGTACATAGAATTTTAGGTATTTATACTAACAACTTCATCTTATTCATATTTGTCGACTCAAACAGATTTCAAAAGTAGAACGTAAATGCAATTAATCAATATTGGATCAAGAAAACTTGAATATAGGAATTTATGTTATCTTGATTTTTAAATACCTTCAAATATTTTCCTTCTACATTGATAATATCGATTTATATAATCCTAATACTTTTATTAATTTAACATTTAAAGTTTAGATTCTAAACATAACTTTATTAACAGATCTTTTATGTAGTACCTGCAATATTTAGTTTTAATTAATTTTATTAACTATTAATTAAAATTACAAATGCGTTATTAAAAATAACACGTATTTAGTTATAGTTTAAATATTAAAAAAAATCGACCTATTTTTTTCTATTTGAAACTTCACAAGCAACTAACAAAATTCTACAATCATCCTTCTATCCTTCAATCATATTGATTGATGCATCGCTTATTATAATTACTTCATTTTCTAAAAAATTATTTTATAATTTATTAATTTAATAAATAAATTTACCAATATCCTCATCTGAATCCTCGATTAAAATAATTTCATGATCTCGATGATCGTTTTCAGTCACATCGAACCAATTGAATGTACCTTAATTAATCAATAATAAATATGAATAATAATAAAATAAAAAATTTACCGTTTCCATAGGCCAACACTGTCTTAGAATACTATAATTGTCCATTTTCAAATATTGCAAATTTTTGAATTAATTGTGACAACTTTGGAAATTGTCAATGTTTATAAAGAGAGTCAAATTTTCAGGATTTAGCCAATCACATTTTAGCAATACACATATAGGTGAGAGATTTTTATGCATGCAGTCTATACTGTGTGAGCATGTGTTCTTTGTAAATCAGATACAATCAAAAGTATGTATGTGATTTCTTTGTAAATTACACACAATCTTGAGTGAGTATGCATGTGTTCCTTGTTACTAATCATGCACTTATCATGCACTGTCTTTGTAAATTATGTGATGATTATGCACTGTGATCATGTCATGATCATGCAGTGTCTTTGTAAATCACGCACTTATCATGCACTGGCTTTGTAAACATTAATTAAATATTAATTAAATACATAATAATAAAATAATACAGAACACAACATTAATACATTAATTAAACATCAAATCGCTTGGATAATAACCAAGCTAAACAATGTTGACCACATGTTAAGGTCCATAATTTTTGAAACATAGTTTTTTTATACACAATAGGTTTACAAATTGTTTGCAGTTTCGAAACCATTAAAGCCGGATAATAGAAACCCATAGGATCAAATACAAATATCTTCCTAGGTTTCATATATATTGCTAACCAGTGTTCTCCACCGAGATGAGACGATTATGGTTTGATTATTACGTAAATATGGAATTTTATCAAGAGGAAATACCCCTAAATATTAATTTTTTATTAAATTTCAATTATCTAGTTTTTTCAAAGAAACTTTAAAAATTTATTTGAAAATTTTTCATTTATTTTATTTTAAGCTCTAACTATTTGCCTTTTATCTGTATCAACGGGGACGTGCTCTGAGAGAGTGACTAAATATTATTTTGATGATGGGGAACATGCCTGTAAACCATTCACTTATACTGGCTGCGGCGGAAACGGAAATAACTTCGATACCTATGAGGACTGCTATGCAGCTTGTATTAACATTGGAAAATAATATCTCATTTGTTTACTTTTCAAAAAGATCGTGACATTTGAATAAAAATAAAAAATAAAAAAAGTGTATGTCGTATTAAAAATTATAAAAATATTTTCTATTTACTAATAATACGTAAAAATAAATTGAGAGTCAAACCTAAATTTTTGATGCTTAAAAAAGAAATATAAAAAAAATAATAAAAAAAATATTAATTAATATATTTTTTGATTAGAAATTACTTTTGAGTTCAACGAAATCACCGGTGACATTCCCACGTAATTTGTGAGAATGTAATTACTTTAATTAATTATTAAATTATGAAAATTAATTAACATTATTAAATATTTAATTAAAGATTGTGTGCATGTATGATGTTCATTAATGCTGTACTTTATATATAAAAACACTGTAGATATTCTATAAATCCTAATTTTAATAAATAATTTTAATTAATAATTTAAATAATTTAAATTAATTAGATAATGTTATATAATTTAATTTCGTATTTAATGTAAATAATAATTACATGTAATGTATCAGATAAGTAGATAACACAATAAGACTTCGCTGCGAAGTAATAATTTTATTGTTGAAAAAAGTGTTTAATATTAAATAATCTTCAGTTTCTTGTGGATTATTTAATAATCGAAACTTTTTCAACAACATAATTATTACATCGGAGCAAAGACTTATTGTGTTATTTACTTACATGATTTATTAATTTATGCTGCTACCAAGGAATCACCGTTTTATACTTATAATTACAAGTAATATATTTACAAGTAATACATATAATTATATTATAAATTTGTAATATAACATAATATGAAGATTATAAAATGAAGTCTTGAAGTTTTGTTTTTGCAGATATTGATAATGTAAAAGATTCACTTTGTTTAAATGTTGTTGATAAATAAAACCTTGAAAATCTTTCAACTGGAAACAATAAATACTAGAAGCAATTATTGATCGAACAGACATAGAAAACAATGAAATGAGCCTGAGACTATATCATAAAATTAAAAAGGACAAATTTATTGGGGTCCGATCTTGGTTTTCCTAATAAGTCATAAAATACAAAATGATTATTAGCCCGTTAGAAAAGGATGGAATTGTTTTAATTATTTATTGACTGAATATAAACTAGAAAGTAATGAAAAGGCTTATAAATTTTTATAGCTTTGTGCGCCCTTATCATTGGTGATAAATACAGTATATATAGTGTTTTGGTACTATGTTTGGGACAATATATGAGAGATAGAGATATGCTTTCCTGTAGCAATGTCTTGTAAATATTGTAAACGAACACCTTAGGTTCAAGCCACAATGACACTTAAGAGCTTTCAACCCGGTTCAAAATATCCACAACAATTTCCTGCTCATATAGTTGAAAATTTCAAAAAAACGATATAAGAATATTTTAGCTTAGCAATAGTTAGCAGAATTGACGTTAATCATTTTTAATTATTTAAATTTTTTTTTCAAGTAGTCAATATAACAGTATTTTCAAATATTGAACCTGACATTGATGAATTTGCTGTTGAACATAATTGGTTCTTGAATCTTTTCAATGATGCTGCCACAAAGATAGGTCCTTCTGAAGTTGAGAGAATAGAATTGAATTTTACAATGACAGATTCAGATTTCAAAAACCAATTTGGGGAAATAAGTAAATGGGTTCTAGATACTGGAGATACTGATAAAGCGTATATAAAACGAAAAAATCTTTAAAAAAGATTTAAAGGATAATATCCTCTCAAAACTCCTTTGGGTTCTTCCATATTTATGAACAACTACTGCACATGGTTCCATTCGAACTTTCACTCTCAAAGAATAATGATTTCAAATCTTGTATTTTTACAACAAAATTCAAAGACCAAACAAAAATAAAAATCACTCTTGAAGAACTCACGCTTTTAGTTCCATCAATAACATGTAATCCTAGATTAGAATCAAGTATTATTGATAGAATGAATGAAGATAAACAAATCAAAGTGAATTACTTCCAGAAAATATCAACAAGTATTGAAGTCCCTCCTGGAAAAACATTCAGTAGGAAACCAACGGTTCTGAATTCAAGATCTCGATTTATTATTGTTGGATTCAAAGAAGAGAAAATCGATATGCTCACCAATAATTCTAAATTCATTCAGAGTTTAGGTGATGGAAAGGAACTGAAATCTTTACGTATTCAATTAAACACAACTTCTTATCCTTTGGATCCAATAATATTTAGTTTAAAAGATAATTATAAAAGACATCCATATGCAGCATACATTAAAGTTTGTAAATCCTTTGGAGTAGATCCGCAATTAGGAATGATGGATTTTAAAGATTTGTATTTGATTTTTTTGTTTTGATGTTTCCGACTAAGATCAGAAATTAGCCGCAAATGGTGTCAATATTACTAATGATGTTGAAAAACATAATGATTTCAAAGGTAGATGTTATTTTCTTATGCTAATTGAAAAACAAGTTGAAATTCAATTGAAAAGCGGGAAGATGGTTAATGTCTCCTGATTCCATTAAACTAATAAAATAATAAAACATTAGAACAATAAAAACAATAAAACAATGAAATAATAAAACTATAAATAGATCAACAACTCGAAAAACTCGCGAATATTTTATCCACAAAGTATTCCACGTATTTGCGTTTCAATTCAAAAACCTCTGATTTCTCAACATCATTTCCTATTCCTCTGGAATTAAATCTCAACTATAATTATGAAATAGGGTTGGTTTGGTTTTCTGCGTATAATATTATTTTTAATATTACTAAAGATAATAATGGATTTGAAGTTGAACCATCACCATCAACCCTAGGAGAGCTGGTGTCATATGTTATGTTGGAAATTCCTCCTGGATCGTACGAGCTTGATGTTTTATTTCCAACAATGTATGATTTAATAAAAAATGAGTTCAAGGAAATAAAACCTATTAGTTTCAAAGTTGATCTTCCAACTGCATAAGTGTTTTTAAATATAAAACTAGGATACATTTTTCATTTCCACAATAAATTGAATGAATTCCTAGGATTCACAAAAAATGAATATTCTGAAAGTTGTTTTGCTGAAAAGAAAATGAATATTTCCAACGTTACATCCATAAATCTTCTTTGTGATTTAGCGAAGGAACATATCAAGATGGAAAACAAGATAATTGTATTTATGGTTTACGTTATGGAACTCTCCCTAGTGGATATAGGATCATTCAGAAGGTTTCTACACCTATTTACATTCCTTTAACAAAAACAGCAAGTATTTCAAAAATAGGTTTTAGAATTGTTTACCAAGATAATAATACCCTTAATTTCAATAATGAAACCCTTTCATTTTGTTTGCATTTACGAGAGGTCTGAGCCTGAGCAAATTTACGGTGAGTGAAATCAACAACTAAAAATGCCTTTGGATAAATTTCTAGATAAATATGGATAAGACTCAACAAGTAATTTTTATTTACGTGATATTCTGCGAGACCTAAATTTGAAATGCAAAGTAATTATGCGTGATGAAATAAATAATTATTAGATAGGGATAATATTATTTTCAATTTACTTACCCTTGAAGAACTAGAAAGTCATTGGGTTTTTGTTATAAAATACATTCCGTGTATTTCGACTCGTACGGAATTATTCCCGTTCGTGAAGTAAGTCTTTATTTTACGGAGAAATATGCGTATAATACCCTACATGTCCAAGATTCAAAGACTTCAATTTGTGGATAACTTAGTGTTTTCGTATTGTTTAATATTGAACCTAGGGAAACCTTTTGGGATATTATCTGTAAAATAAATAAAAATAAATGAATAATAAACGAATAATAAATCAGAATAATAAATTAAAAAATAAATAAAAATTATTCACAATTTTTCTAAATATATGCCTCTTGTTAATATTGCTGGAGGATTTTTAGTGGTTAATGCTTGTCAAATCCTTGAACGAGTAGAAGCTAATTTTCTTAATAAGTCAGGTGATCGAATGCGTGGAGATTTGAACATGAATGGGCATGCAATCTTAAATGCTGGAAAATCAAATGAAGTTATCAACTTGGAAAAGGAAATAAAACGGGTGAATGATGATTTTAATGTACAAATAAAAGAGGTAAATAAAAACCTTGCGTCTATAACCATCAAGTATGGAAATAAATTAAAAGAATTAAATGAAAGCATTAACGAAAAAAATCAAAGAACAAGCATTCTGGATATTATAGATACCATAAAACACAAAAATGAAAATACAAAAGAACTCGAAAATATTAGGAAAAAAAGAATTATTAATTTTTTCATGAAATAGAAGTCATTCTAGATTCAAAATTTTATTTTATAATAAAAGATGATTATTTAATAATGAATAAAAAATCTGGAGTGTTTGAGATAGATTTACCGAAAAAGCTTTTTATTATTATTGTTTTCGAGGGGAAATTTACGTTTTCTGGTATAGAAGCAATAGCAAAACAAAAGGTGATTATAGGTCAAGTATTAAATGAGGAATTTTAAAAAACATTATATTGATAAATGATTATTATTTAAACATTAAAAAATATAATAATTTAGAATTTTCTGGTGAAGGGGTAATTTATGATTTTTTTTATAGATCCAAAATACGATTTATCAAACGCATATTTTGCTTGGGAAAAAATGAAAAATATACACAACCATCAAAGTCTCTGGTGTTGCGATAATTTCCCCAAAACACATGTATCAAGGATTTAAAAATTTTACAGAGTTAAAATAGTTGCATAAAAATGAATGACGGTGATGAAATACTCGAAGAAACAATCATACCGAAAACAAGACACAAGTTTTCTTACCCATCACTTAACTTTGGACTTGTTCCTACAGCTCCTATTTTACTTAATAACTTTAGCGGTGTAAATAATAAACCATCTAGAGTAAACAGCCTTGGCGGTCCAAACAGAATAAATGAATTCTTTCTCGAGAAAAAGAAATTAGAAGAACGATTTATACACTATCAGAAAATATAACATAGAAGGACAAGAGCGGATTAAGGGATAAAAATCACACGTATTACAATCACAGGTCTTTTATCAACTTCAACAGCTGTACTTCAGGTATTTGGGTATTGGGAATTACACCTACCGCTATTATCGCATCAGTCTTTGGGGGATCTAATGCTCTTTATCTCTTTTTATCGGAAAGTGTTTCTATTGGATTGACATCTCGAAAGAAAAAGATTTACCGAGAAGTATGCCAGGTGAATAAATAAATTATATTTATACCAACAAAAATCCCTAGAGTATTGACAGGGAATTAAACAAACGAATCAATTAAAATAATAGAGGAAATAAATAACAACATCGACAAGATAAAAAATAACAAAGATGATTCTGTGAAACAATTAAAAAAGGAAACAATAAAACAACTAAATGAAGAATACAAAACGATATTGAAAAGTTTATAATATAAATGACTGAATCGGCAGAGAAATTTCTTTCTTTTTCAATACATCAACATCCTTTTTAACATTATTTACAATTATTTTATCGATGTTGTTAAATTTGGGTCCTTTATTTTTTCAGTTTTCATATTTAATAGTTGATCTTTCGAATATGTTTTTTTCTCCTGGTATTTCAAAACTTTCTTTGAAATCATCATGAAATTTAATTTCAGATAATTTTTTATTCGTATATTGAGAGATTTTCCTATTTTTCATGGGTTCAAGGCTTAATGTGGTGAACATTTTATTCATTTCATCAATTCCTAAAGAATCAGCATGTTTTGATGATAGGTCTTTATATTTATCCTCACGAACCAGCATTACATCTATTGTATCTTGATGTTTAAAAGCCATGTGTTTATATACATCTTTAGCCATTGATGTTTTATATACTGCGAAGAACAGTTGTTTGATAGATGTCTCGTACCCCTTGGCTTTTTTCAAACCATCTATTCCTTTAATTATGAGATCAATATTCACTGAAGTTTCATCAACTTAATTCAGGAACTTTCTTAATTAAATCATCTAATCCCTCCTACTCATCATATTTCACCGCAAAACGGTTTATTTACATTTCCATTTTTTAATTGAATAAAAAAGAGAATTTTTTTTTTTAATTCCTTGAAGGATTCTACTCCACTAGGTTTCGCGGAGCTCACGACCAGAGGGAGTTTCATCGTAAATTTCAATAGGAATATTTCAGCGGAAAGATGAATGAAAGTTTTACTGAATAATTTTTTGATTTCGGGTATTTCCAAAAATTTCAATCCACGTTCCTGGATTTTTCTTTGGTGATCGTTCATTTCTACAGACATAATATTTCCAATATACCAAAAAATAAAAAGAAACCAAAAGCGGTATAGACAAGACAAAGACTAGAAGCTCTTATTAAAAAGAAAAGACCAAGACATTTTTTCAAAAGAGCACAAAGAGCAAGAAGAAGAAAAAGTGAAGATGATATCGTGATGGTAAATATAAACAATTTGAACATGAACTTGGTTTAGAGGGTCTAACTTTCCCAATAAATCTCGAGGGAATAAAATAATTCTGTATAAAAAACCCAGAAATAAAAATAAATGTTTTTACTGTTGATAATAAAAAACTTGGGACGGTTTATAAGTCACATTTAAATCCTACTGGTTGTAATTTATTTTTATACGAAAAGCATTACGTCATGTGTAAAAACATTGCCGTGTTTTTAAATAACAGTAAATCAACGCATGCATTTCCGTGATTGAATTATTTTTCTTCATTCCGTTTGGAAAATGCATTGAAAAAACATCAAACATTGTGTGTTGAGCATGAAGAAGGAATTGCAACATTTCATTACAACGAGTATAAATCTTTCAAGGAATTTCAATAATAAAATAAGGTCCCATTTGTGTGTTATGCAGATTTTGAATCTTGGAATAAAAAAGGACAAGTTGTTGAACAATTAGGGTTTGTTATGGGATACATATATAAAGTAAAATATAAAAGTAAAAAATATACATAAAATATTTATGACAAGATGCTTTTGAACATTTTGCACGTACAATTGAGGATTTAAATTCTAAATTCAAAGAAATATTAAAAACCAACAATCATGGATTCGGAGCAAAGCGGAGCAGGTGCGGTTACTAATGGAGCGGTGTCTAGAGAAGAGAGTTTTTAACCACTGTTTCGAATCCCTGCCAATAATACAATAAATTTTAGAAACAAACAGTCATTAGAATATAATAATTCCATTACAAGGTTATGGATCATGACCACTACCAAGAGAAAAATAATTTTAGAGGAGCAGCCCACAATTCATGTAATTTAAATGCAAAGAGAAATACTTTCGTTCCAATTTATTTTCATAATGCTAGTGGTTAGGACAATCATTTAATATTTCTCGATTTGGCAATAAATATTTCAAGTGTAACTTCAAAAACTTTAAAAAATTATTGATTACGTCACCAATTTTAACATTCATCTAGAATTGTTGATTCCTATAGTCGTAATTTTTGATGCTTGTTCTAATGGTACTATTACTTACTCTATTACTTTAAAAAACTTTACATAAAAACATAAAAATCAAAAGGCTTGTTAATAATAATAATGCATTTGTTCACATATTAAAATATTAGAGAAAGCCGAGCACTGACTAATTTTCAAATATGCGATATGACATCTTTTTCATCCATTTTATATCCTTGGATTACCATATTGACAAACCAACTTTCCCCATCTTTATATCCGATTTCTTCAAAGGCATCATGAAAACTGTCATTTCGATGGTTGATGAATATATTTTCATTGCAACATAGATTCTTGTTAATTTTCATTAACATTTTATTTACTGCAACAACATCTTTTGATAACTATGCAGTGAAACTAGAATATTGCGATTTGATCAATTTCACTGGCTTTGTGCATTCATATTGGATTTCATTCTTTAAAAGATACATCTTATAGTTATGATACATTAGCACTAGTTGGACATCTATTTGCTTATTCTTGGTATTCATTTTCAAAATAATGAATGAAATTATATTTCATCTCTCATTATACCTGTAAAATCATGTGTATAACCAATAAAATTCGAGCATGTATGTGTGTTACCAAGTTCTAGAATGTGTGTCACCAATCAAAATCGAGCACGCGTGTAACCAAAATCAAGCATGTGTGAATCATGCACTTGTATTGCACATAATTTGTATTATTATTATTATTATTATTATTATTATTATTATTATTATTATTATTATTATTATTATTATTATTATTATTATTATTATTATTATTATTATTACCAACAAATAATTCAACAAATAAAAATATATAAATTTTATACCGAATAAAAATCAAAAAAAATTACAATCAAATTTTTTATTGAAATAAATCGTCATTTGGAAAATGTGGATGGTAAAATTTTTTTTTGGAAATGTGGATCATTGTGAAATTTTCGTCTCGATCATTCATTGATAACATAATTTCATCTGGATCAATCATCCGCAATATTTTATTATCCATACTCATAACCATACTACCCCCCCCCCTTATAATGACCATATGCATAACTTTTATTTTTAAGAACCCATTCGCGCTTATCGTCTTTATTTGTCAAAGCCCTCTTATTATTTTTTATACTAAAAAGTTAATGATTTTTACTAGTAATTCTAAATTGTGGTGCTGTATAAATTTCATTAGTGTTGTAACAATCTAAATATGACTGATGAGTTAGTCAGTATCTTTCATAGTAATCCCTTTTGCCTTCATATAATCATTACTCCCTTTCATACTATAACATTTAGGCCTTAAAAATATCCGCTCATCATATCCCAACCCATTGCTCTCGTCTTTGAATTTTCCTATTATAGAGTCAAGTTCTTTGTTATATAATGGATGTGTTGGCGTGTAATTTGATGTGTCTAATAATTTATCCCTTATCATTGCCGGCAAAAGAGTATTTAATCTACAATTTTTTATTTACAATAATATTTTTTATCTACAATAATTTTTTTTACAATTAAATTGTTGACGATAATTTTCTAACTCAATATACTGAAGTTGGTACATGCGCAGTTTTGACAAATCCAAAACTGATTGACTAATATAACTTGGTCTATTTAGACATATTAAATCTTTTCTTAATAAAACAGATATTAAGTCATCATCAATTTTAGTTGTTCTTTTAAACTTCGGCTTCGAACAATATGTAAATAATTTTTGTGCCGAGTTGCATAACCGTAATTTTATACGTTTTTTCAAATTTTCAACAGTTTTTCCACACAAACTGTTATTTAATAATTTAAAATAATTTTTATCAAAGGTATTTGTTGATAAAGCCCTAAGTTGCGTGTTGCTATCTACATAATTTTCAAATATTGGGAATATTGTTTA